>OY757316.1:93827988-94427988 GCA_963583905.1 Stenurella melanura
ATCTAGATCTTCTAGGCTTAAGAGGATTATCCGGTGACCTGGGATGAGGGTAAAGACGTTCCTAGACACTTTTCTAACTTTCGAATACGGTTCTAGGCATTCCGTAGAGGTATAATAGAATAGATAAAAAACCTAATTAAGAACAAGTACTGATGATAATTGTTTTATGATTTTTGTTTGGTTATAATAGAACATTTCTCGTAATTTAGGTGCGAATATAATTTTTACATTTATGAAGATATAGTGGGTAGTCGAATTTGTAAATAAAGATGTTCTTTTAGCTGTACATGTTTTATGAATAGAGTCCGTATGTCAGAGAACCATTTCACAATTTACGAGGGGCGTACTGAGACGCGTTTGTAAGAATGTTTTCACATTGATAAATATAACCGAAGTTTTGAAATTGTAAATAAGCACTCCGTTTGCTGGTGATTAGAGACGGGTAGTTATTTTTATACCATTCTCTTGTCCAGATATTTTTAGATAACGTAATACTCGTAGTACTCGACGGTAGTAGTATGGGGGACACTGGCCTTGAAAAGTGAAAGTTAATTAGGTCATTAACATTAATGAGGCAATTAAGATAATGAGGCAATTAAGTTAATGGCGTAATTAGGGAAATCCGCGGATTTTAATCACCGCGAGATAATTATCTTATCTGGTGGGTGGCCCCGGTGATTAACGTTAATTAGATATACGTGTCTTTCAACATGTGCTGGAATTTTTGAGCGATTAAAAAAATGACCTAATTAACTTTCACTTTTCAAAGTTAGTGCCTCCACAATTCTGACGTTTCCACGCATATAAGAATAACATTTTAAATAAGTTTGCATATATTTAACAGATTTTACAAGTTTCGGTGTTTAGAATTATTTAAAAAAAGTGACACATTTTCGAAAACTTAAGATGACTATAATCGTCAAGTTTTGTGTTTAAAAGTGGTATGGATATCAGCTTTAATATTCGACGTTCACCAAGGCATCTTAATCATATTCCAAGAGAAGAGATACCCATTAAACCGCAGTGCAAGTAAAGTTGTTGGTGGCTGCCCCGACCCCCGGCTCATTTTTTAAATATTACAATATTTTTTCAACACAGTTTCTCAACTGGATAATGAAATGCAGCAGGTATTAAAAACTCAGAGTTAGACATTTTTCATTGAATGAATTAACTTTTCAAGAAACGTAGTATTCGGTTCTCAATAAGTTTTTTAAGAAGTGTAGTAAAATATGTGTTCAAACGATGCATGTTGTGAGTTATGGGATAAGGATGACTTTCCAAGCTACAATCCTTTACAGGATATAGAAACAAAGAATGTTTTGAGGAGTGCGTTTTCGGTAATAGGGAAATCTAAAAAAGCCAAGAAAGCCTTCCGACTTGCAGAACGACAACGACTAAGTAAGCTTGAGGAAAAAGAACAGCTTTCAAAAAAAGAAAATTTGAAAATAGATAGTGTCGCAAAGAACTTAAAGTGATATTAGTGGAGACTGTACAAGTGTTCCGTATTTAAAAAACTTTAAATTTCTGTACATGTATTAATTTGTGATTCTTTTCACCATCGATTAAACTGGCAGTTATTTCTGCTTTAAAATTATTTAAAGTGGTATGAATATAGACATCAACTTTAACATTCAGACATTTTCGGTATTAACAAAAATTTTACCAATCATCTTAAAACATATTCATGTACCCGGCTAATTGGTTAATCAAGTTTGGTTTATTAGACAAATAACTTAAGGTGACTCCATAGAGATTGTATAAGTTTTCGTGTTAAAAAATGTTAAAAATGATATGGGTATGGGTTTTAACATTTACACTCACACATTTTCGGTTTTCACAAAAATTCTACTAGAGGCATCTTAAAGGAGAAGAAGATGTACCAACTAAAACCGGAGTGCAAGTAAAGTAGTTTCTGGTACCCCTGACCCATTTTACATTTTAAACCGTTTTTCGCGAGAGTCTCATTAACGATCGAAAAATAGTGGTCATCAAATTTGTAGCTTCATCACAAATTAATATATGTACAAAGAAAATTAAAAGTTACGAGATATATTGCTTATTTCGCAGGCGTGCTTTGTCAATTTATGATTACTAATGATATAAAAGACTCAGAATAATAATAATAGAAAAATGTAAACTAGAAATTTTCACTGAATGAATTAGCACTAAATAACAGTTATCAAAAAATTCTTATTCGCTGTATTGTTTGAACATTGGTAATCTTATTTTAAAATTAAATATGCAGCAAGTTTTTCGTTTTCTTACTTAAAGGCACTAACATTCCTAAATGATAGGGAATGATATTGTTTAAAAGGGTGCCTGCGAAACTTTTCGACGATGAGTTTATTTTAAACTTTTTAGAAACAAAAAATAACCAATATAAAAATGTTAGCTATATCTATACAGACTTGTTATTTAATTTTAATAATCTTATTTGTAAATCTATACGTAAGGCTTATATCACATATGTTGGAAACAAACAAACCAGTTCTATATATATATATATATATAACAATGTATGTATGTTTTGCAATTATGTATTTTTAAGAAATAAAAATGATCTGTAAATTTACCTGTGTGTTTATTATATTATAGCAAATAAGAGAAAAATGGCCACTTTGATGTTAAACACTAAGTTGTGCATATTACAGCTAAAAATAATGTTATGTATTCAAACGCCTACAATAAAAAGTGTCGTGTTGTACAGCGTGCGAGAAAAAGTAAAACATATTTAAGAGCGACCGATAGAAGTAGAACTACACCAGAGTTTAAAATGAGGCTAGAGAAATACTGCAAAAACTTGGAAGAATTGAAAAAACTCATACATCTTTATGAGGATATACAGAGCATGTTCTTCGGCTTCTCAAATAAAATGTACATTGGGGATTAGTGGGTGTATGGAAAAATATTTCAATACTATGGCTTGTTAAAAACATTGAGGATCTCAGGTGTCCCGACTATAAGCTTTTAAGAAGTAGATTTTTCAAAGGTTAGCTGTATGTCACACATTGAAATAATGTATATGTGCAAATATGTATTCGCTAAAAAATAAAAAAATATTTAAAAAATATTTAAAAAACATGTGTTTATTATATATATTATAGCAAATGAGAAAAAATAGGACCTGTACTGTAGGGTTAAACGCCAAACTCTATTTAGAATATATTAATATTTTATTACATTTAAATGCATAAGACGCGACACAACTTTAAACAAGCTATTTTGTAAAATAAATAAAAACACATGGGGGCTGCAATGTTCCCCCAGCTAATAACTTAGTAAGTAAAATAATGAAACCACAAAATATCAAAAACACAGCAGGTGAAAAAAATTAAAATTGAAAAAAGTGACTTCCACTATTTTTTAAACACTAGCCTATTATTATCAACTTGCATCTCATATATAGTTTCTTAAAATTACAAGTCACATAAAGCAAGAATTCTTTATAATTGTTATTTAGTGCCTTTAAGTAATAAATTAACAGATAATAATAAAAAAATGCGGTTCACTGTATTTTTACCAGGTTGGTATTGTACGAAACGCCTGCAAACTTCGAAATATAAAAAATACACTCAACGTTATGCGTACCATTTGCGTACGAAAATAGATATTTGTTAAAATAGGGTCATCACTATTGCAAAAATAACAAAAAACAACATTATTTAAAAAAATATTGTGTGTAACTGTCAAAGAGAGCCCCGGTAAAAATTAAAAATTAGCTTGAATCTAGAACGACAAAAGTATTCCGTGAAATAAGTAATATCCCGTACCTCATTTTCAGTTTTTCAAAAAAGAAAGAACGATAAAAACTTATAGTGTACTTGACGTTTTGTGAGTCCGTGGTTGCCAAAACCATCTACATTTATACGGTTATTAAAGAAAAAACACAATAATAAACATTTACCTCTTTCACTGCCACCAAATGTTCCAGCGAATCACTATTGATGTACATGCTTATTAATCCTTTTAAGCTGTATGCATGTAACACAGCTTTAAATTGCTCCATTTTCACTTAACTGAACACAACACAACACAGTATATCCTCAGAACGATTTCTGCAGATGCCTAATTGGCAACTTTTTCTTACTAAATAACAATGATCAAAATTAAGTCCACACGGCCATTCCCTGATGGAGAAGGTCTGGCTTAATGTATTTTGAAATACCATCGCAATCCAACTGTAATAAAATATTAATATATTTTAGATAAAGCTTGGTGCAGGTAATTACAGGGTTAAATTCTTATTATTTAAAATACCACTAATATACGAAAGCTTTTAAATAACCATATTATGTTAATGTAAAATGTCGAGACGGACTTTACAGGGGTAACAATGTGAAAGATTTCTATTCATTAAATTCTTATTATTTAAAATACCACTAATATACGAAAGCTTTAAATAACCATATTATGTTAATGTAAAATGTCGAGACGGACTCTTAAGACGGACATCTCTTAATCTATATATCAATATGAAAGACTTTTTGAAAGTCCCAATTTGTGATTTGATTTAAAAAATCTCGAATTTAAACGAGATACGAAACAACAATTATTTCACGGAATACTTTTTCGCTAGAAATTTTCGTGTTTAAAAAAATCGAATGGCTT
This sequence comes from Stenurella melanura, assembly GCA_963583905.1. NCBI lineage: Eukaryota > Metazoa > Arthropoda > Insecta > Coleoptera > Cerambycidae > Stenurella > Stenurella melanura. Next base: position 93,832,597 of record OY757316.1, read on the forward strand.
CAACACTTATTACACCCCGTTTTTAATGATAACAGAAAATATGCTAAAATTTATTCCTAAAAAAGCACACATAGTTTTAAAACATTCCTAAATGATATAAGGCGGTGATCTCGTTGAAAAGGGTGTCTGCGAAACTTTCGACGATGGGTATATTTTAAACTTTTTTAGAAACAAAATAACCAACATACAAATGTTAGTTAGCTACATCTATGCAGACTTTGGCATGTCTTTAATTTATTTCTTCTAAAACTAAATAACAGCAAACTGCAAGATTTCTAATTCACTCAGCCAATGAAAAAAATGTTTCCATAATTTTTTGAACGCCTCTATTAGTAATAATTATTTTTTAAAAAGAAACTGCCAACTCAACCGAAATTTTATGTCGATATCAATATGAAAGACTTTTTGAAAGTCCCAATTTGTGATTTGATTTAAAAAATCTCGGAATTTAAACGAGATACGAAACAACAATTATTTCACGGAATACTTTTTTCGCTAGAAATTTTCGTGTTTAAAAAAAATCGAATGGCTTTCAACACTTATTACACCCCGTTTTTAATGATAACAGAAAATATGCTAAAATTTATTCTAAAAAAGCACACATAGTTTTAAAACATTCCTAAATGATATAAGGCGGTGATCTCGTTGAAAAGGGTGTCTGCGAAACTTTCGACGATGGGTATATTTTAAACTTTTTTAGAAACAAAATAACCAACATACAAATGTTAGTTAGCTACATCTATGCAGACTTTGGTATGTCTTTAATTTATTTCTTCTAAAACTAAATAACAGCAAACTGCAAGATTTCTAATTCACTCAGCCAATGAAAAAAATGTTTCCATAATTTTTGAACGCCTCTATTAGTAATAATTATTTTTAAAAAGAAACTGCCAACTCAACCGAAATTTTATGTCGATGATGAAAAGTAACAAATTAAAAGTTGCGAGATATTACTCATTTCATAGTTAAGACTAAACCAGCGCTGTTAGCCAAGTATACAACAATTATTTTAAGTGTAAAGCCGTTGAAATAAAAAATTATCAAAGAAATATTCTTATTCGCAGCTTACAAGACAAAAAACACAGATTGAATATGTACAAAATTAAAAGTTAAAATGACGAGCTATTACTTAGTTATGACGATACCAACAATAGGATTACTTTATCATAACACGACACAGAAAAAATTGTTTTATAATTAAAAATTCAAGTTTTTTCGTTTTCTTACAAATAACAATGATCAAAAATTAAAACCATGCGGACCAGGCAGGGACAGGCCTCGGTACGATTTATTGACTTCTTAATATTTCTTTGTTAATAAAAAATATTATTATTTGCAATAGAATTTTTTCACTAAGAAAACGTTTTACAATCGAAAGAAAAGAACTGTTGGATTAAACATTGCTACATCACTGAATGTAAAAATGAAATATTATTAAGCTCTAGTCCTTTCTTTTTTATTTTAAAAAAAACCATCAGCTATATTTACACGATTTATTGACTTCTTAATATTTCTTTGTTAATAAAAAATATTATTATTTGCAATAGAATTTTTTCACTAAGAAAACGTTTTACAATCGAAAGAAAAGAACTGTTGGATTAAACATTGCTACATCACTGAATGTAAAAATAAAATATTATTAAGCTCTAGTCCTTTCTTTTTTATTTAAAAAAAACCATCAGCTATATTTACGGGCAGTGAAAATTAATGGTTTTCTATAAAATAATAGCAAGATGCAGGTTTTCTAATTCGTTTATTCACTCAATGAAAAATTTCTCTGAGTTTAAATTTTCCATTATTTTGAAACGTTAATATCAGAAATAATTATTTGTTCATCAAATCTTTGAACAAATACTTCTACTTTAAAACAAAAACCTTGATCTTAATCGTAAGCGAAACTTTAAGAGGTTTTATATATATATAAATATGTAAAAGTGCAATTGTCTATTCACTAGAAATAAAGAAAATATTTATAAAAATACATGTGTTTATTTTATTATAATAATAATACAACATTCAGAATGTTTGTGAAGAAATGATTACCTACTGTTGATATGGGAACTCAAAAATAATAGAATCAATTTAAGTTCAGAGTTAGAAATTTTTATTGAATGAATTAGAAAATCTGCATCAACTATTTACTCGTGATGTAGAAAAATGTTAAAAAATATCTATTTTGTGCACGATTGGTACACACAATGTATAACGTATTTTTATATTTCGATGTTTGCAGATAACTTTTCATACAATTTTTCCTATCAAATTAAAAAAATCTTGAAAATAAAATGAGATATGAGAAGATCATCTCTATGACTCCGTTAGAATTTCGGACATTTTTACGCCAAATATTAGGATAGGTTAGGTTAGGCGCGCGCCTAACCTAACCTATCCTAATATTTGGCGTAAAAATGTCCGAAATTCTAACGGAGTCATAGAGATGATCTTCTCATATCTCATTTTATTTTCAAGATTTTTTTAATTTGATAGGAAAAATTGTATGAAAAGTTATCTGCAAACATCGAAATATAAAAATACGTTATACATTGTGTGTACCAATCGTGCACAAAATAGATATTTTTTAACATTTTTCTACATCACGAGTAAATAGTTGATGCAGATTTTCTAATTCATTCAATAAAAATTTCTAACTCTGAACTTAAATTGATTCTATTATTTTTGAGTTCCCATATCAACAGTAGGTAATCATTTCTTCACAAACATTCTGAATGTTGTATTATTATTATAATAAAATAAACACATGTATTTTTATAAATATTTTCTTTATTTCTAGTGAATAGACAATTGCACTTTTACATATTTATATATATATAAAACCTCTTAAAGTTTCGCTTACGATTAAGATCAAGGTTTTTGTTTTAAAGTAGAAGTATTTGTTCAAAGATTTGATGAACAAATAATTATTTCTGATATTAACGTTTCAAAATAATGGAAAATTTAAACTCAGAGAAATTTTTCATTGAGTGAATAAACGAATTAGAAAACCTGCATCTTGCTATTATTTTATAGAAAACCATTAATTTTCACTGCCCGTAAATATAGCTGATGGTTTTTTTTAAATAAAAAAGAAAGGACTAGAGCTTAATAATATTTTATTTTTACATTCAGTGATGTAGCAATGTTTAATCCAACAGTTCTTTTCTTTCGATTGTAAAACGTTTTCTTAGTGAAAAAATTCTATTGCAAATAATAATATTTTTTATTAACAAAGAAATATTAAGAAGTCAATAAATCGTGTAAATATAGCTGATGGTTTTTTTTAAAAATAAAAAAGAAAGGACTAGAGCTTAATAATATTTCATTTTTACATTCAGTGATGTAGCAATGTTTAATCCAACAGTTCTTTTCTTTCGATTGTAAAACGTTTTCTTAGTGAAAAAATTCTATTGCAAATAATAATATTTTTTATTAACAAAGAAATATTAAGAAGTCAATAAATCGTACCGAGGCCTGTCCCTGCCTGGTCCGCATGGTTTTAATTTTTGATCATTGTTATTTGTAAGAAAACGAAAAAACTTGAATTTTTAATTATAAAACAATTTTTTCTGTGTCGTGTTATGATAAAGTAATCCTATTGTTGGTATCGTCATAACTAAGTAATAGCTCGTCATTTTAACTTTTAATTTTGTACATATTCAATCTGTGTTTTTTGTCTTGTAAGCTGCGAATAAGAATATTTCTTTGATAATTTTTTATTTCAACGGCTTTACACTTAAAATAATTGTTGTATACTTGGCTAACAGCGCTGGTTTAGTCTTAACTATGAAATGAGTAATATCTCGCAACTTTTAATTTGTTACTTTTCATCATCGACATAAAATTTCGGTTGAGTTGGCAGTTTCTTTTTAAAAAATAATTATTACTAATAGAGGCGTTCAAAAATTATGGAAACATTTTTTTCATTGGCTGAGTGAATTAGAAATCTTGCAGTTTGCTGTTATTTAGTTTTAGAAGAAATAAATTAAAGACATACCAAAGTCTGCATAGATGTAGCTAACTAACATTTGTATGTTGGTTATTTTGTTTCTAAAAAAGTTTAAAATATACCCATCGTCGAAAGTTTCGCAGACACCCTTTTCAACGAGATCACCGCCTTATATCATTTAGGAATGTTTTAAAACTATGTGTGCTTTTTTAGGAATAAATTTTAGCATATTTTCTGTTATCATTAAAAACGGGGTGTAATAAGTGTTGAAAGCCATTCGATTTTTTTTAAACACGAAAATTTCTAGCGAAAAAAGTATTCCGTGAAATAATTGTTGTTTCGTATCTCGTTTAAATTCCGAGATTTTTTAAATCAAATCACAAATTGGGACTTTCAAAAAGTCTTTCATATTGATATCGACATAAAATTTCGGTTGAGTTGGCAGTTTCTTTTTAAAAAATAATTATTACTAATAGAGGCGTTCAAAAATTATGGAAACATTTTTTTCATTGGCTGAGTGAATTAGAAATCTTGCAGTTTGCTGTTATTTAGTTTTAGAAGAAATAAATTAAAGACATGCCAAAGTCTGCATAGATGTAGCTAACTAACATTTGTATGTTGGTTATTTTGTTTCTAAAAAAGTTTAAAATATACCCATCGTCGAAAGTTTCGCAGACACCCTTTTCAACGAGATCACCGCCTTATATCATTTAGGAATGTTTTAAAACTATGTGTGCTTTTTTAGGAATAAATTTTAGCATATTTTCTGTTATCATTAAAAACGGGGTGTAATAAGTGTTGAAGCCATTCGATTTTTTTAAACACGAAAATTTCTAGCGAAAAAGTATTCCGTGAAATAATTGTTGTTTCGTATCTCGTTTAAATTCCGAGATTTTTTAAATCAAATCACAAATTGGGACTTTCAAAAAGTCTTTCATATTGATATATAGATTAAGAGATGTCCGTCTTAAGAGTCCGTCTCGACATTTTACATTAACATAATATGGTTATTTAAAAGCTTTCGTATATTAGTGGTATTTTAAATAATAAGAATTTAATGAATAGAAATCTTTCACATTGTTACCCCTGTAAAGTCCGTCTCGACATTTTACATTAACATAATATGGTTATTTAAAAGCTTTCGTATATTAGTGGTATTTTAAATAATAAGAATTTAACCCTGTAATTACCTGCACCAAGCTTTATCTAAAATATATTAATATTTTATTACAGTTGGATTGCGATGGTATTTCAAAATACATTAAGCCAGACCTTCTCCATCAGGGAATGGCCGTGTGGACTTAATTTTGATCATTGTTATTTGTAAGAAAAAGTTGCCAATTAGGCATCTGCAGAAATCGTTCTGAGGATATACTGTGTTGTGTTCAGTTAAGTGAAAATGGAGCAATTTAAAGCTGTGTTACATGCATACAGCTTAAAAGGATTAATAAGCATGTACATCAATAGTGATTCGCTGGAACATTTGGTGGCAGTGAAAGAGGTAAATGTTTATTATTGTGTTTTTTCTTTAATAACCGTATAAATGTAGATGGTTTTGGCAACCACGGACTCACAAAACGTCAAGTACACTATAAGTTTTTATCGTTCTTTCTTTTTTGAAAAACTGAAAATGAGGTACGGGATATTACTTATTTCACGGAATACTTTTGTCGTTCTAGATTCAAGCTAATTTTTACCGGGGCTCTCTTTGACAGTTACACACAATATTTTTTTAAATAATGTTGTTTTTTGTTATTTTTGCAATAGTGATGACCCTATTTTAACAAATATCTATTTTCGTACGCAAATGGTACGCATAACGTTGAGTGTATTTTTTATATTTCGAAGTTTGCAGGCGTTTCGTACAATACCAACCTGGTAAAAATACAGTGAACCGCATTTTTTTATTATTATCTGTTAATTTATTACTTAAAGGCACTAAATAACAATTATAAAGAATTCTTGCTTTATGTGACTTGTAATTTTAAGAAACTATATATGAGATGCAAGTTGATAATAATAGGCTAGTGTTTAAAAAATAGTGGAAGTCACTTTTTTCAATTTTAATTTTTTTCACCTGCTGTGTTTTTGATATTTTGTGGTTTCATTATTTTACTTACTAAGTTATTAGCTGGGGGGAACATTGCAGCCCCCATGTGTTTTTATTTATTTTACAAAATAGCTTGTTTAAAGTTGTGTCGCGTCTTATGCATTTAAATGTAATAAAATATTAATATATTCTAAATAGAGTTTGGCGTTTAACCCTACAGTACAGGTCCTATTTTTTCTCATTTGCTATAATATATATAATAAACACATGTTTTTTAAATATTTTTTAAATATTTTTTTATTTTTTAGCGAATACATATTTGCACATATACATTATTTCAATGTGTGACATACAGCTAACCTTTGAAAAATCTACTTCTTAAAAGCTTATAGTCGGGACACCTGAGATCCTCAATGTTTTTAACAAGCCATAGTATTGAAATATTTTTCCATACACCCACTAATCCCCAATGTACATTTTATTTGAGAAGCCGAAGAACATGCTCTGTATATCCTCATAAAAATGTATGAGTTTTTTCAATTCTTCCAAGTTTTTGCAGTATTTCTCTAGCCTCATTTTAAACTCTGGTGTAGTTCTACTTCTATCGGTCGCTCTTAAATATGTTTTACTTTTTCTCGCACGCTGTACAACACGACACTTTTTATTGTAGGCGTTTGAATACATAACATTATTTTTAGCTGTAATATGCACAACTTAGTGTTTAACATCAAAGTGGCCATTTTTCTCTTATTTGCTATAATATAATAAACACACAGGTAAATTTATAGATCATTTTTATTTCTTAAAAATACATAATTGCAAAACATACATACATTGTTATATATATATATATATATATATATAGAACTGGTTTGTTTGTTTCCAACATATGTGATATAAGCCTTACGTATAGATTTACAAATAAGATTATCAAAATTAAATAACAAGTCTGTATAGATATAGCTAACATTTTTATATTGGTTATTTTTTGTTTCTAAAAAGTTTAAAATAAACTCATCGTCGAAAAGTTTCGCAGGCACCCTTTTAAACAATATCATTCCCTATCATTTAGGAATGTTAGTGCCTTTAAGTAAGAAAACGAAAAACTTGCTGCATATTTAATTTTAAAATAAGATTACCAATGTTCAAACAATACAGCGAATAAGAATTTTTTGATAACTGTTATTTAGTGCTAATTCATTCAGTGAAAATTTCTAGTTTACATTTTTCTATTATTATTATTCTGAGTCTTTTATATCATTAGTAATCATAAATTGACAAAGCACGCCTGCGAAATAAGCAATATATCTCGTAACTTTTAATTTTCTTTGTACATATATTAATTTGTGATGAAGCTACAAATTTGATGACCACTATTTTTCGATCGTTAATGAGACTCTCGCGAAAAACGGTTTAAAATGTAAAATGGGTCAGGGGTACCAGAAACTACTTTACTTGCACTCCGGTTTTAGTTGGTACATCTTCTTCTCCTTTAAGATGCCTCTAGTAGAATTTTTGTGAAAACCGAAAATGTGTGAGTGTAAATGTTAAAACCCATACCCATATCATTTTTAACATTTTTTTTTTAACACGAAAACTTATACAATCTCTATGGAGTCACCTTAAGTTATTTGTCTAATAAACCAAACTTGATTAACCAATTAGCCGGGTACATGAATATGTTTTAAGATGATTGGTAAAATTTTTGTGAATACCGAAAATGTCTGAATGTTAAAGTTGATGTCTATATTCATACCACTTTAAATAATTTTAAAGCAGAAATAACTGCCAGTTTTTAATCGATTGTGAAAAGAATCACAAATTAATACATGTACAGAAATTTAAAAGTTGCGGGGGCCGTCGCCAGAAACTACTTTACTTGCACTCCAGTTTTAGTTGGCAACTCTTCTCCTGGAATATGATTTAAGATGCCTCTGGTAGAATTTTTGTAAAAACCGAAAATGTTTGTGTGTATGTGTGCGAATGTTAAAGCCCATGCCCATGTCATTTTTAACACGAAAAACTTGTGCAATCTAGATGGAGTCACCTTAAGTTATTTATGGCGCTCCGGTATGTGAACCTTAAAGCCGTTGTCTATAGCCACACCACTTTTTAACAGTTTTTTAAACACGGAACACTTGAGGAGAAGAGTTGCCAACTAAAACTGGAGTGCAAGTACTCCAACATGATATTTCGAGGGCATCGCTATCTGGAGACAGCTGAGTACTTGAAAAGTGTTCATTATACCACTGCAAAATATTTTTTGTATTCTGTTGGGAGCATAAGTGGTTAGTGCCACTTAGCTCAATGTGTGACATACAACTAACCTCGGCATGTGAGTTTCTTAATTCATCTATTGTGGGGCACCCAAGATCCTCAATATTTTGTATTTTGCCATTATCGGGAACATATTTTGATAAAACCTCCTTCTTCTCTGCCCCTTTCACATATATTAATGAGAATCTTAGTCCGACATCTTGAAATATTTCTGAAACTTTTTCATACGGTATAAATCCACCGTCCCATTCAAGACCGTGGAATACATTTGTTAACCATGTAGCAGTTCTCTTAGACTTTTTCGATAACTTTTCAAAATCATACGGCGGTGCAAAAACAAAATGTTCGTAAATTTTACCATTAAGTGACATTATAGACATTTCTTTAATAATAAATTCATTACTATCACCACGAAAACCTTGGAAGTCACACACAATCTCCATGTTTTATCAATGAAAAATGTCTAACTCTGAGCTTTTAATACCTGCTGCATTTCATTATCCAGTTGAGAAATTGTGTTCGTTGTGTGTTGAAAAAATATTGTAATATTTAAAAAATGAGTCGGGGGCCGGGGCAGCCACCACCAACTTTACTTGCACAGCGGTTTAATGGGTATCTCCTCTATTGGAATATGATTAAGATGCCTTGGTGAACGTCGAATATTAAAGCTGATATCCATACCACTTTTAAACACAAAACTTGACGATTATAGTCATCTTAAGTTTTCGAAAATGTGTCACTTTTTTAAAAATAATTCTAAACACCGAAACTTGTAAAATCTGTTAAATATATGCAAACTTATTTAAAATGTTATTCTTATATGCGTGGAAACGTCAGAATTGTGGAGGCACTAACTTTGAAAAGTGAAAGTTAATTAGGTCATTTTTTTTTAATCGCTCAAAAATTCCAGCACATGTTGAACGGCACGTATATCTAATTAACGTTAATCACCGGGGCCACCCACCAGATAAGATAATTATCTCGCGGTGATTAAAATCCGCGGATTTCCCTAATTACGCCATTAACTTAATTGCCTCATTATCTTAATTGCCTCATTAATGTTAATGACCTAATTAACTTTCACTTTTCAAGGTCAGTGCCAACCATACTACTCACATTGGAAAAAAACGCAGACAACATCCATTAGCCACCAACATTGCCATTGTCGGAGCTGGGGATCGAACCCAGTATACGATAGGCAGTCTGACCAAGCGCGCTTGCGACTAAGACGCTTAGCCGGCTGAGCTACCGTGCAGGTAAATCTGATTTCTAGGACCGTTTCTGGCTCAGCTACATGATGAATTGTAAATTGGTTACTTTCAACAAGATAGTCCTACTGCCCAATACCGCAAGAACTACAATGGAATTTTTACAGGAATGTTATGATAATAGACTAATCAGCCAGGACTTTGGCCTACACCGTCACCAGATTTGATGCCCCTTGATTATCTTTTATATGGACACATAAGGAACAACAGTTTTTAAAATCGACTACATGAACTCGATGAACAAACAGTAGAAAGAGAAATCCACAATGTAAGCCCCATATAATGAGGAATTGAGATGAAGCTTTTACTATACTATAATCTATCTACCTGATATGGTTATTTGGATCACCTTGTATTTCAATACCCTGTTATGTTTCATTAGTAACATAAAGCAGTACAATTTACCTAGCGTAAGTAGTTTGTCGTCCTTTTTGGAATGGGGGCGTCTTACGTCTGACGTTTCTACCAAATGTAGTTTTACTTTTATTATCTTCTTTATCACTTAGATCATTGCTGGAAATACTAGAAACACTGGACAAAGACCTTCTTCTATTGTTTGGATTCTTCGCAGCTCTTCCGGGGCTTCTACTTTCGCGATCTGCCCGAGTTACAATCGGCTTCTTGGGATTACTTTGAGCATTACCTTTTATTCTTTTACTAGTTGGCATCGCCACAACTGGCGGAGAAGGACTCCTTTTCTTGAAAGGCTTTTGAATATATGCGGAGCCACCCCAAGTGACGGATGGGGTGATTTCATAAGGCTTATTTTCTTCTAAAAAGATTCATAACATACATTAACCCAAATAAAATAACTCTGAGACACATTTATCTTTAATTTTAGAGTAATAACTAGGTTCCTGGTCTCATACAAGTTCTTTTCTAGCCAGCAAAGTGTGAATAAATGGACTTTATTTCATACTGTCTGGTAGATGACTTTTTCTCGGACTCATTTGCGGCCGGTAAATCGAACATTACAGTATCTGATACTGTAATGTAACACATTACAGTATCAGATACTGTAATGTGTTACCTAGTAACACTATCATATTATTGTTATTAGTAAGCAATTACTTTTTAGTTTTAACTTTTGACTTTTCACTGAAAAATATAAAAAATAAAATATTTAAATAGGTACACAGTTTTAGCAATTATTTAATACATGAAAAGTTTATTTTTCTCCGAAAGCTCCATAATACAAAACAATGCAAAAAATTATGGTTTTATTTATTTGACAGTAACAAGCTAATCATAATTAACTATGAAAAACAATAGCTATAACACCGTTAAGGTGATGCAATTGTTAGATTACGAACTAATATTTTTTAAATGCCAATAATTATAACTGTTTATTCATTTTAAAAAGAATTATAAAGACAGTATGAAATAAAATATTATACGAAACACGTCTGGTAGGTCCGATTACAGTACTTGTTTATATTCCGGACTTATAACGTAAATTGCTATTTCAGTCTAGAATAGGGTCATTGACCATTTTAAAAAAAAATTATATTCAAGTGATTTATAAAATTTTATTTGACCCGTATTTTATTATTTTACATTCCAAATCCATTTTAATAGTGAAATTAATTATTTAAGTTACGAAATTTTGATTCGGCGCCTATGGTGACGTCAGTTGTGAGAGCATGCGCAGTTAACAAATAGAGGAATAATCAACGGGCGTCGTGGTGACGTTTACTGTTATAGTATCGACGTGAGTTATTGTTATATTAATTGCCTTCAAACTATTGTTATTGTCATTATTTAACTTGGATTAAAATATAAAGTACACTGTAAGCTAAAGTATGTAAAAGATTTTCTATTAATAATATACTGTTGCAGGTATGTTTTAAAATAGAAAATAAAATAGAAAATTTTTAGGTTATAATTTACAAGGCAAGATCAACACAATCAGTTTGTTCATTTGTGTTGATTTATAGCAACTTTGAAGCACGTTATCTTTCTCACACTCACGTTACTTGTGATAGCACTATCTTTATTTAACTGCTTGAAGCTGCTTCAAATCAACACAAATGAACAAACTTAATGTAAACAACAAATATGCAACAAATCAACCGACCACTACCACCAACATGATCAACAAAAACATGAAAATTCTCTAAAATTGAATTCTCATTACATACGTCATCATTTACCGCCTTGTTATTTTGAAAACCAATTTATTTTTGCATGTGATTATTAGGACTTTCTTTAATATGATATATGAAATGTATATTTAGTATATTTTTTGATGGTATAATAAGATTTTATCAATTTTGTTGAAGGAAACGACCCCATTGAAGAGTTTGGAAAACACAAAACAAGTTAAGAGGGAATAAATACAAATAAACTTTTAAAATCAGTGGTTTTCTTTTAAAACTGAATTGCGCTAAAAAGTAGAAAATAATTTTTATTCGGTGATTAAATTGCAAAAGGATGATGAATAAAAAAATAAAAATATATGTAAAAATATTTTGTAATATTGGCCAGAAGAATTTCGGTCGATTGCCATCTGATTTGTCTTGTACTTGTATTATTATCATTATTAACCCAACAATATGAAAAACCTAGTCAGTCTGTATCTTATCCTTATAAATATCAAAGATCAAAGTTTAAAGTTATTTTATTAACTTCATGAAATATACCTACCCTCATAAGTTTTTGTCAGCTCGTCGTGTACAATCAATTCTTCAAATGTCCAACCGGAAGTTTCTGAAAAATGCCTGCCTCTAGATACCATTTGTAAGTAGTGTAACCTCTCCTTCTCAAATTTATCTTTTTCGATGGGGTACGGTTTCAGACGCCCAAATTTTTTCTCGATAGCCTCGGCTACTTTTTGCAAGGTGGTCTGCCAATTCCTCTTGTACTGCTTTGTCATGTAAGGAGCCAGGGCTCGGTAACACGTTGGAAAGTGCTTTTGCAAATACTAAAAAAATTAATAATTTTATTACAGAATAATCAAATGCAAAAATTTGGATACTGGTGTTACAGAATCATGGTATACCCCCTATTTTCCTTAGCTTCGAAGATAACTGATTGAAATTTGGAACATCCTATAGACTACTGGCAGAAAGGCGGAGCTTATCTGTATGTGACAGCTAGCGCTCGCAGTGGCCAAGTAGAAAGTTAATTCCTGTGTCGTTTACACGTATGTGAATAGGAGAATCCTTGTTTTTAATAAATATTTTATTATAAGCTTTTTAAAAACGCGCAAATCTCTGGGTTCACTTTAATGCCACCAAAGTGGGAAGTGTTGGGAACGCCGCAGCTACAATTGACATTGTCAAAATCAGCAGTTTAGTGTTTGTTATTGTGTAACATTATCTCCAGCTAATATCATGGAAAAATCATGCGAAGATGTTTGTTGAATGGTTAACTGTGGAAATAGATCGAATAATACTAAAAATATAAAGTTTTATTCATTTCCCACATAGGGGAGTCAAATTAAACAAAAAGGACCCAAACTTCGGCAAAATTCCCCGATCGATGATTTTTGTTGGAATGTGTTCACAAAGATGTGGAGAAAAAAGCAAAATGCCACCGCGAGAAATTGTGTGGAAAATTCTTTATTAAACAATTTAGGTGCAATACGATACTTCATGAATAACTTTTTGAATTAAATTTGCATGAAAGAACTAACAAAACCATTGGAAAGAACACAACATTTTATGAAAGAAACATATATAATATGTGCAGTAATTTGTTAATTAATGCTCCAACTCGCGCTACGTCGGCTGTCTGTTCACGCTGGAAATGCTGCATAATTTTCCGCGGTGGCATTTTGATATTTTCTTCTCCACACCTTTCTGAACACGTTTCAACAAAAATCATCGATTGAGCAATTTTTCCAAATGAAAATCTCCTTTAACAAGTCTGTATAAACTGGAGCAGAGGGAAAAGTGGATCAAAGCATGAAATACAAGATATGTGTGTAGTTAACAATTCAAAATATTCTGAGAAAATACTAATTTTGTTAATTAATTTTATAGCTCAGGGGGATCCTTATGGCAACCGAATAAGTGCTCAAAGATTTGCACATTTTATAGATAATACAAAATCGGACCATCCATTAAGCCCTAGTTTCGCGAAATCAATTTTTCCATCTTGTTACTGAAAGAAGGGCCCGACAGAAAAGTCAATGTTAAACTCTAAACAACGGTAAATTTTCATTAATATTTAATTGTTTAGTCACATATACAATATATTACAAAAAATGAAATGTCATCTCACCTACGCAAAAAAAAGTTTTAACATAACAAAAAAATAATATTCACTCGAACATTACATTTACTCACTACGGAATTGTTTGTACTTACTGTATGTGACAGTCGCGGCAACAAACAATTATTAAATTTTTGTAAAATCAGGAAAAAAACAAATCGACGCATACACATAAATATAAAAGCCATAGGAAGTAATTCGGAAATGCTCCACTGAAGCGCTAGTAGTCATTCTGCCGCTACTCTATATACTTATAATAAACTTCACTATTTGACATATAAATGTTTTTGGTTTCCCCAGAGACAATAACTTTTGTTTTTTAAATGAAACACCCTATATATTATTTATGGCATTTTTGAATTCTGCATAATTTTCTGAATGGGGTCATTTGGTCAAATTTCATATTTAAGTTTTTATTACAATTATGCAAAGTAATCATCAAATAGTTATTATACTGAAAATTTGGGGTTGATCCGATAAGCAGTTACAGAAATACACTGCTTTAAAATCAAATTCTTCATAAACTGATGCACTTGAATCGCTGACATCAAAGATTCCAAGTCCTATCTGCTGAATTTGACGATCGTGGAAGTCAGTGGGATCTTTCACTATATGCGAATCCGGCTATTTAAAGGCAGATTCGTCTAATTCGCCAGAGGTGGATATAATTATGGTGACGGAGTATCTTAATACAAATCACCAGTACATAAGTGCCAAAATGAGAGGAGTATTTACACATGAAAGAAAAATAATAAAATTTGAAAAAATATTGTAGTTTGTTGGGTACGTCTTCCCTGATTTCGCACCCTCTGGAATGGCTGATAAACAGAGAATATGTTCTACTCTGAGACGGCATGCTCACTATACATGGTCTAGGAGGCATTGGTGGTTGTCCTGAGGGATGTGAAGTCCCTCCAGGTATGAATTATAGCGATTTTAGAAAATTCATTTCTGTGCTCCTGATACTTATTTTGAAGAAGTCTGTGGATTTTGTAAGAAATCTGCTACAAATAAAAAAAGTAACTTGTGTAAACTGCTTATCAGTATTTCATATAAGCTGTTACAACAAAAAGTCAAAATCAAAAAAGTGCTGTGATAAACCTAATTATCTCTTACAAAACCAACTGATTGAGGATCTTGAAAATGAAAATATTTTAAATGATACATCAACAGATAATAATGTGCGAAAATAAAATCTTAAGGGAATTGAATAAAGACTTAAGGGATAACCAACAAACTTCTTATGGAAGAAATTGAAAATTTGGAAAGAGAAAATACTAACCTGAACAAAATGCTTATCAAGGACACGAGCACATAAACAAAACACAGGGAGACATATTAAAAAACATAACTGAAGTATTAAAATCTACATATGAAGACCATTTCAAATCGGTAAGGGAGGAAATCAATAATTTAAAATGTGATATAAAGAAATTATGACAGTAAGGCTGATAAGCAAATTAATAAAAACTTAAAACATCAACCTGCACAAAAACAAGGTATAACTGATAACAACACCATCAAAATACACAAGAATCCAGTGACCCCAAAACAATATTCAGAAACAACCAAAACAACACCTAAGCAAACAAATTTGGCTATCTCAGAAACACAGCAGAGGCAAATAATGAATAATATTATACACTTGGAACCAGAAGTAGATGAGAAAGAAGAAAACAATGTCAATGTCGAGGAATATGATACAGAAAGCTGGCAGGAAATAAGGTGAAGACAAAGGAAATCATACACAAGAAAAATTGGCCAATCAGATGACACCAATGAAAAATTTAAAGAAAAAAACCCGAAAGTATGGCTGTATCTTTATAGGGTAGACGTAACAGAGGAAGATATAAAAACATATTTAGAAAGGAAAATAGGAAATATAAACGGAGAAATTATTGTCAAAAATCTAAAAACTGAAGGAAGTAGATTTAACTGTTACATGGTAGCTGCCGATTTTAAGTATAAAGAACAATTTTATAATCCCTCATTTTGGCCAAGAGGGGTAGCATATAGAAGATTTGATTTTAAATTATATTATGAAAAATACCAGATAAGAGATATTGTAAACAACGAAACCAATAAAAGACCAAGTTCTTTTTTAGAAAAAACAGAAGTCATAGAGGAGAAAATCAAAACATCTATAATACAAAATTTAAAGTAAACCGAAGTTCGTCAGCAAGTTCTATAAAAAATAAGCAAGAGAATATCTTACATCAAAATAACACTTCTGATTCTAACGTCTCACTGTACTATAGTCTGTTTTTAAACCAGGAGGAGCGTTTTAAATTTAACGCGCTAAATCATACATCTGTGATTGGCTAGGCCCTCGCCAGTTTTACACAAGGCAATAGTTGAAAATTTTGACATATTGTAAAAATGTTAATTTCATGTCATAAATTATTTGGTTATAATTTCTATTTTATCATTTGCACATTACATATCAGTTTTAATCTCTTTTGTATAAATCTGAAGAAAAAGTAGCTAATTACACATGATGCCTTCATATTGCGTAAATGGTATGGATACTGTATAAACTACTTAGAGGTCAAATAGAGGTCGTTGGATTGTATAATGTAATAAAATACACACAAAAACACCGTAGTCGTGTATTGTTGGTTGCCCAAAACGCCAAAAAAAATTTAGTTTATTTTCTAGTTACTTTTATGGTGTGAATGTAACTTTCGCATTTACTCCTCCTGGTTTAAAAACAGACTATATCAGAACGTGGGTGGTTTAAATACAAAGACCAGTATTATCTTAAATTCAACGTCTTCATGTAATTACGATATAGTAGCACTAACAGAAACGTGGTTGGATAGTAGCATGTTAAACTCAGAATTATTTGCTCACAATTATTCAGTAGTTAGATCAGATCGAAATTTCTTAGAAACAGGACATAATAGAGGTGGTGGTGTGCTGTTAGGCATACACAATAAATATTATTTTGAACTTTTAGATTTAAAGGCAGATGGATTTAATAATTTAAAATTTATAGATATAGATACATTTAGATTTTTGCTCGCTTTTTATATTTTTGCTTTACATTCCACCCACCACAACTACAGATTGTTTTATTGCAAGTTTGGAAAATTTAGCCTCCCTGGAATATGCTTACAATACAAACGTACTGTTTTTAGGTGACTTTAATATCGCGGAATTTTCATCATATTTATTAACACTGCAGCCCACCTATCGTGTTACATCACTGTTGAACTTTGCAAAATTTCTAGATCTCTCTCAACTAAATAGTGTAAAAAATGCAAATAATAGATTACTGGACCTGGTTTTTACAAATGTGAACTGTAAAGTGGAAAAAGCTATGGAAGTTTTAGTAAATGACGATATTCATCACCCAGCCCTTGTGCTATTGTCTCATAATAACGAAAAAATTAAAAATAAACAGAAAATTGACACTATTCATTACAACTTTCGGAAAGCCGATTTTAATGGTCTATATCGCAGTCTGAGTGAGGTTGACTGGGATTTTCTTAGTGATTTTACGGACACAAATATGGCCTGTGAGAGTTTCTACTTGAAACTATATGACATTTTAGAAATTAATAATAACTTTATTGAAAGTAGGCAAGCCTAATGTACATATAACATTTACATATTAAAAAGATCTTCATAACAGATTTGGTATGTCAAATCACTATTATAATGAAATACTAAATAAAAACATGAACTTTGAATTTGAAACATTTGATATTTTTATATGAACCTAATTTTTACTTAATGATTGTTTTTTTTTTTTTTTTTAATAGGTACAACCTAATTCATATTACATTTACTTACATTAATAACGCACTTATAATTATATAGAAAGTAGCTAATAATAATTAAAAACGTACATAAAGACAATACATGTATAAATAAAATATCTAATGTGCATACAGAAAAAAGAAACAAATACAATTTATATATATTTAAAAAATGTTAAAGTAAGATTTTTTTTAAATTACTTTTAAAAGATTTTAGCGACTTTGAGCTTTTAACTTCAGTTGGAAGACTGTTATATTCATTTAATCCTTAAAGAACAGACAATTCATTGATTTCTTAGTATTGGTTCTACTGATATGCATATTATCCCTACTTCTGGTGAGGTAGTCATGAACTTCATTATTAAAGGTAATGTTTACATATAGGTATGATGGTAGGAGTTTATTTAAAATTTTATACACAAAGACCATAGTTAAGTATTTAGCTCTTAACTCTACTGAGAACCATTCAAGGCATTTCAGCATCATATTAATGGGAGTATATCGGTTGCAATTAAGTATTATTCTCATTCCCCTATTTTGCAGCTTTTGGAGAAAGGCTTTACTATTTTTGTCCAATAAGTACAATAAAGAAGCGCAATAGTCAAAATGTGGTTGTATTATAGTTTGATACACTGTGATTCTGGTATTCATTGACAAATTAGTGGCCACCCTTGAAAAAAAGAACAGTTTCTTTGATATTTTTTTTTGAGTATAATTAAAATGGCTTTTAAATGTTAATTTGTTATCGATAATAAATCCAAGGTATTTTATTTCAGGTACCATCTCAATTTTAGTATCATATATATTTATGTTAATCTCATCTATATTAATATGTGCATATTTCTGTCTAGTTGATAAAATCATGAATTTGGTCTTAGTAACATTGAGTTTGAGTTTTCCGATATTAAGGTACTTTTCAATATTTTTTAATTCAATGTTCATTTTTTCAATAGCAGCAGGTAAATTTGTGTTACTAGTAGAAATAAGAGAATCATCAGCAAATAAATTGAGGAATTCAGAATCGATGTGGTAATTCATATCATTAATATATATGATAAAAAGAAGGGGGCCTAGAACACTCCCTTGAGGAACTCCAAAATTATTAATAATTTCTGATGACTCAATAGAGTTTACTTTTACACGTTGTTTTCTGTCAGTTAAATAGTCAGCTATCCAATTTAAAACTATGCCTGAAACTCCATAATATTTAAGTTTATCTAGTAGTATTGCCCGATCAATAGTTTCGAATGCACGTTGGAAGTCTAGAAAAACTGCTATTACATAATGACCTTCATCGATGAGTTTGTTCCATGTTGATATAGTAAGCTGAAGTGCAGACTCACATGAGTGATTTTTTCTATATCCAGATTGATTAATAAATAGTAAATTGTTTACACTGAAATATTCATAGAGTTGACTGTACACTGCTATTTCAAGAATTTTTTCTAATGCTGGTAGTATATTGATCGGATGATGATTTCGTGCCTCATAATTATTCTTAACTTTAGGTACAGGAATAATACTACTAGTTTTAAGTTCATTAGGAAACTTACCCTTTTCGAGTGACGTGTTGATGAATTTTAATAATAGATGTCCTATCACTGGAAATATGTTTTTTAGAATTTTTGCATTTAAGATGTGTGTAATGTTAAATTTATTGTCCAAAGAATTCACAATAGTTTTTAATTCACCAAAAGTGATCAATTTAAAATTAGAGAACTCTGATGAAACTACAGGTAGATGTTGGGTAGACCAAGGTTCAGTATCTGGAATTGATTTTCTAATATCATTAATGCTCGATACAAAAAAGTAATTGAAATTTTCAGCCAAATCTTTGTCGTTTTCAGAGAAAAATGTATTATCATTAATTTTAAACTCTATTTTATTAGCACAACAGTTGGTGTTCTTCTGGTTTGTTAAACTTTTTAAGGTTTTCCACATTAATTTTCCGTTAGATCTATTTGCATCAATTTTGTTATAGTAATAAATTTTCTTTTTTGATTTTAATAAACTGACCACATCATTCCTGAGTTTTTTATAAATGCACCAATTTAAATTTCTATCACTCTCATCATAACTACTAGTAAAATTTTTATATGCAGCATCACGTTCTTTAGCTTTTTGTTTAACCTCAAAATCATACCAAGGTAAATCACTTCCCTTAACAATGTAATATTTTATAGGTGAAAATTTATTTATTATGTTACCACATTTTTTAATTATTTCACTAACTATGTTATTAACATCAGTTGAATCTAATGCTAGAGACCAATCAGTTGTAATTAATTCCAAATTAATTCTTTCAAGATTAATACTATTTAGGTTACGAAATTGTTTTTTATTGAAGTATTTATGGTGATGTTATCATGAAGTTTTAGTGTTATCAATGAATGGTCTGTAATTTTAGGGGTCTCACATACTTCACAATATATATTGAAATTTGTTAAAGCTAAGTCAATCAAAGTGCTACTTAAATCAGTACGTCTAGTTGGACATATTATTTGTTTTAAACCTAATATTTTAAGCATGTTGTTTAATTTTTTACAATAGTAATATTCTGTGTTTAAGAAATTTATATTAAAGTCACCAATAAGTAACAATTTATTTCCGTTAATGATAAAGTTTTCACATATGGCCTCTAGATCATCAAGAAACAATGAATGATTTGCACTGGGTGAATGGTAAAGCACTCCTAGTATATACTTGACTTTACAGAGATTTACTTTGACGAACTGACACCAGTAATTACCCTCTGATATGTGCGTCCCGATTAACGAATAATTAATATCACATTTAATATACATCAGTACTCCACCAGTGTGCCTATTTTGTGAGTCACAACGTATTATGTTATAATTTTTTATTGGAATTTCAGCATCTAATATATCTGAGGTGACTCTAGTTTCGCTTAGTAACAATATTTTGGGGTTTTTGCAAATTACATCACAAACTAACTCATCTTTATGAGGAAGAAAGCTTTGAATATTTGTATATACTATGTCACAGGAAGATTTTAAATTATTTAAAGAACTAGTGCACACTGTAAGTTTATTTTTTAAATTGGAGGTTTGCTATGCAGGTAAAAAGGAATTTGGCCTCAATTCCGCGATATTCTGTCTCTTCTTTTCATGGTGTAGCTGAAAGTTGAATCTCCTGTAGCATACTCCTTTTGGCCAAAATTTAGGATCATAGAAGTTGTCTTTGTATTGAAAATCAGCTGCTACCATGAAACATTTAGAACGATTAATGTTCGACTTCAGTTCATTCACTATTATTTCTTCAGATGCATTACTTCCGATTTTATTTGATATAAACATTTTTATATCCTCTTCAGTTACGTCCTGTGTTACTTTATACAAGTACATCCAAACTTTACGTTTAACGCCTCTAAACTTTTGATTAGTATTTTCTTCAGATTCCCCAATATTTCTCCTGAATGTTCTCTTTCTCTTATTTACAGAGCTCCAGCCCTCTTCATCATTGTTGCTCATATTTGTAGCATTTTTTGGGTCTTCCTGCGTAGAATCTGTTTGATTTAGATGTATTACATTATCCATGATTTTTCGTTGAATATCTTCCAAATCCTTCACTATGTTTGGGGTATCTGGTTTATTAGTTTTTAAGTTTAAAATAGATTGTTTGACAGTTTCTGGTTCCTTCTGTGTTGTTGTTATTTGAGGCTTTTTTTTATTATAAATTTTTTGTTCAATACCACTTTTTACCTCACTTCTTGTTCCTGCATTATTTATTTCATTTAACATATTAATTTTTAATTTTAAATTATTTATTTCACTAATTAAGGGTTCTATGCTATTTTTAAAATTTGATTTAAATGCTTCAGTGACTGCAATAATTATTTCACTTTGTGTGGTGTAATGATTTTTTTCTGTCGTACTTCCATTTTCGTTTTCATTAATCTTTAGGTTTATATTTCTTTCTAGATTCTCAATTTTTTTTCTAAGCAATTCATTAATTTCCATCAAGTCTTTGTTCTTTTCCTTTAAAATTTTATTTTCCATTTGAATGGACTTTTCTGTTAATAGGTCATCAGATAATTCACCTTCATCATTCTCTTCTAGGTTAAATTCTTCCAAGTTCGGATTTTCACAACACTTTTTACTTTTTTTTACTGAACAACTCTTATGAAAATAAGTTTTGCAATTAGCACATTTGATTTTTTTTTAAATTACTGTTTTTTTGCAAAAAGCACACTGCTGCTCAACACATGTATTTTCATTTCCCACCATCTTGAATATATTCCACCTTATTTATACCTAGATAATTAATTATAAATACATTGTATTTTCTTGTCTTCTCTTAGCTATAATTTTGATTGTATTGCAGTATACCTTTTAAAAATCTTAACTTTTCTTTTGTTCTATAAATATTTCCCAGAGATATTTAAGAAACGAAATTTTCAAAATTAAACCAAATTTTTTCAATTAGATGTAAATTAAGGAAAAAAACGCTTTGAAAATATCACATGCCGATTAGTCAGTCTTTTTTTTTGTTCTGAGATTAAAACCTTCGGTAATTGGATAAAAAGCAATAAAAAAGTTGACATTTACCTGAGAGATATGATTGTAGCTTGCAAGATGAGTTAAAACAGTGCGAGGGTCACCCTTCTTGTCACATAATATACATAAATACACTGGTTCCTTGCTAGGATCATAATCTTGTAACTCCAGGAGATATTCCAAAGCTATCAAAGGACCTACATTAAAACCATCCAATCTTTCCTACAATAAAAAAAGGAACAATCAGAATACAGATGATTCAATTTAGATTTAGTTTTCACCATACGATTAGATATTACACCTGATTCTAAAGACGGGTATATATATTTTTCTAAATGCATAGAGACTGTACCTGTATTTGAGAAGTTCTGCCAACTTCACCTTCAAAACCAGGGGGAACCGGCTCTCCAGGTGCGATTTCAATAACAATGGGCTCATCTGACCCCTTGTCTTTTTCTTGTTTTTCTAGGGAACGATTCGGCACTGACAAGTTTTGAGTGTGACGTTTACCAATCTCGTGTTGGTAAACACGGCCCATGACAGGACACTGACATGCATTGCAAAACCAATGCTCTGCACCGGCGACATAGCTGAGCTCGAACACGTTGCCATATTGCCCATTCTTCAGTATGGCCCTTTGCTTAAGGAGACGTTCTTGCTCATTTGCCTATAAAAATAACAGATTAGATTTTGCACTTTCACCGTTTTATATTTATTTTATAATTTTATAACATACAAATAATAACTAATAACACATAGTATCATACCAGTAGTTTAGATAATGGAGGCTCAATACTTTAGATTATATTTATATGGCTTTATATATGTAATACATAAACCGTTTGATAGACGATGGGCGGATCTATGCATAACCGCGAATTTAAATATTCTAACTTAATTTATGTCCAATCACAATATACGAGATAAGACAATAGTACGTGGACGTTTAATATCTGTTCACCCGCTCAAACTTTGAAAAACCGTCTGTGTTAAAAATTGTATAGGAGATCAAGAGTAGTATCTTTTAAACTTATTTTTAAATCTAATGGTTTGTATATTAGTACACACGTAGAAGGTATGCAACTTTAGGCGGTGGTTGCATACTGGATGTTTCAACTTTCACAGAGAATGTAAAGTAGTCTATTGAATGTTAGGCAAGTTATAATCTCTAACCTTTGGTAGAGAACAGTTTCGGGAAAAGTGACAGCGAAAAAGGCTTAAAATTCGTCTGTTTTTGCATAGTAGATAACGGGCCAAGGGAAAGAGCAAAATAAATCCTATAGGGCTCAAATTAAACTTTGAGAAATTTTAAGGTGAGCATATTTTTTACTTTTCTGAAAAAATGCAAAAATCACCCGTATTTAAGGGTAGTAAATATTTAAAAAAGGCAGTACATAATGAAAATTTAATAAAATAAAACAACTGTTATTACTTAGATTTTATATTGTATGAATTTTTTAAGGATTATGTATTATTCTGTAGCGTATTTGGAAGAGTTTAGGAAATTGTACGGGGTAGGACGGTGGTAGCTCAATTTCTCTGTAAACATGAGTTCAACTAGTCATAACAATAATTCTAGTGAAAACCCCATGACGATTGTAGCATGTGGGTAGGACTTATGACTTTTTTCGTTTTCTGGGGTTGATATTTTAACTATTACAAGGTGTTGGAGGGTTGTAGGACAATTTCCTAAACGTTTCCAAATACGCTACAGAATAATATATAATCCGCATAAAATTTTTGAAATATAACCTGAGTAATAACAGTTGTTTTATTTTTTTAAATATTCATCATATACTGCCCTTTTTAAATATTTTCTACCCTTAAATAGGGGTGATTTTTTGCATTTTTTTCAAAAAATTAAAAATATACTTACCTTAACATTTCTCAAAGTTTAATTTGAGCCCTATAGGATTTATTTTGCTCTTTCCCTTAGCCCGCTATCTACTATGCAAAACAGACAAATTTTACGGCCACTCTTTCCAGCTTAGAGGTAGCCTGTCTTCAGGCCGACTTTAAATAAGTCAATAAAAAATGTTTCTTTAAACTTACAGGACGTTTCATATAGTTGTGACATACTAATACTTTAATTTTTTAAACGGCACACCCAATTTCTTTTTATGTCTATATTTTACTCTTAATTCTGCAGCCAGACATACATAATTTTTGAATATACATGTTGCCATATTATTATAAAAATACAAATGCAAATCTCCGAAAAACATATTTTTATAAAGGGCCCGGCACCATCCTTACGGAAAATTGGATTTTAACTATGTTGTAAATTTTGACCTGAATAAAAGTCTCACTGGGCACAACCTTAAATAATGAACAAACAGTTTTTGAAATACTGGCTTGTCTATCATTTTAGACATTCAAGAATTTTTTTACTCTGATTTACATTCACTGTAGAGGAAAAATGCAGAAGTCAAAGAGTATTTATGTAAGTCCAATAAAGCGTAGGACATGTTTTCAGAACGTTTTAAGAACTTAGTTATCAGTAAAAAATATTGCATATTATGTTCTAACATATTTATTGATAAAAGTTGAAGATGAAATTCTATATCATTATTAGACTTGAATGAATAAACACTTTTTCTATTTTACACCTTTCCCCTAAAGTTAACGTAAACCAAAGTAAAAAATGTCAAAAAGAATGTCTAAAATGGTGAAAATACTCTAAAACTGTTATTTAATGTTCTGCCCACTGAGTCGTTTATTCAGGTCAAAATCTACAAAAAGGCAAACATGTAGACAATTCCAATGGAATCGAATTTTCCATTATAGAGTAAGATCCCAGAGCCTCCAGACCAACGCCATTTTAGCAAACGTCACGTTAAAGGATGATATCTGGTTTTTATACATGTTTGACAAAATACTGTTTAAAACCAAGATTCATTATTGCCAGACACTTTCCGTCAAATACTTTAAAGCTCGAAAAAAACCTAACCTAAAAAAACATAATAAATCTTTTGCTTTGTTATATTTTAAAATAACTGGAATCATATCTACCATGTAAAAAAAAAACGAAAAAAAACAAAAGATTTATTTTGTTAAGTTAGGTTAGGTTTTTTTAACAGTATTCTGTCAACCATATATAAAAACCAGCTATCATACTTTAACGTGAGTGAGGTTTTCAATGTACCTTTTGTACCTATTACCTGTAAAAGGTCCCTGCTTTCAAGCTAGCAAGTATGCATATGTTCTTAACTACATATCACATTATTTATTGTCAAAATATTAGCTTTGCTAAAATGACGTAGGTCTGGAGGCTCTGGGATCTTGGTCTCTTAGAATGGTACGGGGTCCTTTGATTGTCGTTTCACTTTCAATATCAATCAAGACCGTGGCCTGATTTTCAAGCCTCTTAAAAGTTGAACCAAATTCTACAGGGTGTTCTCCACGATGAATCAAATTTTTACATTTTTAAACTGTCATAACCAATTTATTTCAAGCGGCTTTTACTTAAAATGTTTCGGCAATCAATTACCTAGACAACTGACTATGTTCTACAAGCTCAATATTTCAAAAATCGTCGAAAAAAGTATTCTCTATGAGGTATAAGCATACAGGTAATTAATTGCTAAATAGTTTTAAATAAAAACAATGTTCCATTTGAAATAATCGAGTTATGAATTAGATTTGATTCTGAGAAGCCTGGTCGGGTGTTGACCGACATTCAAAGTGAAACGATAGTCAAATTTATGAAAGTACGTTTCTTGTAGGTTTCACTATTAACTGCTGCATTTTTTATCGGAAAAATGGACTACCGTGACAACGTCGCCAAAAACAATATATGCCTGGATAGAGAATTCATTTGTCATCACTATGTGCTAAAGATTTTAAAATAATTTTAGAGTACGCCCTTGTTAATTTTTGTCCAAGACATATTTTCAAATTTCAGATGGTTGTGGAGATAATAAGCGTCTACGCACTAGTGTCTCACTCTGCTACAGTTTCTACTCACATATATGACAGCTGTATATCTTATTATCACCATTTTTAAGCAATGTCTGTTATTTTATAAACACTTTGTACACTTATACAAAATGAAATCTCGGACCAATCGCACATACCTTTTTTTTTTGTTTCATTCTTTTAATTCTATTTACTTAAATTTGATGCAAACACGAAGGACACAATTTTACACCTGACAATTTTTTTGCATAGTCAGATTTAAATTGCCTAAAAAATACACCTTCGCTGTTTTAGTATTTACAATGGTAAAAATATATATTGTAGGTCATGTGCAACCGCCTTGTTGGAAATTGCAAAATGTTAAGGACTATGCTCTTATCAGTACGTTTAACATGAAATATGTGGACTTCTTTATGTTGCATATTTTATAAATAATATATCTAGGATGGTTTTTCTTCTGGTCTAACTAAGAAACCAAGCAAGATTACCAAATTCGGTTTGTACAAAATACTCTTTTACTCAGTCTATATCTCCCAGACCTTAAGTGTTACTGTGGTTACCTCAATGTAAGCTGGAGGTTATCAAACATAAAGATAATACCAAGCAGAGTGAGTAATGTGTTCTGTTTTATTTTGACAGATTTGAATTTTTTTTTAGTGTAGAGCGGTAAAAATTCTAGCTGTAGGAGACATTAACTTTGTTTTATATTGATGTGTTTTTTAACATCAAGATTGATATTGATATTGATTTTTCCCTTTCAAAAATTGATTATAGTTGTCTCCACATATTTAATGCACATAAAACACCATAAAAACGGACCATTAAAATATTAAAGTCGGCAACTTTACCTGCGGGCCCAGTCCTACACCGCCATACTTTAAATTTTTGAGTATTAGAATAAATAAAATAACACTAGATTTAAAAATCCTGTTTCGGAATTGGTGGACGCATTGCCGCCCTTCCGTTGCAAAAACAAAAACATTATAGCCAAGTGACATTCTTTCCGTTCTACATTTCAAAAAATAAAAAATTACTGGAATCTGACAAAAAGTACATGTTTGTTCTACATTTAAGTCGGACACTCCTGAGTGTCTAGCTTAAAGATGTCTGATATTCGAATTTTGATGAAAATTGGTATAATGATGTTTTAGGGAATGCTGAAGAACATATATTCAGTTTTTTAAAGAAAAAAAAAATCGCTAATGTGATTTTGTTGTATTTGGAGACAAAGAACGCTCCAGAGGTGGTCGTGTATTGTAAACTAAATTAAGATCACCTACGGATAGATTTTAACCGCTGCACATTAAAGAAAAAAATTATTCAAACCCGCCAAACAATAAAAAAAGTTACAACAGGCTTGTTCTAAATTAAAGCAAGACACGGTGAGTATCTTGTCAACAAAATATTATTACATTCAGCCTGATTGTGATTTTATTTGGTCAAAACGTATAAAGAAATGCATAGCGAGAATGATCTAGTAGAGAGAGAAATATAATAATGAGGGGAAGACAGTGTGTGTTATATACAGGGTTACTGATAATTTGATGTATTCCTATAAACACGTGATAGGAGACAATTTACTATATTATGAACCCTATTATGCATTATCCAAAAGTCTTTAGTTTCAGAGATATTAAAATTTTTGTGCGTTTTCAGAAAAATGTTTCATGTGGTGATTTATCGTGAAGAAAATATCTTTTTTTATTTTCAAACTCTATTGTTTCAGTCATATACTTTAAAATATTTATCACAATAACAAGAATAAATTTAGTATTAAGAGATTACCAGGAGAAAAAAATTGCGTAATTAAAAAATGAACAAGCAATTTACAATTTAAAAATGAACAAGCAACTTACAATTTCACAACGCTTTTTCCAATATTTTTATTATTATTATTTACTGTGTTTTATTGGTTTCACCAAAAGGCCATCGACCGAAGTTCTTCAGCCTGTTACAAATATTTACCTTGCTTTATTTATACATATTAATTTTTACAGCTTATTTTCAGTCATATACTTTAAAGAACATTTATCACAATAACAAGAATAAATTTAGTATTAAGAGATTACCAGGAGAAAAAAATTGCGTAATTAAAAAATGAACAAGCAACTTACAATTTCATAACGCTTTTTCCAAAATTTTTATTATTATTGTTATTATTATTTATTGTGTTTTATTGGTTTCACCAAAAGGCCATCAACCGATATCCTTCAGCCCGTTACAAATATTTACATTGCTTTATTTACACATATTAATTTTTACAGCATATTTATATTGTGAAAAGAAAAATTACAAAAAGTCAAAAGAAAATTTATATAAATATACATGTATTCATGTTTAATTTTTCATTCCAGGTTGTTTAGTGCATATGTTCCCAAAGAGTTAGCTCTGGATATTTTTTCGGTTGTGTATTCCTGGTTGTCTTGTTTTGCAGAGGGGTTGAATAATTTCTATGTTGTGTTCTTCTTTAGCGAATCTAGTGGATAAGGATAGTATTCTGGTTTATTGGTGTAATTTCTGTGATTTGGTAAAGAAGGTTGTTGGGGGGTGGATTATGCAGAGGGTTTCTAGGGTGTCTGGTTTTAGTGATGGATCTCAACGATGTTGTTTCTGCTACTTGTAAGTTTTTACTGACTAGTCTTCTTGTATTAAGATGTAGAGGGTGGCTGTATTCTAATATAGGTTCCCAAATCGTAGAGTAAATATGGGCAGCAATTTTTTTGTCAATCCCTTTGTTTTTGTATGTTAACATCCGGATATGTTCGCTTCTTGTAATACATTTCTTCTTATTGATTTTGTGTGTTTGTTAAAATTAAGTTTATTGTCTATTGTGACTCCCAGATATTTTACTGTAGGTTGGCAGTATATTGTGTTATGATTGATATTCAGATATCCATGTTTAGGGAGAAAATTTGCAGATCGATTGAATAATGCCCATGAAGTATTTTGTAGGTTTCTATTAGGTCACCACGAAGCCTCCTATATATTAGGGTTGTAAAGTGCAATTTTGTGAGGTACTGTTCGTAAGTTAGATGACAAATTGCAGGAAAAAGTTTGGTAATTCGTCTTTGGGTTTGTTCTAGTGCATGAATGTCTTTTACCAAATATGGGTTCCATACTGGTGCTGCATATTCAAGCATAGGCCTAATATGGATTTTATATATTTTTTCAAGATGTCCCTAAAACCTCGAAAGACCATATAGGCGATTGAGTTTGCCT
Organism: Stenurella melanura; assembly: GCA_963583905.1. NCBI lineage: Eukaryota > Metazoa > Arthropoda > Insecta > Coleoptera > Cerambycidae > Stenurella > Stenurella melanura. The sequence goes on from OY757316.1 coordinate 93,861,771, forward strand.
TTTTTATGATACTTCCTATATGAGATGCCCATTTTAGGTCTTAACTTATGGTGACTTCCAGGTCTACATTTGACAGTACAGTTCGTGAGAATTATTTTAAAATTCTGTTTTTAAATATTGCATATCTCAATGAATAACTAATAAATCAGAGAAATAATCTGGTCACCAAAGGTATTGTCAAATTTTGGAAACAAACCATTATGAAATTGTACGCTGCTTGTTAACTTTTGAACTGCGCAAACTTTTTGGCCTGGTATTATTATTTTTTTTTTTGACATGTATGATACATAAGTTATTTAATACATTTGTATGAGATGAAATACTGAGTTTATTGTTGTTTTTGTTATGTAATTGTGATAAATGATATTTAAAGTACACAAATGAAACAAAAAAGTTTGGATATAAAGACAGACATTTCATTGTAATATCTCTGAAGCTAATGAGTTTTGGATAATGCATATTTAGGTTCATAACATAGTAAATCTACTATCACATGTTTAAAGGAATACATCGAATTATCAGTATTCCTGCATATTACAAATTCTTATTAAGCACTAAAAAACGTAACGTTGTCCTTGCTGAACCATGATGATAGTTATACTTTTAAGAACGAATAGTTGATACTGAATCTGATATAAAAAGCTAAAAATTCAAATTGACATATTCAAGACAACTGATATAATTGTAAAACTTTTTACAGATTTATGCGACATTTCACGATTCTCCGAAGAGATTCGTTAAAGTTGATGTTAAGTCTTAAACATTCAAAATGACGGATACATTCCTTTACTACATTGATGTTAAATAAGAGGCCACTGGAAAGCATAATTTTTTTTAAGTAAAAAAATCATGAAATAACTCCATATAACCGTGAAATTTGGAGGCCATATTTTTCACTTCAGAGCAAGTTTTTCTTACTATATTTTCCTCTATTTTGCACAGAAAAGGCAGTTCACCCGGAGATATTTTTATTTATAAGCTGTGCTACTAGGACCTATACATTTTTTAATTTGAATCCCAAAATTCGTGTTCATACTCAATTTTTTTTTTATCATTTACGTTCATAATGCGGAGTTCTCGTAGACACATTGTATACATATATCTGTTTTAGTATATACACTTTGGTAAATATCTGGTAAGCTCGAACATACCAATATTTTCCACACTGCATGAACTAGTTTCTCAAATAGGGAGCGTGCATTATACGACTAACATAACCTCAAATATTACATTTTTGTAAGTTTATACTCATTTTTAATGTTTTTATTCACATTTCTAGATTGGTACCTGTGTAACATTAATGAACTCTCTCTGATAAGATATCACATAATTTTTTTTAAATCGTTGATTCTTTAAAATATACTGATATTTACAGGTTAGAAATCCAACCTATAATTAGCGATTTATTTTAAATATTCAATGATTTTATCTGAGAGAGTTCATTAATGTTACACAGGTACCCATCTAGAAATGCGAATAAAAGCATTAAAAATGAGTATAAACCAAATAATTTATATAAATAGAAGCTGAGATAAAGTGCAAAAGTCATATAATACTGTTGCCAACATGTTCAACATACCCTTTCCTCACCATTACGTTCTAAGATACAGTATTGACTATAGCGCTATCTCTGTTGCAGCCTATCCATGCTCATGGTATAAGTGTAGCAGAGACATATGTGGAGTTTAGTAATTTAGGAACTGTATCTGTATTAACTCTAACATCAAAGTTATTTTCGTATTTTGTAAGTTTAAACAATTATTCTCGTTGAATCGTAAAAATAGTGAAGAAATATGTTATATGTGGTGTAATTGAGGATAAAAATAGCCTGTTGTTTTACATTTATTTGTCAGGTTAAAATTATGGTGGCTGCAACAAAGATGGGGCTATGGTAATTTTTATCACAAAGAAAGAGATGATTATAAAATGTAATGTCTGAACTTGAGTATGAGATGTCAACACACTTCTAAATGCGTATCTGCTTCTATTTACATAAATTCTTTGGTATAAACTTACAAAAATGTAACATTTAAGGTTATGTTAGTCATACAATGCACGTGCCCTATACATATTAAAACAATGACACCTGGTAAACAAGATGTGTTAAAAACTGGACTTCGCACGCCAAAAACAATGTAAATATCTTAGTGGAAAAGAAGAAGTTATCGACCTTGAATCTTCCTGCATCGAATGACTCCAGTTTGAAATAGCCAAGTCAGTTATTTCATACTCACACATCGTATAAATTAGTTTCTCAAATTGGGCGCGTGTACTGTATGACTACTGCACTGCCCCACTCCCACTGAGAATAATAAATCACAGTCTTAACCTCACACTTCTTGTCAAATTGAAAAATCTTCAAGAATTCATTTGCTTGTCTGTCTGCATTGCCCGAGCTCATCAAAATTAGTTAAAAACTTCAGTAAAGTCCACTAAATTTTCCAAAATGATTGACATCCTAAGTAACCTTCGCGAAGAAGGCTTCTCTGGAAGAATAGATTCTCCATCAAGACAACATACCAGTTCATACCATTTCCAAGATTTTGAAGGATAGACACATTCCAGTATTAGATCACCTCCCAGATGTCCATATTTGGCACTAGGTGATTTCTTGTTTCGAAATACCAAAAATGCATTGAAATAAATCCTCTTTTCAGTTTGCGAAACAGCTGAAAAGACCAGTGGAAGGGATTATGCTGCAACAATGCTTCATAATTTCTTGTTTCCAAATACCAAAAATACGTTGAAATAAATCTTTTTTTCAGTTTGTGAAAGAGCTGAAGAGACCAGTGGAAGGGATCATCAGGCTGCAACACTGCTTCACACAATGACCTGCAGTAGTCGTGTATAAAGGAAATGAGAAAATTTGAAGATGATGAAAATTAGGCCTTCAGATTTTTGCACTAAATCATTTATTGCACAGACCAGTTTTTGTATAACCACACCTTGCACCATCTACACCTAATCAAGTTTCTAAAACTTCTCTTTTGCGCTCACGTAATATATGAAAAATATTGCCTAGTGGCACCAGTAAATAAATTACAAACTAGACATTGTACGAGTAGCACAACAAAAAATTTACTTACTTTTGTTTTTGTTCGTAAGGGGGGAGAGGAGTCTTTATCCTTCATGTAAGATGTCACCAAATCATTGGATATCTTAAACATAAACCTTTGCATAAACAACCGATTCTTTAATACACATATTTCTGTTGCAATACATTCTTGGATTTATAAATGTTCTATAACAATTAATTTTCACTAACTTCGAAATTAACGACACGAACCAAATTGATTTAGTTGTTATTGTAATATTCAATAGATCAGCATTAGAGAATAAGGAAGTTGCACATTTTTTTAAAATATAACAGATGAACAGAAAACTCAATAAACATGCTTTGGATTTTTTTTTTTAATTTTTTGTTAGAACCAAGGGTTATAACTTTTTTACTGTGAATTTAAACACACTGGCTCTAAAAAGTGACTCCGGACTTGACTAGTGACATCATGTGACTAATGTTGGAATGTCAAAAATAAATGCAATGATTAACTAAATATACAAGTATATTTAAAAAAAACATGAAAAAAAAAATTTTTCAACTACTGCCAACACTTTTTTTGTTTTTAAATACAATACAAATAAACAAAACAGAATTGGCAAAGAACAGAAATAAAATAGTAAACTATTTTAAACGTGAGTCTCAGAAAACCGGATGAAGACAGATATTTACTATTTATAATATCGAGACAGACACAGGTCATAGATATAATATATAAAAATGGTACCGACAAATTAATTCTGAAAGTTCGGAAATACGCACTCATAATATCGACCTCATGCCGGTAACTACATGTTCCAGTACACAATATAAGCAAAAAAAACAACGAAAAGGCAAGTTTTACATGTTTACCATTCATTTTACAAACCACCAAAACTTAAAACACCTCTAGCCCTAAATCATAAAAACTGAGATACGACACTTCGTGAGATAGACTACAATATAATAGGTGTCTTCCTTGCCAATTGTATTCACTATATGCTTTGGTAGATATCAATAAATGTGACAAATGGCCATAGTATTTGTACTATGGCCATCTGTCACATTTTTTCAATATTTATTCTCCTTAGACGGTTCACCCTGTACATGTTCCAGTGAAAATCTACCCATTTTTTCGTTAGTGTCAACTCGCTACCAAATCCACTGTTCTCCATCACATAGTCTTTTAGATATAGCGCCAACAGACCCACAGACACATAGACTGACGAAATTGAAAAACCTTCATTTTCGTAATCTACATAGGCTGAAACATGATAATCCGAAATAAAAATGGAATATTATCAAATGATATTTTATTTTGCAGTTTTTAAAAGTTTTCTGTTAAATCAGTTATCGTAACAAAAATAAGACAAGGTAGATTTTGTTTGTTAAATATCACTAAATATATTAAAGAATAATTTCTCAACTCGGTGCTGAGTTATGCAAACGCTATGAAAAGTGTCATTTTCCTGATGGTCCGATCGCCACAAGCTAATGGTCTTATTTCACACTTGTTTTTCTTTATACACATATCTTAACACACCATAATCTTTTGTTATGTTAATCACTTGTAATCTTTTCCGGCACAGAGTTCCGTATTCCTCTTGATTGCATTGTAACATAATCAACTGCGCATTAGTAATCAAACAAATCGAATTATGTTTTATAATCTCCATATTTGCCGGAACTATTTTACACAAAAGAAAATCCTGATCCCTAGATTAAAACTAATTTTAAGCTTAGCAATTTTCAGAAGCCGCCATGGTTGGCAAAACGTATTGATAACCGGCGTTTATCGGCATTTTACTGATTAATCCTAATCACCGATTATTGGCACGATTAATCATTGACTATGTTTATGCATGTTTATGTAGGCTCGCACAAAATTTTACGGCAAGACTGTCCCACCAGTGCATTGTACACAGTTGTCTTCCTTTCAGTAAATATTGTCAGTGAGAAAGTAAAATTGTATTTAAATTCTCCAAATGAACCTCATTCAGTAGATTTATTTATATAAAGGAAGAACACGATCAATTTCCCACGTCTTAAAAAACTAGCTCAAAAATATTTGTCTTACAAACCGACTTAGTGTCTCTTCGGAAAGAATATTTTCTATGACCGGGCTGATACATACTGAAGAGAGAAACCGGTGAGACGGTGACAATTTACAGATTATTTGTTTTCTCAATTATGATTATTAAGACATTACCATTACTCAAAGTTTACGTATTTTACAATTTATTTTCGTTGGATAGGTATTGTTTTCTTTTACCTATTTTTATTTTTTGTTTTATGTTTTATTATACAGAGTGTGTCCAATAAGATCGCAGCACCTCCCTAACTTTGCCACGTTGTAGAGAATATGGACAATTTTTTGGCAAATCATACGTTGACTGGGTGTCACTTATTTTGAGCAGTAACGACTTCCTGATGAATTTCCAAGGCCTACCATGATTCGATATGTAATACCAAAAGTGAATAAGTCATATTAGACATTTTTTTATTGAAAAATTTTCTAAGAAAAAGTTATTCAGAATCGTTTAAAATCCCCAAATCCCAAGTTTCGTCGAAATCTGAGAAAATTTAAATTTCCATGCAAATTACCAAAAATTGGTTTTGTCAAGTCGCCTATGGATACTTGTTTGTCTTAGGGTGGTTTGATAGAAAAAGATGTAATGGACTAATCAAAGTAGGAAAATTTCTAAATGTAATTCCCACTAGAAAAAAAAACACTAGGATCATATTCAGCACATGTAAAATATCAATTTTCATACCAGTGCATCCAAAACAAAGTTACAGAAACAAAATGGCGGACGTTTTACGTACGAAAAAATGTGAGAAAGTCAGTTTTTCTCGTTTATCTGCAATTATAACTTTTTCATCAAGTTTCAAACAATAATTGTAGACATATAAAATACCTACAAAGTGGCGCCCCCTAAATGATAATCCCATTGTTAGATTTCTCGGATATTAAAAAAATACATCAAAAAATGATTTTTTTAATTTTGCATTAACTTTTGCAAAAATTAATTTATGGTATCAACAATCTCAGAAAATATGCGCAAGAGTTGTAGTATCACTGAGCTCAAAGCCGAAGTCAAAAATTTCAATTAAGTTGCTTAAAAACGCCGTTGAAAATGATGCATATTTCTTCGATGTAAACAAATGTACTTCATAACTTTGTCAATTGTTCGTATATCGAAATATTCATAGATGGCATTCTTATACGAATTTTTAAAAAAATGAACTCCCTCCGACCTTCAGAACTCGAAAACATTTCTTATTTCCAAAAAAATCCCGAGACCTTATTTTTTAACTTAGAGCGCTGCAATTTGCAGGTATTGCACTTGAATACTTCAACTTTAGATAGAAAAATTTGAGCAATTGCTTCACCCTCTTTTTTGATTACAGGATTTATGTAGAAGTGAGGCGCTCGCACTGGCAGAGGGGGGGGGGGGGAGCCTGCAGCAACAGTGTGTCTCTACATTGAAAAATTGACTCGTGCGTTCAGAATGGTACGCGCTTGCAAAGTCATCTGTACCTTGGTTTCTGGTGTATCTAAAAAAATCCTGCAAATTCCAGCACTGTAAGTTAAAGAATAAGGTCTCGGGAATATTTTGAAAAAAAGAAAAATTATCTCGAGTCCTGAAGGTCGGAGCAAGCTCATTTTATTAAAAATCGTCTTAAAATGTCAGCTACGCAGATATCCACTTTATATTGCGATACACGAACAATTGACGAAGTTATTAATTACATTTGTTAATATCGAAGAAATATGCATCATTTTCAACTACATCTTTAAGCAACTTAATTGAAATATTTGACTTCGGCTTTAAGCTCAGCGATAAGTACAACTCTTGAAGAGTAGAAAGCTATTTGAAAATTGAAATCGGACCGTTTCATTTTCAATTTTTTATTTGCACGGAAATTTTAATTTTCTCAGATTTTGAAGAAACCTGGGATTTGAGGGGTTTTAAGTGATTCTGAATAACTTTCTCTTATAAAATTATTTGATAAAAAAATGCTTAATGACTTTTTCACTTTTGGTATCACATACCGGATCATGGTAGTAGGCCTTGGAAAACCATCAGGACGTATGTTACTGCTCAAAATAAGTGACACTCAGTCAACCTACCATTTGCTAAAAAATTGTCCGTATTCTCTACAACGTGCCAAAATTAGTGGCGTGCTGCAATCTTATTGGACACGCTCTGTATATGATACACCATAAGTTTATATTCATTAAACTAAAACAACTAGACCGCTAGTACTAAGTACTGATATGAATTGGTAATAAATATTCTGTTGTTTTACGTTTTACAAAATACATATTTTTTGCTTGTTTTATTGGATACCATATCCATTAAGTTAACACATTCTTTTCGATAGATTTGTCTTATAAAACAATTAAATATTAAAATTTCTTGCATTTATATTACTCGCAATCTTAGGATTATCAAAATTATATTCGACAATCGATGTATCACTAAAAAATATACCAAAAAAAAATAAAATTTATAAAAACGAATCAGATGCCGCATGAAACATTTATTATTAAAAATAAGATTCATAATTTGCCACTTTCACAATTTTAGAAAAATTACAATTTTCATAAAAAATGTTTACCTCTCAATAATTATTTTTTTTACAAAAAACCAATTGTATTCTCCATTATCTAAACTATTACTATTTTTATATACTACTATATTCTATATTTGTATCTGCAAAAAAATCTAAGTTATCATTCTGTAAAAAATTATATTAATTTTTTCAATTCAATATGTAAATTCGTTTGTGGAAGTAAATGCATTTATGGAACAATCACCCACCGAGAAATTAAACCACAGAAATATATTACCTGTTATTTTAAAAACGTCATTTCATTAGGCGTAGCAAAATCACGCTTATATAAACATAATATGACATTTACAAGTTTTTTGTCCATTTCGTTTTGTACATATAAAAAAAGGTAAATAAAAGATATTATCACCAGAATTGTGTTAAATAGAATTTATTTACAAACGTTATTAATTTTTGAACTGAACTTTCCTAATTTTCAACAAAGTTGTTGAAAACTATGAAGATTTTTCACGAATATTCACTTTCCACATACACACACTACTAGCAAGTTGTGATGAAAACAACACAACTTAATTTCTTTTTCAATTAGAACATTCAAAATTGAATGATCTAGGAATTATTTTCCCGCTGACTAGTTGTAGCATTTGTATTTTATAACAAATACTATCGCACACAATCTGGTAAAACACGTATCGTGAAAAACCATTGAGGATAGCAAGAACACAACATAACTTATATATTTTCGTTTCATTTATAACTGTTGCCTGGACTCTCATACTAACCGCAATAAAACAAAAATTTACATTTTGGAATTTGTTGTGGAAATGACAATAGGACAAATTATTTTAATATTGAACGATTTTCATGTATTAAGTATTTTTTGTAATGAATACAATCCAGTATTTGGGAACAATTAACAAATATTGTTGGTTTTATATAAACTAACTATATGCCCAAATGTAAACATTCTCTTTAATAGCTCATTACAAATATTACAAACTTTTTTCTTGACATTTCTTGTATGTTAAATATATAGTTGTAGAAAGTCCCAATTCGAGTTTATAAGATAAAAACCATTTTTGTATACCTACACATTTTATTCAAAATAAAAACTTGAAAAAAAAAATATTTATTAGACCTACACGTAAGGTTGTTAACAAGATTATTTTGACCTAAAAATATGGAAAAAGCAATATATCTGCGATAGCGATGGGTAAGAGCTGTTATTTTTTAATAACAGGTTGAAACTGTTACTGCTGTTTTGAAATAACAGATTAAAATAACAGTTTAAAAATAACAGATCGCTGATACTGGCATTCACATATCGCAGCGTGCAGTTTACAAATGTTATTTCAAAGACGTTATTTTATATATCATGCTACTGCCTCTGGCCGACGGGCAACGTTGCCTTTCAAAGCAATGAATTTATATAATTAGAAGCCGAAATAAAGTGTAAAAGTCATACAATACTGTTGCCACCATGTCCAACATACCTTTTCTCACCATTTCGTTCTAAGATACAATATTGCCTATGGCGCTATCTTTGTTGCAGCCTGTCCATGCTCGTGGTATGAGTGTAGCACAGACATATATAGAGTTTAGTAATTTAAGAACTGTGTCAGTTTTAACTACCCTAAGGTCAAAATTATTTTCGTATTTTGTAAGTTTAAACAATTATTCTCGTTGAATCGTAAAAATAGTGAAGAAATGTGTTGTTTGTGGTGTAATCGAGGATAAAAATAGCCTGTTGTCTTACATTTATTTGTCATGTTAAAATGAGTGTGGCTGCAACAAAGATGGGGGCTATGGTAATTTTGGTCATAAAGAAAGAGATGGTTATAAAATGCAATGTCTGAACTTGAGCATGAGTTGTTGTCAACACACTTATGTATACATATTTGCTTGATATCTATTGCAGAAAAGTAAAGTTTTAGAAAGTTATCCCATTTTCGTGAGCTATATTTCATAAAAAGAAATTTGAAATAGCCTACTTTGTGAGATATATTACAAATACCTGCAAAATAGGAAAACCACAAACGGTTATAACTTCTTTATTTGAAGAGATACGAAAAAATTCAAAAAAAGTAACTGCCTCTGACATACGCCCTTGTGAAAAAAAAATTAAAGTAGGCCATGACACCATTCATTCCGTTACTTTTCTCTCTTTCCAACGATATAAAACATGTCACAAAAATTTTAACTGATAGTGTCAATATTTAATATTTTACGAAAACCACAATACATATTGAATAGTAAAAATCATCTATGCCATGATTAGTTAAAATTCCCTTTATAGTGATAATAATTCAATAATTTTTTATTACAATTTAATACAAACAAAGAAATATCTTATAAATAAAAACATAAGTACAAAACAAACATCCAAAAAACGAAAAACTATGTATAACAGTATTACTTATACACTATACTGAAAAGCAAATGTGTGTATTTATTGTTCTAACTACAACAAATGCTCAAATTGTGCACCATGTATTCTAATAAACAAACGTGCTCTATGAGACACCTCACGCATTACATTTTGGAGCATTTCTGGAGTAATTTCCTCACATGCTTTCCTAATTCTAGTTTTGATGTCTTCAATATTTTCAGGGGCAGTTTGAAATACCTTGTCTTTAATGTAACCCCAGACGAAAAATCCAATGGAGTAATATCTGGTGATTGAGCTGACCATAGAATGGGTCCATAGGTGCCTGTCCAGCTATTTGGCATAGCTTGATTTAAATAATTTGTACATATTACAACAGTGTGAGGTGGAGCCTCATCTTGTTGAAAATATGAATAATTTAATGTTTCTGCCAATGTTAATTCATAAATAAAATTTTAAAATTCATTTGCAGGAAATTAAAGTATCTACGAGCGGTTAATTTGCCATCATAAAAATAAGGTTCAATTATTTTAGTCCCTAAAAGACCCAACCAAACATTCGTAGAAAATCTTTCTTGGAAAGCAGTCTCTCTACACCAATGTGTATTTTCTCATGTCCACTTATAATGAATATTTCTATCGAAAAATCCATTATTATCAGTGGGTCATTCCCTGATTTATTTAACAACCATCTACAAAATCTTACTCTCCTCGGCTTATCTCCCTCATTTAAATATTGAACTTTCTTCCTTCTATAGCATCGAAATCCGTTTTTTCTAAACATATTTCAGATACTGTCTTTATTTATGTGACAGTTTCTCTGAATTTATCTGAAAGAGGTTTCTTCATTTTAGTTAACATAATTCAATACTCGCATTTTTCTTACATTATCCATAACATGTCCTCGCCTTATTACTTTTTTTGAAAATTAACCATGTGTTTTTAGATTTTGAACTACCTTTCTAAACATAGTTCGATTTGGCTGCGGAGCATCTAGATATTCATCTCCGTAAACCGTGACTGCCATCTCAGCGTCAAAATTGCACTGACAATAAATGCTCATCATATAGGATTTGTTATTATTGGTATATACCATAACTGCTGATATAAAACTTGTCTTAGAACTCTAAGACGCACCATACAACAGTGACAATATGTCAAATTTGTTAATAACTGTATACCTACACTGTTTTTCACTAATCATGGCATAGCTGTTTTTTACGATTCAATATGTATTGTGGTTTTCGTAAATTATTAAATATTGATAGTATCAGTTAAAATTTGTGACATGTTTTTTATCGTTGGAAAGAGAAAAAAGTAACGAAATGAATGGTGTCATGGCCTACTTTAAATTATTTTTTTTTTTTCTTCACAAAAGCGTATGTAAAAGGCAGTTACTTTTTTCGAATTTTTTGATGTACATTATTTTTATGGTCTTTGCCGTCAACTTTCATCATTAACTTTTTTCGTATCTCTTCAAATAAAGAAACTATAACCGTTTGTGGTTTTCCTATTTTTCAGGTTTTTGTAATATATCTCACAAAGTATGCAATGGACTTAAGTTTCTTTTTACTGAAATATAGCTCACAAAAATAGGATAACTGTTTCTAAAACTTTATTCTTCTACAATACATATTAAGCGATATTTGGTGTGGCCCTCGTAAAATAGACAATATAACTACTTTGTTTCAAAGTAATAGTAAGGTATCTTGGCTAGTGCTACTCGCTAATAGATATTTTATAGAAGTATTAATTGATTTTTTTTAAGTTCATATAAATATAAATAATTTTTTGAGCCTCAACCTTTAATATTTCATATTAAATTAATTATATTCGCGTACTACCTAACACAAATTAAATTTTTGTTGCTGAGATATGGATCTATTTGTGGTTTATCTATGCTATATAAACCCACCGCTCGCTGTGATTAAGATTAAATTAAATAGCGATTTGACTGGCCGATCGCCTATTGCTAACAAATAACAAATAGCAAAACACACCCGGCACGAGTATGCAATGACAATATTAACACACATAAGTCTATACGGTTGCGTTGAGATTTCATTATCTGTTGCTGCTGTTTTCTGAATAACAGTTTAACAGTAGTCTACAAGAACGTTTTTACTACGTCGTGTTTCTTATCTGTTATTTTCTCACCTGTTTTTTCGAACAGAAATAACAGTGTTATTTACCAATAACATACTGTTAAATACCAACTCATCTCTATCTGAGAATAAGTTTCTTCATGATTAACTTTAAACTGAACAAAAACCATCTTCAGATATAAAGATAAACAACCATGGATTTTAAACTAAATAGATAAACCTTATTTGCATAACTTACTGTTGAGCATTATTTTGATCAAGGCAGTTTAATGATCTTCAGCATTGAATTTTGGTAATACAAACAGATTAGTACATAATCCTCAGTACTAACTCAGGAGTTACTATTTCTATTTCTTATTTAATAGAACGTCATTATTAAAAGATAGTTATTTCGAAAACAGTTCTAGAAGTAGACACCTACATAACGCAACTCATTTCATAACGTTAATGAAACATATTAACCACACCAACTTATGTTTAAATCGATGTTTTACCATTTCATTTCTTACCAAGCCTACCATTATGTCAATATTCCCACAAACAATATTATTTAAAATATTTTAGTGGAACATTGTTTCAAACAATTTAAATAAATAACAAAGGAGGCTAGTGAGCAATTAAAACAGATTATAACAATACTTACCTACTAGGTCTGAAATCTTAAATATTATTAATAAACACATATTTTCACCACAAAAAATAAAATATATGTATAAGTCTAGGATGTAATAATATATACCTGTTTATTCAGTGTAGAGAACATAATAGGGGGCTCATCTTCTGTTCCAGGTGCACACGGCTCCATTTTTTATAGCACTTTACACTACACGATTCTTCAAAAGTTAAAACTTCTGATTAATGGTCTAAACCGTCTGGAAAAAAATAATATATTATCAAAAATATATTATCAACTTACCAATGGAATATGTCTTTTTGGCATAACTTACCGTACTGATGGATAGTTTTACAAATTAGAAAAGGAAATTAATTTTAAATTTGCCGCCACAAAGCACAACACAAAATGGCCACCTACTTCAAAAAAGAATATTTTTATCCAGCTTTCCCATCGACATTATCTCGGAAGCTTCAAAACATGATATAAATCATAAAAGGATACATAGGAAATCAAACTAAAGAGAAATATAAAACTGTGTATGCTATAAACGGAATTACGTGTGCGTTAGCGTCCTGTCAGTCATTTTAACATTTCCTTAGGAATTCTGGATTCTCGAGGAGGAAAATGTAAACTTTTATTTTGTTATCCTTACCTAAGCAGTCACTTATTCAAAAAACTGATATGAAAACACGTTATATGTTGAATATTTGATATTTGTTCACTACTAAAAAAACCGACAAACGCCTCGACACCTTCACTGGTATTGATCGGCCATTAATCTTTGTGTTTGTTATAAATCCGAAAGCAAAAATTACCAAACGATTCCATTTTATCGAATTTCCATTGCAGTAGTTCGAAGATCCGTTTTCGTTAAGGGTGGCTAACAATGTTGCCAACACTACTGTCTCTTCAGTAGATCTACTGTTTCTTGGTTTCTTTCCTTGTTTTTTGTTCGAACTGTTAAATCTACTATTTTTTTGCATATCATATAGTCAGCCCCCGCTCTTTCGATAGAGACAGATTCTGGCCGAGAAATATATTCAATTCTAAGGAATACCTCCCACGCTCTTCGAAATTTTTATAAAGATAGATACCTAGTTTATGAATGCCACCCCCCATTCTTCGAAATTTATTTTGAAGATTGGTGTGGGATTTGCAGGTTGCGATCCCCCGGGTCCCGATTTTCTCTCGACGGCTCTGTGACTCATTACAATAAGTTTCCTGTTTTCTACTGTTCTCTTTTTATTATCTACAGTTTCTTCGCCTAACGGAGTTGGCAACACTGGTGGCTAATGTTAAACTTTACTTTAAAATAAAACTTCGTGTGCAACTGTGCATCGATACCAAAACCTGGTTTTAATCCCATAAGCCTCTTTTAATTGATGCATCTGATTTTGTAGACTTAAAATAACCTTAACTTTAGCCGTATGTTTTTCTTAATTTTCAAATATGTTTTTATATACTTGGTCTGTTTTACTCTTACTTTACTGTTACTCTTTAGTTTTACACATGGCAATAGTCGTAAATTTTGGCATTTGTAAACATTTTAATTTCATGTCATAAATTATTTTACTTCTTTATCGTTTGCACATTATATATCAGTTTTTAATCCCTTTTGTATCAATCTGAATAGAGTTACCCTATGGTTAAATCATAGTTTAATAAAACACTTCCCCTGCTACCGAGTGTGTGTAGTCCACGCGTCGACAACCGGAGTAAAATATCGACACGTAGGCTACACTCACTAGGGAAAGAGAACCTAGGGTACTATTAAACTATGATTTAATCATAGAATCATAGGATACCTTTTATTCTTGCATTGATAAACCGGCCCTCACATATACGGTTTGCGTTTGCACTGGTGTAGGGACGTTCTGATACCTCAAAAGTATCGATATTGGCATCGAATGAAAAGTGATACCGGTATAATATCGAAAATAAAGTATCGATACTTGTATCGAATGAGAAGTGTATCGATACTGCTCTGAAAGTTTTTGATAGTATGGGGGGCATTTTCTAACACGGGAATTTAAAGAAACGGCTAAAAACCGATATTGTATCGAAAGCAAAGTATCGATACTACTAGTATCATATTGGTACTATCCACTATCGGAATGATGTCGGAATGTCCCTGCTTTGTATTTTATCTATGGTCCCTACACTGATGTAGTTCTGTGCTGCAACATTAACTTTCATAATATAAAAAAGTATTTTTTTGGACTACTATCTTAATTTAAGCTGGTTTTATTCGAGACAAACTGAAATACAAGACTGTGAGTTTTATTTTGTATGTAGTAATTTATGGTATTTTGTTTTATGGATAAGAGTAGACAAGAGTAATGTAAAAATTCGTGAACTATGGTAATCACAGGAACCTTTAAGGTAAAATAACTATGAACACCTAAAATTACTTTGTTTCTTATATTTATATATTTTACTAAAAATAATAACTATTTAAAAGTTATTGTTAAAATATCACTTGTCCTTAGGGTTGCAAACTTTAAAGGCTCTGGTAAAGGGGTCTTCAAATTTTCAACAATAACATTTTCAAAATTTAAGTCGAAGGCTTTTATAACGCCACTAACTTCGGTATTTTCATACATTTTTATTGTACTCGCTTTACCTAAAACATATAAATTAGCTTCCTATCAGTTATTAAAAAATTTATTTACCAGACATTGAGGATATAAGATATAAAAATCTTTCTCGGAGAAATGCATTAGCTTCTTGTTTTTCTTTATCTAAGTGTTCACCACAATTTTCCATGACTGGTTTTATGAACGACTAGATATAATTTGTACTCAACAACCGGCAATTTGAGGAAAAAGGCTAAGGAAAATGACAAATATCAAACAGCTTATAGGTTATATTTTCATTTTACAGGTCTACCAACATAAATTATCAATTATGGTAACTTATTAATATTTTAAACTATTACAACTAAATAAAGAAAACGACTAATAATTTACATAAGGTTGAGGAATTATTAAAAAATCAAATGTTAAATCCTGCTTTCCTCATACATTCTTTGTGTGCTTCGATTAGGTGTTGGCAATTTTCTTCTCCATTTTCAATAATACTGCAAATAAATAGAGTAAATAAATTACATTAGCAACTAAATTTGAAACAAATTTACCATGCATCTCTGGCCTTTTTGGTTTCCGGACAAGCACAGCACGGTTTTAGTTTCTTTGGAGCTTCAGTATTTTGTGGAGCTGTAGAAGCAGCTTCTACTTTTTCGCTTACGTTACCCATGTGGCGCTGAGGAAAATAACTAAATTAGAAGTTCCAACCACTGCACAATTTAATTTTTCTTACGATGAAGCTGTGATTTGAACATAAATTAAAAAAATATCCTTACTTTGACAGTCTATTTAGTTCTAACCTCACTTTTGAAGGTTGGTCACGTTTTTATATTTTTTGGGAAAACGATGGTAGTTCACTCGTTGCTATTTTACGCATTTTTTTCTTGCAGAATGTTATATGTTAAATCGTATGTATTTATGAGGACCAATGATTTCATTGGACAGCGAGGGCCTTATTTTAAAGAAAAAAAATTACACATCAATAGTTATATTCATACAATTGGAAAAATAGCTTATGGTTCTGATAAGATTTTATTAAAATCCCTCTCCAATGATAAAGAAATCATTGTGAAAGTTTTAAATGACGTGGTACCAGAAGATGGAATTTATGTTCATGTGTATGGTTCACTAAATTTCTTCGAAGACTTAGAAAATTTTCGTTGGTTCAACTTTGATAATGAGAACGACATCAATAGAGATATATACACTATTTTGGACATTACATGTTGGACTGATTTACAAAATGTAGAACAAGTTAATAAAATGGAAACATTAATGTACAAAATAAATTATAATTAAATTTTGCATCTTTTATTTTACACATATATTACTATATATGATACTAATAATTTTCATGTTTGATAAAATATTGGTGACATGTTTTGTTTAGAAAATAAGCAAATAGAAATATAATGATATAGTCTTAAAAATCTGTTGTTTAAAAATCGCCACTCTTTACTGTTTTTATGTTTTGCAACTTAAGTTGCAAATTCAAATAAATTTAGTTTTTTTCGAAGTTTAATTGTGAACAATGTTTTTTTTATTATGATATGGGTCATACAAACAGAGATACTTAAGAAAAACTAAGAATAAATACAATTTTGAACATTCTATCGTTTAAACAAATGCCTACTACCACAAACTGTGTCATAGGATCGAACAAAATCTACATCGGAACTTAACAGCTAGATTGGCAGCGTCTTTTTAAAGTTTAATATGTTATATCTTTTTTCTATTGACCGTAAGTATAATTATTTTTACTTTTTTTCTATGGAATACCATGTATAGCATATATAGATTAGGTTAATTGGAAAAGCAGCTTTAATTTAGTAATAATCTGTCCTTTTAGAGAACGATTGAATTTTTAGCTTGATCTCTGGAGTTTATATGCCTTAAAAAAAAATACGTTGAAAGGCAACAATTGAACGAACAAGAATTCTGTTGTAAATTCGAATGATGTTTCGCACACACTACTTCTTTTGTATTTTATCTATGCTACTTCTGTTCGGCAGTTCGATGTTCGATCTTCGATCACTTGTACTTTGGTTCGGACTATAGTGATCGCTGTTTACATTGTGGCGTTTTTGGGGAATAGGGGATTTAAAAAAAATTATTGCATGTTTGGTAAAGTAGCGTATTCTGTTTTAAATATATAAAGTTAGGTTACTAGCAAACTTTTGAAGCTATTTGAGACTAATTAAATTTGGGATAGGGAATTAAATACAATAATATAGTTCAAAAAATTTAAATTACTAGATGTACTATAGAAGTGTAGCTGTATAAATTAAATACGATGTCTAAAATAAAGAATGACAAGGTAAAAACAGATATATGTTTCCTTTGCTTGTATTAATTTATGCTGATTAATAATTTGAATGCTGTATTAATAATTAATTTTAGGAGAGTAAATTTAAACTTAATAACACAAAGCAAACAAGAAGTGCTAAAATGGACTGCAGCAGATTCAAAGCAGTATTATTAAGTGTGTTTTTATTTATTCGATATTACATTGATTTATTAATTGATAAAATATTTGGATATTTTTACGACTCGAGGAGAATTCAAATACAAAAATGTACAAATCCTATAATACTGTCAAGTGCTGTGTCTCTGGCAAAGAAAATTAAGAAAGGAGAATTGAAATCTGAGACAGTCGTAAAGGCATTTATTGATAGAATAAATGAAGTAAACCCAATAATAAATGCTATAGTTGATAATCGATTTGAAGAGGCTCTAGAAGAAGCTCGCAAAATAGATAAAGATATTGAAATTGGGCATATACAGGAAGTTGATTTCCAAGAAAAGCCATTTTTAGGTATGTAGTAGGTATGAATTAACATTTTTGTAAGGCAGTGACTAGTGCACTCTGTCTAGACAGTGCTCCCTTAAGCATGTAGCTGCACTGTACGAGCAGTTACGGTACAAAATATTAGTGCACTGTCTAGACGGTGCTGCTAAAAAAATAGCAACTCTGTCCAGACAGTTACAATAAAAAATATTAGTGCACTGTCTGGGCAGTTCTGCATAAGAAATATATACACTGAAACAGAGATTCTTGGATTGAATATGGTTCTATATCACATATATTTATTGGAGAACTTGTCCTCTGAAATCTTTTAGAAGAATTTTGTTTTTGAGAGAATCAGGTAGTACATTAAAGAATTTGATTGCGGAATAGAATGATCCTTTCTCAGTAAGAGTTAAATGGTGCATCGGAAATGCATAATTGCTTTTGTGCCGAGTATCGTAGATATGATTTAGGTTCAATGTGTTGAAATCGGCCTGATGATTTTTTACATATAGTAAGCTGGAGTATACAAATAATAAAAATGCTTTGTGGAGGTCTAAAAAACCACTCCATACCTCAATTGCATACCTAGCGATGGAATAAAAGTTTGCAGTATGCCATTTTAAGAGTCGGCGTGTCAAATAAACGTGATAGAACTCGGAGTGTGAAGCATGTTTTGTTAAGTTTTTTCACGATTTCATCAATATGCAGAAACCATTTAATACTGCCTAACAATTTAAGTGGAATTTATGTTTGAAATTGGCACCTTATCAGTAGGCAACTCTGGTACGTACTTTTAATAATGAGCGATCTGTTTTAAATATCACACAGAATGAAGTTAAATCCATTTAATATAAATTCATTGGTATAAAATCAGTCTTTTACATTGTGCCACAGGCGAGAGAGAGTGTTTGCAACTTTCTCAGGTTTGTATCGTCTGCATAGTTAATGATTGTTAATTTGATATTTGGTTCTGCAACATTGATAAGATCATTTGCAAAAATTACAAAAGGAGTGGTCCTAGAACGCGTCCTTGAAGAACTCTATAATTAATATTTAAAATATCAGATTCATGCCTGGCCCCATTAACGGTTGTTGATGTTTTCTACCTTCTATTTCGCAACTATAAGCCGAACCACTGAAAACTAGTTCCTCAAACTCCAGATTTCTTCAGTTTATGAAGCAAGTGATTATGATTTAATGTATCAGATGCCTTCGATAAGTCCAGAAACAGCCCTCAGGCAATCTCTCGGTCATTCAACATTTCACTGACAAATTTAAAAAGCTGTTGTCGATTAATCTTGTACGAATCCGTCTGAAAATTATTGAAAAAGTTAGTTCTATTTAAAAAGTTGTATAATTTGTTGCACTGTAGTGTTTCTAAAATTTTAGAGAAAGCAGATAGCAAACTCAAATTTTGCTCATTTCAGAGCTTCCAGAAATATGCCTTGACTAAATATGCATTGCAGATATTTTCAAGTGGTGCAGCTACAGCAGTTATGCATTTCTTTAACAAATTTGGTGATATAGTGAGAAAAGTTTTAGGTTAAAATTTTTTCACCATATCACATATTTCCTTGATCGATGTAGGGTATAAAAACATAGATTCTTTGTTAGTATTTACTAAATTGTTGTAATCCGTGCTGATGTGATGTTGATCTAATTTTGTTAATAGATTGGGAATAGTTTCGATGAAAAGTGAATTGAAATTATTTGATAAAGTAAGTGGATCTCCTTTTGGTAATAATATTCCCATGGTATTCACTTTTAGCAGTTTTTAATTTTTGGCAGTAAATATTTTTCATATAAACGTATGCTTGTTTATAGTTAGGATTGACATTGATGTTTTCTAATTGTTTATTCCGCAAACTGCGCAAGTCGGCATTGAACCAGTCCGATTTACATGGCTGTCAAATTTTACACTTTATTAAGGGGAATTTTTTAGAAAAGATATCTTTCATTATTTGTAAAAATTCTGTTGTTTTTTTCTTCTATAGAATCTATATTGTATACCCCAGACCAGTCTGTAGCATTTAACTCTCTGAGGAAGTTAGTTACATTTAATTCATTATAAGATCTTGTGAAAAGCGTATTGTTTTTTAGCAGCTACGTGAAATGTAAATATCTGTGCTCTATGGTCATATATGATTGTAAAACTTCAGTTTGGTGTTCTTGACAAATGTTTGTGATAACATAATTGATAATTTTCCTGCTTGTTGGAGTAATCCTTAAATGTAACTGTTAAACCATAAGACTCGATTCTACTTGACAATTTATATTTCTCTATACTTTCGCTAACATGATCTATATTAAAATCACCTGTTAAAATAACTACTTTGCTTTCATCGAACAAGTTTTCCAATATTGAGTCAAGTTCTACAGATCCATTTGGAGGACGATAGACAGAATTATACAATTTAAATTACTAAAATGACATTCAACAGCACTACATTCAATATTGAGTTTTCCTGACAAGCTGATTTTATTCTCACGTGATTTTCATGGAATATCATTTGCTACATAAATGGCAAATCCCCCATGTTCACCACATGCGCGACAAGAACTTGATGCGAAACTCATCC
Source organism: Stenurella melanura (assembly GCA_963583905.1). Classification (NCBI taxonomy): domain Eukaryota; kingdom Metazoa; phylum Arthropoda; class Insecta; order Coleoptera; family Cerambycidae; genus Stenurella; species Stenurella melanura. Next base: position 93,882,450 of record OY757316.1, read on the forward strand.
CGTTTATAGAAAAAAGTTTCAACTCGTCTTCGCCCTGTCAATGTTCAATTGAGCAGGCTACTTGACAATGATCTGGGCTCTCCGAAAATATTTCAAGTTGATTAATACTGGTGTTTATGCATTGAAGGTTCTGATGCACTACTTTCACTGGAAACTTTGCATTAGTTGTATTTGTAATATTATATTTCTTCTTTACCTGACGTGTTCCTTTTTTCGAATAAGACTCGGTTTCGTGCCGAACGAAAAAAATGAAATTTGTACACAGATATACCTGAATTCCAAGATTTGGGATCTGGTAAAACGTGTTTGAGACATTTCTCAGCTCCTATTTTAAAGGAGCTAGATTTAGGTCTCATATGTTTAGGTTTAATTTTAAAGCAGATGAAATTATTGGGATTAAATTTTTTGTTTAAATAATTAGTTCGATCTTCAGCTGAGAGATCCCGATTAAAGTTTACTACATGAATTCATGTTCTTTTAATAACAGATCCTGCTGAGTATTTTCCTTCATCTGGTTTGGCATTGCTGATAATAATTTTTTACTGAACTTTTATCATCGGCGATTCTCTGGTGCCTCCGATTTTTAACCTCTATGAATTGTTTGCTACCATTAATAAGATTATTCTCAGTGCTATTTTCATAATTTGTTGAAGATGAACCTGATTCTAAGTTAAGTTCGTCCATAGTACATTTTAGTTTGTCTATCAATTCAGTAAAGCCTGACTGTTTGGGATTCACTGGTTTATTCTCATTTAAGATAGTTTTTGTTGGTGGAGGAATTTTTGAAACTTGTTTGGTAATAAAATAAATAGGTATTAAATTTTATGTATTCTACAAATGTAACAAAAACATACAGTCGATGTGTGAAAAATGAATCGTTACTGGGTGTTCTCGAGACCATCCCCCCCCCCACACTTCTTCTTTATTTTTCAAGATTAGGGTATATTTGCCATAAGAATTCGCTTCTGGCCCAACTAGGTCTGAAAATACACTTCCGATTTAACTGGAAGTTCTACTAACTTTTTATTTTAAACAGCACCCTGTATGTTTCTTAATATTATCTTATTGAGGTCTTAATTACCTCTGCAAGGATTTTTTGTTTCATCAAAATAGAATCAGAAATGACCTTGAAAAATGGAATTTTGTGTGATTATGAAAATCATAACTATTTAAATTTATAGTACTAGGAAAATACCCATAGTATTTAGCCATAGGGTATTTTCAAACATTTCTACCTCAAAACAAACAACTGTCTTGGCAATTTAGTTCATTTATGGCGTTTGTTTAAAATAAATGTATTATAATGTCTTACATGCTTTCTGTGGAGCTTTAAGAGGGGATTCCCATTAAACGAGCGGATAAATCGCGTTTTTTAGGAATTTTTATTGAGAAAACTATTGGACAAATGATTTTCAAACTTTGGAGATATATTTATTCTACATTAAAACAACTACATTCAAATTTGTATTTGATTATAATGAAAATTATGGCTTTGGTGCCCCTTGAAGTGAGACACCTCCCAAAATTTCTCAGCTGCTGGCTGACACAATTCTTTCTCTCCAGATCATCTAAAACAAAAAAATCAAATTTCTTTTTACTTCTTGTGAATATAGGTATTGCTCTAGGTGCCCGTGTACAAGAAATGAATTTATACATATACTTTTGTAACTCCTTGTATGGCTTAATTGCGCCTAATCTACAACTTTTCTCCTCTGCGAGAATTTTCGAAACGCAGTGTTCCCCCTCCACTTCCGAAAGATTTCCACGCTTCGTACTGGAAAATTGGGAAATTTATTTTGTCGGACAATTCGAAAATTAGATTCTACATGTTACTATTAAGCAATCTTGAAAAGATCAGCTGGTTATCAATAAATTTAGTAAGAGTTGTTAATTCGGAATTTTTATAAAAAGTAATATAATAATAATAATAATAATCATTTATTGGTGCTAATACATCAAAATGTTTACACAAGTCCAGGGTAGAAAGTATATTCATTAAAATAGACAGTGACATCTTAAAACACAATATACAGTTATCTTAAAATTAAATTAAAAAACAGAAAAAAGATAAAATTTTTATAACTAAATGTCGCAGAAACGTTCCTCTAAATATTCATCTCAGCTGTAGAAGGCCTTCCTGAGAAGGTATTTTTTAATTTTTTCCTTAAAAATGTTAAAATCCAAGCCTCTGACATTGTCAGGTAGCTTATTAAAAATTTCATACAGTAATAACTAGTGCCAACTTTTGATTTTGCAAGTCGAAAATAAGTAAATAGAACCCCATCATATCACGACTATGAAATGATCGATTAACTTAAACGGCATTTTGCCAACAGCACAGCACCTCACCATTTTGTAATATGTATATTGTTAATAAAATATGCAAAACAACACTTTTCCAGCACGAAATCACTGTTAAATACTATAAACACCTTTTAGCATTAACGGCGGGCACGTCAAATTGAGATTACGATAATCGAACTCAACCGATCGTGTCCGAAACACTACGGTTTTTGTCAAATAGAAGCCGCGAATAGATTGACTAGCCAATAAGAACTTTATGGGATGTTTGCAACTGAAGTGGCTTAGACTGTGACTATCTCAGCAACAAACAAACCAATATACACTGTATCTAGAGATGTTATCGTCGTAACAAGAACGGTAACTTAAAGAAAAAAAAATTATATTTTCCAAGTTTGTTTTTACAACTGTATAGTTACCCTTGGTTTTGTTTCTTAATGTTAGTTGAAAAGTAATGAATAATGTATCTTAATATTATTAACATAGTAATGGTTCTGTTTAGAATAGCAATGTTAAGCTTTTTGTAGAATTTATGCTGATAAAGCTTTGTAAGCGTTCTAATTTAAATGAATAGAAAAGTACATACTGCATTAACAAATTCTTATCTCAATTGATTCAAGGTTAATAGATATGAATATTGATAAAAAATGAGATATAATTTCTCCCTACAAAAATTAAAAATTAGGGGTCAAGTTTAGCTTGAATTAATTCAATTTCCTCTTCGAAGTTTGGGTCGCTAAAATTTCTTCTGATGAATTGTCTTCTTAAAGGAGTTACTTGTCTTCTGAATCTCCTTAACAAATTTCTCAGACTATCATCAGAGTGATCTAGACTTGTTGTTTCTAAGGTGCTTCCTAAGGCTATTCCTATTTTTAGATACCTCCTTTTTTATATAATATAATAAAAATAATAAGTATTATTACCAATACTATTATAAAGTACGCAAACCATGAAATATGTTTCTGAACAAATGGTTCATTTATTGCCTTGTGAAGATCTTTACGATATTGATTTAATTTATGTTCAGCAATATTTAATTCATCAAGATTTAGTTTTAGGTAAATGAGAACAACAATTATAATTAATTTCAGGAATTTGAATTGTTTCTTGAATTGACGTCTTTTTTTCATAAATCGCATATACCCTGGTTGATCCTATATATGCCGTACAATGTGGGTATAAATTTAAAATTGCATTTTGTTCAACAATTTTTGTACTTGACAATTTATTCATTACAAAAGGTACTGAATTTGCGATTGCTACAAGCCAAGTGTTACACAATATTCTGGTAATTTCAGTGGGTGTAATAGAAGTTGCGCTTCGCAGTTTGCATTTAAATCTACGGGGTTTGGTAATAAGTATTTACATAATTTAAATTCAATTTGTTTACAATTTTCAAAATTATCCAGATGTGTGTATAATGTCTTATCATCTGAAAGCGCTATGTATTTTGAAGTAGGTAAAATTAAATGAAACATTTGTGTACAATTATCTTTAATCGGAATAGAGTATAAATGAAATAATTTAAAATGGTAAAGTTCGACAATTGGGATGTCTAATACAAATACGATTTCTCCTTGTGTTTGAAATGCTTTCAGACATATGATGCTACATTTGATAAATCCGGCAAAAGGGGTAAATGACTTCTTAGTAGTTTTTGAGACATTTTTCGTAATTCATTTGGTTGAATAATTGAGGGATGTAAAGTATTTAATCTTGCAAAAGCTATGCTTTCAATTATGTCATCTAATTCGTTTTCAATAATTATGTTCGATTCGGTGATTTGTTCGCAAATTTGGATAAATTGAAATCTCGCTTCATAATCATTTTCTTTGTCTGCTGTATCTAACAAAATATGTTGAACTTTTGCAATATCTTAAGCGTTTGCTCTTCTCTTTGTAGTTTTCGTATTGTGTAATTACAATTTTTAATTGTTGATGTACCTAGTTACTGAAATTTGGTTTTTTAAAAGATTCTCGATTTGATGTTCATCATCTTTTAATTTGTTAATACAATCTGTGTAATACTCGCCGTTTGATGCGTCTAAGTTTCCTATTATTGCTTTCCAAATTGATCTTATATTTTTTCATAATCCTCTTTTATAACGATTATTTGGGGTATCATATTTAATTTCCATTAATTTGTTTTCAAAAGATTTTAATTGTTTGTTAATTAAACTTATGTGTGGTTGTACTTCTGTGTAAAAGAATTTTAATCTCGGAGAGTTTTCATAAAATAATCTTATTTTTATGTTATTTATTAAATCAACGTTTTGATTGTAAATTTGTTTTAATAAAGATATGTTTTTGTTACTCAATATCAGGGTTCAGACTCGTATGGAAAACCTGGAGAACCTGGAAAACTCAAGGAATTTAAAAATCATTAAAAAAAATCTGGAAATATCAGGGAATTTTATAAATTGTATAAAAAATCAGGGAATTCTGCGTCTCGATATGGAAAATCATAGTTTTTAAGAATTTTCGCTGATCCAATTCAATTCAAGGAATTATTTTATGTGAAATAAAAAATTACTTCACTAAAAAATACATGGAAATTAATATTTTTGGTTATGGAAAACCTGGAAAATTCAGGGAATTTTTTCCGTTTCGCAAAGTCTGAACCCTGAATATTGTCCATTTATCATTTGCAATTTTCATTTCAGTTTCAGGATGATAATAAATTCCAATAGTATTGTTTAATAATTTTAAGTCATAGTTCATTGTGTGCGTACTTACTTACTCTTATTTCGCGAATGATAAACTGAAAATAAATAAAGTATTTTTATTCTAATTTCGAACTTATCATGTCTGAGTTTATAGTAAATTGTCTGTTACAGGGTCTTTCACTGTTAATGACTTCTAAAACTTTAATTATTTCAAAAGGTCCATTTGATTCATTCGCTAATTTTGATTTTCTTTGTAATTCTTTGATGAAAACTTGGTCTTTAATATTAAATTGTTTTTCTTTTGGTTGGTTGAAAATTCCAGTCATATCTTGCTTTTGCTTTTTTCTCGAATTTTCTTTCTCATGCTACTTGATAAAAACAAGAAATTTTGTTATTCAGATCACATACGTATTTTGAAATTAGTTCTTCTTGATTGCACGTTTTTTCAGGGGGGTCTCGAGTTTATATGCCCGAATATTAACTCATGTGGGATGAATCCATATGTTTGATTTTTTGAATTGTTGTAACATGTTAGTGGTTGAGCTCTGGGATTGTCTGTTACTGTCGCTCGTATCATTTCTAAAAGGGTTGCGTGGAATCTTTCGAGTGATCCATTTGATTGGGTGTCATTTACTGAAGAATAGGTTAATTTTATGTCATACAATGTGCAAAGGACTCTTAATAGGTGATTATCAAATTCATCTCCTTTGTCCCAAAGACGCACGTAAAGGGGTTTCGTAATGTTGAAAGTATAAAAGTAAAGTGTTTACTACATTTTTCACTGATTTGTCTTGTAAAGGGTAAGCTTGAGTGAATTTTGTTAATTCGTCTCATTTGTTAAAATGAGATTATTTTCTGGGATTTTTAAAATGTCTAAATATATATTCTTTCAAATGAGGTATTCGGTGTTTCGGTTATTGGGAATTGTTCAAATTTTTTCGACAAATTTTTGTTTTGTTACAAGTTTCGCAATTTTTTATGAAATGTTCGACTTGTTTGGCCAGTTGTATTTTTGTTTTATACAATTGATTGTTTCACGTATGCCTCTGTAGATTTGCTTTACCTGAGTGATACTGGTCGATTATAATTGGCCTTTGATCTTCTAATGGGGTTGTTATTTCTTTGTTGCATGTGATGAATTCAGTTTCATTGTCTGAAAATATATATGATAAGATTGCAGGTAAAAGTTTTTCTTTCGTCTTTTCTAAATAATAAATTGTTGGTTTTATGCAATACTTCCTGTTTTTTTACTAGTTTGCTGTTTTGAATGTTTATTAGTCTTCATTTATTTTGAATTGGTTTTCTGTGGTTTCCTTGCATAGTTGTTAATATGTTTTTATTAGATTTGTCAAGAAGATTTTTGTTTAAATTTTTGCATTTTGAAAAGTCAATTAACGTTTGTTGGTCTTTTAGTCTCTTGTATCTTGAATATTCTTCAAATATTGTTTGGGGGGCTATTTCTGTGGTTTCATTTTCATCATTGCTATCTTGTAATCAGTTGTGAAATGTTTTGAGTGTTTATGATTTTATTTGGAACAGTGCGTATGTGTTGGTGTTTTGTTTTCCAGGTTTGTATGTTATCTCATAATCATACTCTTCTAGTTTTAACCTCTATCTCACAAGTCTTTATACCGGGTCTTTTATTGAAAATAACCATGTGAGAGGTCGATGGTCCGTTACAAGTTTGAATTTTCTTTCGTAAAGATATGGTCTGAAGGTCTTGGTCCCTATGATAATACTGAGAAGCTCTTTCTGTATTGTTGAGTATTTCGACTCCGTTTGGCTGAGTGTTCGGCTGGTGTATGTAATTGGTAGATCTTTGTTTTCTGTTTTCTGTGATAGAACTGCGCCAATAGCAAAATTTGATGCTTCTGTGGTTAAATTGAATTCCTTGTCGAAATCTGGTTATTGGAGAATGGGATGATTTGTTAAAGCATGTTTTAATTTGTTGAAAGTTTCGTGACATTGTCCGTTGAAGTTGAATTCTGCATCTTTGTGTAGTTGAGAGGTTAAAGGTTTGACAATTTTTGCGAAGTTGGGTATGAATCTTCAATAGTAGCCTGCTAATCCTAACAATGATTTGATGTCCTTTGGGTTGCTTGCGTTGGAAAGTTTCGAACTGCTGAAATTTTTTCTGGGTTCAGTTTTATTCCGTCTTTCATTATTATGTGCCCTAAGTATGCTACTGCTTTTCTTAAATATTCACATTTGTCTGGCTGAATTTTTAAATTTGCTTCTGAAAGTCTGGTGAAAATATCTTTTAGTCTGTTGATGTGTTCTTCAAGAGTTGTCGAGCAAATGATGATGTCATCCATATATACTAAGCATCATTCATTTTGAATTCCTATTAGTATATTGTCCATGACACATTGGAATGTTGAGGGTGCATTCTTCAATCCAAATGGCATCCTCTTATACTCGATCGTGTCCGTTTTCCACTGAGAATGCTGTCTTTTCTATATCCTTTGGATTTAACTCAATCTGGTGAAAGCCACGTGCTAAATCGAAACTTGTGAAGTACTAGCTGATCAAGTAAGTTTGTTATTTTTGGTAGTGGGTATTTGTCATCTACGGTAACTTCGTTCAGTTTCCTATAGTCTGTTACCACACCCCATTTTTGTTTCCCACTTGCGTCTAACTTTTTTGGGACTACTCATACTGGTGACGACCATGGTGATATTGAGGGTAGAATGATTATTTGGTCCAGCATTTTTGTAATTTGGGTTTTCACTTCTTATTTGTGTATGTGCGGGTATCTGTAAAATTTTGTGAAAGTTGGTGTTGATCGAATGTTTGATTTCATTCGTGAAAATTAATTGGTCTCCTAGGTAGAAAATATCAGAAAAGTCTAAACATTTTTCTTCTTCGTTTAGGTATTCTACTCGAAGTTGTTTTTCAATTTCTGCCTGACTGTATGAGGTGTTGATCTGGGTGTAGTTCAATTTGTTGTTACACGATTCACTTGTTGGAATTTCTTCAAATTGTAAATTGTTCAAATTTACTTATTTTTGTTGAAAAAATCCTGCGCCACTTGTTATCGTCATAACAGGAACGGTAACTTTTTATAAAAAGATTTTTTATTTTCGAAGTTTGTTTTTACAATTGTTTAGTTACACTTGGTTTTGTTTCTTAATGTTAGTGGAATAGTAATGAATATAATGTATCTTGATATTATTAACATAGTAATGGTTCTGTTTAGAATATAGTTCGTAATCTAATGGCTCTATACAAATCTAATCTTATAACTTTTCTAATGATAGGTTGAATAAATTGAAGGTTAGCAATGTTAAGCTTTTTGTAGAATTTATACTGATAAAGCTTTCTAATTTTAATGAATGGAAAAGTACATACTGCATTAACAAATTCTTATCTCAATTGATGCAACGTAATTAAGTCATGGTTAATGGATATGAATATCGATAGAAAATGAGATATAACAGGGATAACTTCTTTGATCGGAGGTAGAGGGTACCTGGTATATGTTTATTTGAATGTTAAGCATATGCATGGTATAGCAATTTTTCTATAAACAAGAAAAAAAATTAGATATCAAAAGTTAAAATTTTTTTAAGGTGTCCCATTTACAACGAAAGAATCTACAGCTGTCAAAGGACTGTCTTTCACCTTTGGACTATTTAAAAGAAAAGGCAGAAAGGCATTGTTCGATGCAGATTATGTTACTTTAATGAAGAAAGCTGGAGGTATATGTTTAGGTAAGTTCTAAAGAGTATTAAGGCCCAAAAATATGTGTAATGATTTATTAGTAAATATATATATTTTTTTAATATTCAGGTGTATCTAATGTTCCTCAGCTGAACTTATGGCAAGAAACCAGCAATCCTCTCTTTGGAATAACAAATAATCCTTATAATACCACAAGAAATGTGGGCGGTTCTTCTGGAGGAGAGTCAAGTATATTGGCAGCGGGAGGCATACCTATTAGCATTGGTGGGTATTTTCTACTGTTTAATCTCATAATGAATCCATGCGCAAGCAGCTGATTTAAATAATATTAAAAAAATTGTCACAATTTTTCATACAAGGTATAATTAGTTTGGTCATTAAACAATTTTAATAAAATCTCTTGAAAACATGGACCCAGACCAGAACGCTATTTTTCGAGAACCGGACCTGAACAGTTATCAGGAACCCCTAAAAATAATTTCGGTTTGTTTTTTTCTTCCATTCCATTTTAAATCACCGTGATCGTGAGTATTTGTTTGTATGTTGCTCTATTAACCCTGCTGGCCTTGCATCCAAGAGTTGCACCAATGTTTATTACCGTTTGTGCTCTCCAGTTATAACCCAGACCGCAGTAATTATGTCTAAACCAGGGTTGTTCTTGGTAATGTGTCACTGAGTAGAAAATGTTCGTTACACAAAATTTGGCATTTTTTGAAGAATTATGTATTGCAACATTCAAAGCTAATATAACCAAATTATTAGAAACATTCTGTCAAAAAGGCTGAAAGTATTCATGGATGTAACACTACACACATGAATTTGTTACTAGTCACAAGAGGAAATAGTATATTATTATATGAGCAATCATGATAGCCATTATTCACAAAGATGATGTTTGAGCCCACGAGCCGTAGGAGAGTGGTGCAAATCTTCTGAGTGAATAATGGTCTTAGTCGCAAATGCAATACTATGCTTTTTCTATACCTATTAAACAAATAAATTAGACTGAAATTTGATTGCCTTATTCGGACCTACTCGTAAGAAGTGGAAAACGTAAAAAACAATATGGCGATATACTTGGTTGTCAGTGTCATCAAGTTGATTGTTAGTTGCAGCAGTCGATTTAAAATATCATTGGATCAGTGAAACAGGGATTTTTTAATTTGTGATTAGCCGGATGCAGTGAATTATGAATCTATAATTCGCTACAGTGAATTGTAGCTACGATTTTTCACCAAAAAATGCTAATGATTGTCATGTAATTAAATAGGTGTAGAAAGAGTATAATACTAATATTTGTTGTAAATATGTGGGTTAAGTTTTCGTGCCATTCATTAAAAATCAATTTATACTGTGAAAAAGGCTGTTCAACGTTGACAGATATAATAATTAGCACATACTTGAATTATGTGATCTTTTGCAGAGATGCTGCGTTTATGTTTCGTGTAGAAATTGTACTTCTTTTGTCATTTAAAAGTTCTACAATATCTGACTTTGTAGGAAATTCAAAATTGTTTCTGACACTTTTTTTAGTTTTAGTGTCAATTTCTATCGTTTTAGAAAATAAATAGTTTTTTATTAAAATCTAATTATAAAAAAATAAAAATTGGTTTTTCATTGTTACTTATTTCGTATACCTATTTTGTTTTTTCGATAACTTTAGTAGTATTATTTACCTTTGTTCTTTAACATTAAATTTTGTAACTAGTTAGTATTCCCATTTGTGATTCAAATAATAGAGTAGGTTAAAATTATGTAGTAAGTTAGGATTGTTAGGAGACCTCGGAACTGAAAGAGAAACAATGTTGAAACCGGATCCAAATAAGAGCTGAGAAACTTGAAAGAACCGGAACTGAACCTGCACTGTTTTTCAACTTTTCTTCCAACCTGAACCAAACCAAAACTAATTTCAGTTTTACTCGAAGCCGGAACCGTACTGAAACCACTGTCATTTTGGTTCCAGTCCCCGGTTGAGAACTTGCGGTCAGAATTTATTCATCCAAGGAACTTGTACAGTTATAGGATATGTCACAGTACATGATGCACTGAAGGACATCTCAGAATTATTAAATACTGTTTCAAAACAATACATTACTAAAAAAATATTTAAAATGGTACACAACAAATTATGGTAATACATTCCAATCACAATAATACGTCACATTAAAATTTGTAAATTAAAATGTTTAGAAACTATGTTTTCATGGAAAATCATGCAGTAAAAACTCTCCCTCACTATAGAAGCAGTGAGTTATATAATAGCAGTTTCTTTACTTTTTATTTAAATTTATTGATGGATAGATTTTTATATTCGCCAGATAATTTATTATATAATACGATCCCTTTATATTTTGGGCACTTCTCAAATTTAGATGTTTTGTGTCCTGGAGTTTCATGTATATTTACATTCCTTGTATCATAATGATGGTTAACACCCAGTCGCTTATGATTATTGATGTTTTTGCGTGTATGTATTAATATTTGACAAATGTATATGCATGGAAGTGGAAGTATGCTATAATGCTAAAATAAAGGTGTACATGATGTTCTGCTATCGACATTGGCAAGAATTCTTAATGCACGCTTCTGCATTATCAACACTCTTGCAGATTCTAAGCCCCAACATATCAAACACTATGAAATTTTCAAGTGTATCGGGGCGAAATAGAAATTTTTTAATATAAAATTATTGACAAAAGTTTTTAAATGCCTCGAAAGTAAAACATAATTTGGAGATTTTATTACAAACACTGTCTATACCCAGATAGCACAAGATATTCTAAGAATAATCTGAAAATCTTCCCAAAAAATATTATTCGATTAATTATAAAAAATATCTTTAAATTATACTCTGAATAACCAAATAATTTATTATTATTTTTAGAATATTTTCTAATAAATAACATTAGAATAATTGAAATACATAAGTATGGAATATATTTTGAATATATTTTATTAATAATTGCAAAACTTATCTTTGGATTATTATTTTAAAAATACTTCATAAAATAATATGATAAAAATATTTTAATAAGAGAAGTATAGAATATTTTTGAAATATATTTTATAAATAATTTAATAGGTTAACTTTTGACTATTAATTTTGAAAATAATGTAGGTATATAGAAAGTATGGTAAAATGTTTATGTCGTCTTTATATACGTTATTTTACTTTCGATGACTTATGTAACAAGTAGGTATTATAAGTATATACCTATATATGGCGATTCCAAGTTAGAATATAATCGATTTCAACTCCCAGAAATGTGTGTGATAATTTTTGTTTTAAACTTCTACTGTTATATTTTATTAGAGTACTTTGATCATTTTCTGCATGATTTATTGATTATTTTATGAAAATTGTTTTTTCATGAATTAAAAGTAGTTTGTTACCCGACATCGACATGCTGCAGTGTCAACCATGGCACCCATTTTAATTCTTAGGTCTTCCTCATTTGAGGATCTACCTAGGAGATTGGCATCATCTGCAAACATTACAAGTTCAGTGGATTTGACAATATTTGGAAAATCCTTTATGTAAACATTAAAAAGCAACGGTCCTAGTATCGAACCTTGTGGGACACCTATTTTACAGTTAAGTGTGTAACGGTCACGTTTTAAAAGAACACCTAGTGCCTTACATTAAATGAAAGAATGTCTAAAATGTGTGCATTTACAAAATTATTTTTGTACGAAAGTAAAATTTTATCTTCAAGACCTTTTGACCTTTAATGAAGTACCGGATGATACGGGGAGGATAAGGGTGCAGCGGAGCACTTGTTTGTTCAATGGGAATATGTTTTTGGTTTAAAGCGGGAGATCATTGTGTTATGAGTTATCATTCAGAACGCACACAATTTAAATGCTTGCGAATTTACATTTTTGGTCCATTTTCTGTCTGTTAAGAAAATAGTAAATTACTATTGGAGAAAGTATGTTCCGTGCAATAAGTAAGAAAGATTTTAAGTTGATTTGATATTTGTGCATGCAGCAAAGTGCCTGTTTAACGAAAGTACTTTCTGAAATGAAATGATTATCTTATTTATATTGTGTAAAAGCAAAACTGTTTAAGTTAATGCTTGGCGAAATGGATTAAGCTGGTACTAGTGGACAATATCGTGACATACTAGTGTTAGTGCCATGGAAACTCACTGTTGTTGAGACGTGTCGTTCTCATAAAACTGTGTTTGTGAAATAAAGGTGGTACAGCAACCATAAACGTAAGTTTTTAACTCTGCAACCAGACTATTCATAACAACGAGACTCACATATGTTACGTTTTTTTAACGGTTAGACATTAACTAAATAGTTCGGGCTCCAGGTTTCATGCTTGTGACTTTGTTATTGTTAATATATGACATTTTATCGGAAAAATAAGGTGACATTCAGGTTTTCTTGTCCCCAAGCTGTAAACTGTACCACGGAAGGTGCTTAATTACTAGTTTATTGATGAATGGTCACATGTTCATTGCCTAATTTATCTTTGTAGTTTATTGTTATGTTGATAAGCCGATAGTATCGGATTGTGATTTATGTTTGTATTTTTTTATCCTTGGAGGCTTTCGAATATAAGTCCTATTTTCTTTGTTATCTTCGTAACGGTCTTTTGCTCTGGGTAGCTGGAGTCGGAGATTAGTTCAGGATCCAGATTAGTTTAATAAGGCAACCCAATCAAAATTAACAATTTTATTTTCTTCAACAGGTAGAATATGCAGGTTTACATAATATACAATGGTTACAGGTTATCAGTTATCAGGTCCGTATCTTTTACGGTTATTGGTAATCAGGTGACATTTAAATCGTATGAGTGAGAGAGAAGACGAGAGTGTAATGTAGCGATGCGACTGGTAGGGATTATTTTGACGGCGGAAACGGCGTCGGGCTAATAACCGTCAACCCGAGCAAGCTATCGGCTTAACACGTGACCGGACTAAATAACATTCGACACAAGATCCATACTCGGCTCAGCTCGCCAGAGAACTTTTCTAGGTCAAGTTATATTCGCTCCGGGGAGTCACGTCACCAAGTGCACAAATCAGAAAAGTATCTTGGCTCAGCTCGCGAAAGGCAATTTACGAGGATATGTACCGAGTGCTCTTCTCGATTCGTGGCTGGGCTTTTATACATGAAACATCCCTCCTTCTTAGATACGCCCATGGTCGGGTGGTGTGCAAATTTAGTACATTGAATATGAATCACTGTCGTATGGCAAATGAGCACACGGCACTATACTGAAACTTATTAGTAATGAGGTATGACTTTAGGATGCTTCATTACATCTTAGTAAAATTATTTGAATTCAATTTTGAATGTTATGTTAATGTGTTACCCTAAGAGTTATGTGTTAATTCTCTTTCATGTTGCAAATTTAACATCAAGGTAGAAATCAAGCTTGATGTAAGTTATCCTACTAATTAACCATACTTAATAAATAATTTTGTTTATCTGTGGACACTTTGTAAACAATTACCCTGTTTTTGTTGCATATGTTTTTATTAAGTATGGTGGGTAATCTGGTAATACTTGCTTGAAACAAGTTAAGCAGTTTCAAGTGAATAAGTCCAGAGGTAAGAGAATGTAACAGGTCTGCCAGTTGGTCAAGTACGCATCTACGCCCACGAAATAGTCTCATGTTCTGGGTTGAACCTTGGTAAGTGGGGTAAAGTATTGATGAAACTTTAAGCATTATAAGTGTTGCAGATTTTACAATATTAAGTTCCTCATGATATGTTTTACCGGTTAGATAACTTTCAAACCACTCATGAGGCACACCCCGCATACCATAACACTCCAATTTGTATAAAGAATGTCGTGGTCCACGAGGTCAAATGCCTTGCTGAGTTTTAGGAACGGACCAATTGCCTTATCACCAGCATCCAAGCAATCGTACAAATGATTTACAAAAGATGTGACTACATCGGCAGTTGAGAGTCCTTGTCAAAAGCCAAACTGTTGACGTGTGAAATTTCTATACTTTGTGACAAATACCGTTATTCTTGTTGCGACTAGTTTCTCAAGTATTTTTGAAAAACCCGATAAAAGTGAGATAGGTCGATAGTTTTCAGTAAGAAGTTCTGAGCCTTTTTTAAATATAGATATAATTTTGAAGTGTTTAAGCTGATTAGGAAAAATGCCACTTGCTATTGCTTGATTATAGAGATATGCAAGAGGTTCTGCTATTTGGTTTGCTACCTTTTTTAGCAAGTTTGAACTGATATGTCATCGACACCCGCTGAGTGCGATGGTTTTAAAGAGTTTATTGTTTCCTTTATCTCAGACAGTTATAGGAGCCATATAAAAGCTTTTATTATTGTTACAGTTAAGAGGAGGTAAGTCACTTCTCTCAATTTTATTTTGAAGGTTAAGTGGTGTGTTGTTAAAGTATTCATTAAAGTTGTTGCATATTGATAGTGTACATTTCATAAGTTCATCATTTAAATTTAATAATAATAATAAAAGTTATTTATTGATTGCATTAATATACAATGTAATACAATACAATCAAAAGGCCATCGACTAGGTCCTTCAGCAAAGGAGATTATAATATTATATTTACCATTTTGTATAGAAAATATGGTGGGAAACAAAAGGTTGATTACATAGATAAATTGTAAAAAAAAAAACCCAATGTGAGGCGTAGTGCTTCAGTACTCCTGCAACATCAATAGCATCTGGTTAAAAATTGGTCTTTCCGGATATGCGAATCTGGGCGAGCAATTATGAGAGATAACATTACTTCAATAGTGTAGTTTCTCTGTGCAAATTTTTCGTTGAGATGTTATATTCTATCCTCGATAGGCAGTATTTGTACCAATTCATACAAAAGTGCATTAGGAGGGTTGTGTAAAGGATTGTGGGGATGCCGAATCTTTGTAATTTTCCTTAGTGCAATTGTTTCAGCAGTCTTTAATTTTTTTTAGCTGGATTTCTGCTGTTCATGTATAACGTATGTCCATATTCTAAAATGGGTCTACAAATTGTTTTGTGTATTTTGGCAGCTGCTGTGGTTTGTATCCCCTTATTTTTAAATGTTGATACTCTGAAGTGTTTTGCTCTGGATATGCATTTTTTTTTACCATTTCAGAATAAATGTTGAAGTTTAATTTATTGTCTATATAAACCCCCCAAATACTTGAAAAAACCAAAAACACACCGTGCTTTTTGGTGTATAACCCACATGGCTCTGGTGTTTCTGGAGTGTCCTAATGTATGAGAATAGTTGGGTGTTGCTTACGTTTAGCAGCGATCATTTATTATTTTTCTTATATAAGATATTTATCAAAAATAATAAGACCCGCTGAAACCCAGACTAAACTATTCAAGTATTATGATACACCTGCTACTATTGGAAGGGACAGTGACAATGATTAAATAATACCATATTATTTTTTAAAACATTTTCAAGTTATTATATTAAATATAAACTTTTGTTGTTTTTTTTTGTGTATTAAACAATTACTACAGTTGAACGATTGTTAGTTAAAACTTTTGTAAATATTTATATTATTATTATTATAAACTTTATTAGCAGAACTCTTAAAAATATGTAAATACAACAAACTTACAAACAGTATACAATTAACATAACATATTTAATTAAAGTTTTTCTTTTTGTATACTCTATACAAAGCCTCTTAAAAGTATTCTCATTCTTACATTCTTTTAGCTCACCCAGTAAGTCATTAAACCAAATCAGTCCTCTTCCCAATATAGTATTGGATTTTACATGTTCAATTTTTATATAAAAATCATTATTTACCATAGCCCTTGTTTTATGAGAGTGTAAATCAATTACACAGCTTAATTGGTCAGTTGAGTAAGATGGTATCATTCCATTTTTCATTTTGAATATAAAGATTGGTGTGTTATATTTTTTGTCGTTACAATCATGAATTTAGTTTTATTCAAGTTCAGTTTTAGTCAATTGTCACATGTCCATTTATATATGTTTTTTAAATCATCATTTAATTTAATTTGAATATCTTCTACTTCACCTTTCACATATAACAATGTATCATCCGCAAACAGTTTGATGTTACATTTCTTGCAACAATTACAAATGTTATTAATGTATAATAGAAAGGGTATAGGTGTGATTACTGACCCTTGAGGTTATACCCCTTAGACAATTTTAAGTTTAATATCATATTGTAGGGGAATATAAGAGGAACACAAAAGAACGGTAATTCTCCACCGAGTATAAGATATTTTTTTTAATGTTTAAAATATTTTTACTATTGTTTCCCAGACTTCCTATAGTGAAAATTACAAAAAAAAAATCTCGTAACTAGAACTTTTGTACCTCTACAACATATTTCAATCCCATGGGATTCGCAGCAGCGGTTCCTGAGATTTTTTTTTTTTTTAAGAATATTTTTTTTCAGTAAATATCAACAATTAGAAGCTGATATTTTTTAACGTTTCAATTTCACTTAACTTTTCTCAATGGTCATTGCTTCTATAATCAGCAGAGCTTGTATCTGAGGTTGCAATTCTAGAAAGGTATTTTGTGTACAACATGAATTGTTCAGATTTACTATTATTAGTTTATAAATAATAAAGGCAAGTCTTTAATTTTTTGTGGCAATTTATTAAAAAAATTTATGGCCCCATTTTGGCACCTCTTCAAATGGTAATACTTAACAATTAGATTAGATTTATTTCTCGTGTAATGATTATGTACAGAATCATATGTATCATATAACACCGAGTTTCTTTTAATGCATAATAAATTTTCTAAAATATGTATAGATGGAAAAGTTAAGATTTCATGATTTATTAATGAGTTCTTGCAGCCACCTCTATACTTGAGAGCATCCAGCATCCTTCTTGCTTTTCTTTGCAGGTTGAAGACTCTGTGACAATCTGCAGCATGTCTCCAAGTGAGAACAGCATATGAAATATTTGAATGACAGAGTGCAAAGTAAGCAGTTCTTAGTGTCAGTTTGAGTCACAGTTTGCTAGATTGCGCAAAATAAATATGTTACTACTTAGTTTTTTCGAGAGATAAATTCATATGCTCTTCCCATTTTAGTTTTAGGTCAAGATGAATGCCCAGAAATTTCACACTATTCTGCGGGGTAACGGCAGTCTCAACATCTCTCAAAGTAAATATCATGTTGAGTTTTCGATTAGTTCAGTAATAGCTCGTTAGAGTTAAACCATTTTTTTGCTTTTGATTGTGCCTCACATGACCTTGTTACAACGTCATTGACGTTAATAGCTGTTGAACATATTGTTGTGTCATCTGCAAATAAGATATATTCTCCATGTTTTCACAAAAAGGGAGGTCGTTGATAAATATTAAAAATAGCAGAGGTCCTATTACAGACCCCTGCGGGACTCCCACAGTAAGCTGCCTCTTTGCAGATAGCGCATTACCTACCCTAACCCTCTGATACCTATCATCAAAGTAAGATTTCAATAACAATGCTACAATCCCCAAAACTATAATATTTCAGTTTTTTTATAAGAAGTTAGTTAGTTATTAACTTAGTCAGGGGTATTATTATTAAATTTTTAATAGATTTTATGATCTCAACATTGAACCCATAGATATCCCGACTGTGTTTATTTTTTAAAGAATTAATTATATCGCATACTTCTATATAGGTAAACAGAATTTTTCACCAGGTACAGAAATACTTTCCATCTTAGTCAGGGGAGCTCTATCTGTATGTTCTATGTCTTTGAGTAAATTGTGAGCAATGCTAACAAAGAAGTTGTTATAGGTATCTGGTGCAGTGATATCACTCTCAACACTTTTTGAAGGGATACCTCTGTAGTTATTAATAATGTTCCACATACATTAGTAGAATTTTTTTATTGTTTAATATAATTATCGTTTGCATTTTTTTTGGCAGTAGCAATATCCGCCTTATAATTTTGTTTTAAAATGTTCTTTTCTCTAAGTATTTCCTGTGTTGAATATCGTCTATATAAATCACTTAGGAAGTGAAGCTGTTCTCGCATATTTTTTAGTGTGTCATTGAACCAATTTACCCTATTTGGCTGATTTTTCTTGACTACATATGTTTTTTCAGGAAAAGCTTGATGGTATGCATTTTGCAGATGTTCTATAAAAATGTGGAATTTATTATCGCTGTCTAAATTTGTATCCTCAATAAATTCCCAGGATATATTCTCCACCGAGTTGAAAAATATTTGCTTTCCATGCCGCGTTATAGATCTACACATTTTTTAATCTAGTTTGGTATTATTTGTTGAGTTTGCCGTTACCTCAAACTGTACAAATTGCCCTTGATGATCTGATAGATTGGTTTCAAGAGTGTTTGCGCGACAAGAATCAAGGTTAAAGTTGTTTATATAATTTAATGGGTTTATTTCAAGCAGGGGATCAGTCAAAATGGCTGTTCCTCCACCTTTATTTCTTAGCCTACAAAAGGATGACAACAGTATAATCATTCATATGTAATAATTTTATTTCAGTGTCTTTAAGAAAGTGTTCCGAGACACAACATGTGTTAAAAGGTTTATCAGAAAAGACAGCTTCGAATTCATTAATTTTGTTCCTAATTGATTGCACGTTAATTTGAAATACCTTGAAATTTTCTGTTTTCTTTCTTGAAAAGTTTGTTCTGTTTTCATTATCGTTACTGATAACTGTCAATTCTTGTTGTTCTTCATTTGATTGTTCCGAAAATTTTCATTGTTTAATCTCCGGCGTGGAGTATACTCATCCACAATTATGCCATCCGGCCAGAAATCCAACGATATGATTTGTCTCTTCATTTGTAATGGTACTCCAAGCTTAAAAGATAATACCTTTGGGTTAGGCCTTTTTGTTATGACCTCGCATATGTATTTGCTCTTATGCTCTATCCAAACAGTTAATTATATCTTGAGGGGTCACCTCAAGGCTAAAAGCTGATAAATAGATCCAAGCTAACCTAGTAACCACCTTTAGTTTTGCCGTGGCATTATCAGCTTCAGGTTTTCCAACATGTCCGAATTTGCCCCTCGTAAATTGCGAAATAGAGCTCTTGTCATTCAAACCTTGCTGATAATAGACAAAATGAATACAAAATTCCCTTTGTGTCGATTGGTCTGAATAAAACATGCAGGAATAGGATGAACCCATGCAACGCAGACTTATACTTTAATATTAAAGAAAATTGGTACAAATTATCAAATCACTTTATTATATCTAGATTGTATCTTGTTACATATCGTGTAATATTTTTATTGCATTGTCCAAATTTATATCACACACTAAACACAACTTAATATTTAGAAAGGTAAAATAAAAACTCATATTTTTTTATCATTTAAAAATAACAAAAGTTATATATTATTACAGCTGAGTGTATAAAAAATGCTACCGAATAAAATTTTCTGTAACATACCATGTAATATATATTATCATTTAGAAGAAGTACCATTCCACAAAAATAAAATGGTAATGTATCTTAAAAAACTACATATTAAATAAACAATGAACCCTAACAGAAACCAAATGATTTTTGTACTTTTTGAAAATACATTAAAAACATCACTCACTTTCAGATATACGGCAAAAACTATCGAGTGACTTTACAATTGAATTTATCTCCTCTATCTTTATTTGTTTTTTTCGTTTTTTTCTATTTTTCTTACACACTTTCCTTTCTGGAGACTCTGTCTTGGAATGTCCCCGCTTGAAGTCTCCATGTTCACAATCATCTAGGAACTTTCTCTTCTTTAAATTTACATCACTATCATCTAGGTCACCCGTCAGCTCCCTTTCCTCATTGTCGTCATTAAGTTTCTGTAAAAAAATCCCTGTGGGCGTGTTTCGTTTTGAATCAAACTTTCGTTTCTTCTTCAGTTTTTTCCGTTCTGCCTTTGAGAGATCATTTATGTTGAATTGAGCTTCTTCAAAACTCCTATGATTGTCTTGCAGATCGTTGTTATTATTCTCAATGTCTTGCTCAATACCTAAAAATAAATATATGTGAATTCAATGAAATTAACTAAACACGAGAGAAAATACCTTCGTCAGATCCGCTAGCTGCATTTTCCAGTAATGGCTCATTGCTATTTTCATCCCTTATAGAACCTACTTCGCTATCAAAACTCGTGTCGAGATCCACGGTATAAATTTTTGTCACAGTCTCATTGAAGGAGACACTTTTACGTTTTTTATTAGATTTCTTTTTTAAGTGGTTGGAGCAAGTGCTTTCCATACTGTCTTCTACAATTGGAGTATATTTTTCTCTGTTCTCCTCTTTTTGTTTTTTAAGTTTTTTCAATTTTTTCTCTGTTTTATTTTTTTCATCAGATAGAGAAACTTTTCTCATTTTTTTTAGCAATAATTTTTCTTGTTTCTCCAATCTAGATAATTTTCCACCAAGTTTCAATCCATGCCGAGCACCATGATGCAGAGTTCTACCACCGCATGCAGCAAACAGTTCCTCATCTGTTAGAACCCGAAAAGAAGCTGTAGATTCTGGTTCTTTGATCGGACGTACATCAATGTTTTCAATACCACTTTCTGTTAACCTTGATGTTTTAATAAATGAACCATATTCCGAGCTTTTCTTATGTTTCACAGACTGATTTTTTGGGGTACTTTCTTCTGACATTACTCTCATTTTTATCTGATTATCGTTAGCAACTTTAACATTAATATTTGCTGCAGTATTGTTATACAGTTTTTCCCACCAATTGTTCGTAAACTCTTCGCCAGCGTTGTGTCCTAGTCCAACAGTGTCAAACTTTAACTTTGGTTTTAAAGGAGCTGCTATTCCGTCCTCATTTTTTCCTAGGCCTTTACCTAATTAGAACACAAAGAAAGTCGAAGTTAAAACACCTTGAAATATGCAAGAATAACATAAACTGTTGAAACACATTAAAAAATTGAGGTTAAGACATGAAGTATCTTTTGTCTATAAAAAGGTATTGCGAAGGTATTTTGTGTTCTTACCTTCTTCCCAGCCATATTTTTCGAGCTGCTTTCGTGCAAAATCCATCTTAACTTTTGCAAATTATTATAATAATTCATTGAAATTGACCAACATGGCTAAACAAACTTTTACCATAAGTTCGAATTTGCGTGGAATAAAAAAACATGGCGTAAATATTCCCATGGAATAAAACTTTTTGCATCTCGAATTTACAACTAACATTCTTTTTAAATTGCTTTTCAGGGACGGATATTGGTGGCTCCTGTAGAATACCGGCGTTTATGTGTGGAGTCTTTGGACATAAACCAACATCTCATTTAATCTCGACGAAAGGTTTGTTCTTAGGTGAATTCATGTAGACAAAGTTATCCGATAGCAAAAATTACTCAACATTTAAAATATGTTCATTAAAATAATCTTACATTAATGTTAACTTAGTCTGCATTAATCCACAAACTATATAATTTAGGTATATGAGTTCTTTATGTGCATCAACTCTCAAATCGTTCTATTAACAAATTAACATACATGAAATGAAAAGTTTTACTCCTAGCTTTGGCAGATATCTAAAGACTGTACTCGATGCTTGTTTTACCTACCAAGTTGGCATCATTGGGGGGAGGGTTATACTGAATTTTGTCTAATAAAGTATTTTAATTATACACACATAGTCCATTGAAAATGCTGGGGTGGGGTATGCAGGGAAGAACGCCGGTTTGAAACTAGTTTGACTATGCGTTTTTTGGGTCGATGATTACGAAAATCAGAGCCCCCCAATCCTAAAAGTTAGGGAACACCCCTAAAAACGCAAAAACACCCCTTTTAGATTTTTTCTCGATAATTTTAATAAAAATCAAAAGGGATCCTATGAAATCGACTTTTTTTTATATTAATTTGCAAATGTGGTTGATTTATACCAAATATAGCCAAATTATAAGATTTGGGATAATTAGAGAGGGTTAAAACCACCCCTAGCTATATCGATTTAAAATTAAGAGAAAATTTAAATAATATTTCTTTTCTACTTTTTGTTTGAAATTTGGTTGAATGGGTATTGCCGGGCAAAAGTTATTTACTCTCAACCCTTAAGGGGGTAATGCCACCACTATTTGGTAAATTGGTAGAAAATATTTATTTGGATACATGGGCAAAAATAAAATATTGTCACCCCTTAAATGGAGGGTAGTTTTACCCCCTTAAGGATTGAGAATAATTAACTTTTGCCGGCAATGCCCATTCAACCAAATTTGAAGTAAAAAGTAGAAAGAAAATATTTCTTTCTTAATTTTAAAACTTTTTTAGTAGAATTCAAGGCCTGCTTCAATTTAGGGGTAGGAGGGGGTAGTTTTACCCCCTTGTGGGTTGAGAATAATTAACTTTTGCCCGGCAATGCCCATTCAACCAAATTTGAAGCAGCTTGATAACTAAATATTTGATATATACCAATTCTTTTTTCTGAAAATGCTTACATTTTATATAATTAACTATCTTATCAGTAATTTTTAATACATTGGTAAATAACCGAATAAACATGAGATCACGTTTTTGAGAATAGCTGCAATATTTTAGAATAAAAAATTATGAAAAAATTTTCTCGTACAAAAAGTGCTATGTTTTCTTGGTATCTAAAATGTTATTTACATAGTATGCATACTTTCCAAGATATAATGGATCTAAAACTGGTATGGTTAAAATTTCCTTGAAAAGTAGGACATTTTTCAATATAACTTCAATAGATGAACTTCAAAACTGTCCAATATGTGCATTATTAAATTTTCTGTGAATGACAGAATAGACATAATGGACACATAATTTTTTTCCGCTTCTCCGTTCCTGAGGTATTCACGGTTAAAGTGAGGGGTCAATACATTTGAATTGTATATTAATTGTCGTTGCTGGGCGTATGGTGCTCAACACCACCACTTTGTTTTATGTGTGGTGCTCGAGCCTGCGAGCACCACTATGGTCACCGGCCCTGATCATATTATTCCTACCTCAACATATACATGAAATACAAGATTACTAAAAAAACAGGTTGCCTGGTAACTCACATCACATAAAGCCTCAAAAATGTTTACGTTCATATATTAGGTACCTATTTAATTATAGTGCAGTAAAAAAAGCATTTTAATTTGCACAGTCTGGATACAGCAAGATTATGATTTTATCCTGTTTCGGGTATCACCCGGAGTATATTCCTAAGTTTTGGACCTCGAAAACCTTGTGCTACTTTTTTTATAAACAATTGAATTTTTTTTACTGCGTTTTTCGAGCTTAAAATGTGAATAACTCCGGTTCTATAAGCCGGATCGGGGCAAACTAAAAACCAGTCTCTCCGTAATAAAATTGCCAATAAATTGTCGTTAGTTTCAATTCTCTGAAATACGTACATAACCTACAAAACTGAAAAAACGGGAAAAAAACAGTATTTTTTTCATTTTAGTGCCCAAGACCGGCAACTCGACCAATTTGCATCAAACTTTCAGAAAATATACTTTTTGATGTAATAAAAAGACGCTGAAAAATTGGTGTCAAAATATTGAACCCATTGGCCAAAATTGCATTTGTTATCTAAAATTTGAAATGCCCGCCATTTTATGCCGTTAAGTCCAAAATGATTTTTTTTATTTCAAAATGTAGATCACGACGTCAGCTTTCGAATGCAATTAAAAATAATTTTTTTTAATGTAATTTTGGCTACTTTTCTTACATTTGTTTATAACTCAAATAACAACAATTACATTTTTTCGGCCATTTTGAAAAACAAATGAAAGTTTTTTATCAGATCTGGTAGAGAATTTTGGGTCCTTTAATTTAAAAAAAAGAAAGTTCATTTCTGTTAACGTGAACTCGAGATATTTAACTTTTTGCATTTTGGCTAATTGTTAATTATCAAATGCATATTTTGAGCTAAAATTTGGACTGTATCATTCTGAAACGTATTCATTTCATACGATAAATTCAAAAAAAAATTAAGTTTTATAGAAATTTATTTACAAACATTATAATGTAAGTATTGTTAATTGAGCTAAAAAGTGATTTTCTTGATTTTTTCATAAAGCTCAATTGCAAAATGCAATAACTTCCTTGTTTCTTAAAATTCGACTGACTTTATTTTTTTAAATACGTTATATTTTCCCTCGCAATGCGATCATCAACTTAGTTTTTTGTTAATAATGCAAATGAGTATTTTTTATTTCCAAATTCATATGTACACATGTACCGATTGCTAACGTATAAACCTGTATAATTTTTTTAAAATCTTTCTATATAAATATGAATACTTAGATTAAATTTATATTGTCTTCTAAATATAATGTTTTAAGTTTTATTTAAAAAAGGAAATAGTAAATATTGTAATATAAATACTGGTTAGAAAAAGTTTTAAAGGCGAGGATTAATAATATGGTAAAAACATTTTATTTAAAAATAAACATTTTTATTCTTATAAATTTACAAAATCGTAATTAATGTATTTTATATCTCTTGCTTGGTAATGTGTACAATTCAGTTTCACTCTCTAAATCTGTTTCAAATAAAAATTTTTCACCATTTTCTTCTTCATCACGAATTTGAACACGAAGATCGGGTACATTAACTTGCAAGCGTTCGCAGTCGCTTTGGGGTTCCGATTCTGATATAACGGTACAGCTTGAATCTATGTCTGATTCATCTATATTTCTTCTTCAATTTCACGATTTTCTTCTTCATTGACTACAGTGCATTCTGTACAATTCCTGCAATTAATGTCTCCACAATATTCACACAAACTTGTACATTATAGTCCGAACTTCCTGCATCGACATCTCAGGTCTTTACAGCCGGCTTTACATTCACAAGCGAGAATTTCAAGAATTTCTTGTGGTATTGGCTGTTTTCTCATTGTAATAGGCATTAAACCATTAATTGTATCCTCCCAACCAATCAATCGTGGATCTATTTCTTCATATTCTAGCCATTTGTGTATTTGAAGATACACTCTTAACAAATGTTCATTTGTAGCTTCCTCGATCGGTGGAAGGTTTTCAATGTAAGTTTTTGGAAACAATGAAATCTTAAATCACCTAAATCCATAGGTTTTATTAGATTACACCCATACAAAACTTTCATGATATTTTAAACACCTAATAACCTCACTTTCACTTGAAGACATTTTTAATTTATATGTCGGCGGCACCGAAAATAATTTCTCCACGCCTATGATTCTTAGGAACCCTTCACTAGTACTTATGACTGTTTATTATTTTTGTTAATGTAAACATTCAGGTTGACTTATCCCAACCAATAATAGTTTGAAATTTCAATGTATTTCCTTATATGGGCATAGGAACACGCTTAGGGCGAACGAAACGAAATCAGCTAGCCCAGGGCAGAAAGGCATTCTATGATTACCTGTGAAAGAGTTAAGATTTGATTATTGAGGGCTAGCGGATAGCGGATCGTTAGTTCCTTTATTTTACTAAATTTATTCGGTGATATTAAGAATGTATTATTTACTTGCATCATTCGTGTGGACAATTAGACTTTGTTATTAAATTTTGTATTAAGTGAAATATCAGTGTCGTACTTGTTAACATGTCCAAGCGGTCTAACTCTAAACGTGCCCCCTGAGTATCACACATGTATTAAATTAATTTACAGCTTCTCAAATATAAAAATGTAAACAAACAATACTGCACGGCAACCGATCTAAGCTGTAAGGAATGGAACTGGTGGGGAATAACAAAGAGAAAGAAAATGCAAACATTTCTCCTCATTTATAAGCAACTCTTCGCTCCGCAGGTAAAATAGGTTTGTACATTAGCAAACGTTGGTTGTATATAAATTTAAACATTTAAAATATTTATTATTATTATTAACAAAAAGCTAAGTTGATATCGCACTGCGAGGGAAAAAATAACGTATTTAAAAAAAAGTCCTTCGAATTTTAAGAAAGAAGGAAGTTATTGCATTTTGCAACTAGGCTTTATGAAAAAATAAAAAAAATCACTTTTTTGCTCAATTAACAATACTTACATTATAATGTTTGTAAATAAATTTCTATAAAACTTAATTTTTTTTTGAATTTATCGCATGAAATGAATACGTTTCAGAATGATACAGTCCAAATTTTAGCTCAAAATATGCATTTGATAATTAACAATTAGCCAAAATGCAAAAAGTTAAATATCTCGAGTGCACGTTAACAAAAATGAACTTTCTTTTTTTTAAATTAAAGGACCCAAAATTCTCTACCAGATCTGATAAAAAACTTTAATTTGTTTTTCAAAATGGCCGAAAAAATGTAATTGTTGTTATTTGAGTTATAAACAAATGTAAGAAAAGTAGCCAAAATTACATTTAAAAAAATTATTTTTAATTGCATTCGAAAGCTGACGTCGTGATCTACATTTTGAAATAAAAAAATTTCATTTTGGACTTAACGGCATAAAATGGCGGGCATTTCAAATTTTAGATAACAAATGCAATTTTGGCCAATGGGTTCAATATTTTGACACCAATTTTTCAGCGTCTTTTTACTTCATCAAAAAGTATATTTTCTCAAAGTTTGATGCAAATTGGTCGAGTTGCCGGTCTTGGGCACTAAAATGAAAAAAATACTGTTTTTTTCCAGTTTTTTCAGTTTTGTAGGTTATGTACGTATTTCAGAGAATTGAAACTAACGACAAATAATTGGCAATTTTATTACGAAGAGACTGGTTTTTAGTTTGCCCCGATCCGGCTTATAGAACCGGAGTTATTCACATTTTAAGCTCGAAAAACGCAGTAAAAAAAATTCAATTGTTTATAAAAAAAGTAGCACAAGGTTTTCGAGGTCCAAAACTTAGTAATATACTCCCAGTGATACCCCAAACAGGATAAAATCATAATCTTGCTGTATCCAGACTATACCTATCTCCTAATTTTTTTGGCCTTTTTTTACTGCACTATTAGTATAGATTAATTCATAGGCAGAAAGTTAACCAAACGTTCTCGTTAATTTATTATATAAAATAAAGAAAATACTGTTACATTCGGCTGTCCACTTATGAAAGATTTCCACATGTCATACTGGAAAATCGGAAAATCTATTTTGTCGGACAAATCAAAAAATGGATTCTCCATGTTACTGTTGAGCAATCTGGAAAAAAATCAGCTGGTAATCAACAAATTTGTAAAAGTTGTTAATTCGGAATTTTCGAATTGTCCGACAAAATAGATTTTCCAGTACGACGCGTGGAAATCTTTTGGAAGAAGTGGAGGTGGTACGTCGTGTTTTCAAAAATTTTTGCAGAGGAAAAAAGTTATAGATTGTAATAATGATAAGCTTTATTGACTAACAGAAAAAAACCCATTTACAAGACAATTTAAGGAGGACAGTACAATTAAAACATAATTGAATAAAGTTACAATCAAGTATTATTAACAGTCCTACCGCCTTCTGCATACACACACACGCATTACTGACCGTAGTACTTAATTGGGAGTAGCTCGTTATTGATGAGATAAAAGCAATTCTTTGACTTTATTAGAATATTGACGATGATTATTATGGTAGATATCTAAATGGATTGATAGGCGATTATAAAGTGAGCACATGCGATAAAGGGGGGGCCTAAAGCTCAGATTCGAATTAGCCCTATTAAGGTAAAATAGTGAGGTGGACCTAGTATTAAATCTAGGAACCAGTAGGTTAAGTTGAGCATTCAGTTCAGCACAGTCCATCTGATTTTTACACAACTTGAACAAAAATTGTAGTGAAAGATGTTTTCTTCTAGCTTCAAGTGAGGGAATGTTAAATCTACTGAGAAGAGCTGATTTATCTGTACCTTGATGAGGGTAAACCCCATCCAGTTTGATAGCTAAGAATTTCAAGAATTTTCTTTGGATTTGCTCTAGTTTAGATATGTACTCATTATATATAGGACTCCATACTGTTGAACCATACTCGAGCTTAGATCTTACATAACAGTAGTATAAGGTTTTAAGTGAAGCAACGTTAGAAAAGTAACGGCAGGTTCTGAAGATAAGACCTAACATTTTTAGTGCGGATTTGGTAACAGTTTCTACGTGCATATTAAACGATAGCTTGGAGTCAATGGTGACACAAAGATCCTTAAGCACTGTGCAGCGCTCAAGGCTTATCGACTGAATTGTATAGTTGAATAGGATTTTGTTGTGCTTTACGCTAAAGGTTATGACCTTACATTTTTCAATGTTAAGGAGTAGCCTATTTTCCAGACACCACTTGTCAACTTGGTAGAGATTCTCCTGTAGATCCAGACAGTCGACCAGTGACTGGATAGATCTATAGATTTTTAGATCATCAGCAAATAAAAGCATATTGCTACTAATTTGCCTGCCGATGTCATTGATGAATAGGGACAGAAGCGAGGTTACTGCCTTGAGGGGTACGGCTGGTAGCGGTAAATCTACCTGATTGGTGACCTCTGTATTCAACACATTGTTTCCTGTCTGGCAAATAGGATAGTAGAAAAAGTAGTAGTTCCTTGTCGAATCCTACGATTCATAGCTTATTTAAGAGTATGGTGTGATACAGCCTGTCGAAGGCCTTCGAGAAATCGGTGTATATTGTGTCAAGTTGGTGATGAGCGTCTAGGGTTGTAGTTGCAAATTCAGTGAATGAAACAAGGTTAGTAATGGTGCTTCTTGACGAGTAGAACCCATGTTGATATGGGGAGATAGATGCGATTAAGCTATACAAGAAGTTACAAGAGGATATGTATAAATTCATTTTTTGTACGCGGGCTTCTAGACTAACAGCACTTGCTGCCGATTTTTGCCATTCAACCTCTCTTTTAGTCATCTTGTATGAAATTCATATCTTTATAGCCTAGAGTCGTCTGTCAAATCTAGTGAATTCCTTACAGAATAGTATTGTAAATTAAAATCATTGTCACAAATGACAGCATCAAGGTCTGACCAGAAAAATCAGCTGATTGCTTACGTTCATTGTAGATGCTTTTCTACATCAATTTGATTTTTCTCACCAGTCAAGGACAAAGAGATGTTGAAATAGCCTGTACTGCCTCTGACAGCCTGACAGGTTAAGTTAATATGTAATTATCGGTTTTTCAATAAAACTGAGTGAGAAGTCGTCTAAGTATATTTTTTGATATTAGACCACTGAGGTCCTCTGGCATTAGTTGCCCCGAATATTAATGTCAAATCTTTATATTATACGCTTTTTCATATTATCTCCTTTACACTCTGTATTTGATGCCAAAATTTGTTTCCTCCCTGTAAAATTTTTGACTGATATTTATATGGACTGTATATAGTGGCTGCTGAAACCTTACAAGAGGAGGGAGGATTTTAACGCAGTGATATGTACTTTTGTAGGTATGACATTTAGAACTGGAAAAGAAGAAGAAACTATGGTAGTTGCAGGTACTTTAACTAAATATGCCGAAGATATTAGTCCATTATTAAAAGTTCTAGTAGCTGAAAATGTTCATAAACTGAAGTTGGATGTACCTGTTAATGTGAGAAATCTTAAAATATATTACATTTTGGATCCCAAAGATCCATTCATAAGCCCTTTCAGGGATGAGATGAAAAGTACATTAGCAAGGTAAATATAATTTATGTAATATTAAGAAGTAGCAGTGTTTTGTACCATCAGTTGTTTTTAAGTAGATAGATTTATACATATTATGTTGCAAAACAAAGTTTGTCATCGAACTTTCCTTTTGACAGTGATTTTTAAGCGTTTCTTTGTAAAATTGTTGAAAAAAATATATGCAAAAAATTAATTATATTTTTTAGAATTCACACTTTAACAAAGCTTTTATTTGACATGATTTTCTGTGGCAGAAGTTGAAGTATATCCTAAAACAATAGTATTAATGTCTTTTTGTGTAAATTCTCGTGTTATTCTCCTCTTTTTTTCTTTCTTTCTTTTAGCCTCTGTCCAGTTTCCATTAACCTCCATCATTTCCATTTCACTATTACCATCACTTTCTGATGACATTATAGCACTATATGTCGAAAACTTATATAAACACAGAGCAGCAGCTCTAGATGTTCACTCTACAGCTGTTTACTCATTACTACTGACTTTATATGTATAACTATTGTATACAAAAAAAAAAAAAAAAAAAATCCAACAGCTGAAAATTAGTGCGTCTATGCTTAATTAACAAATAAAGTTATGAAAAACGAGTTTTTGGCTTGTATGAATTTATCTTTAGGTTCTACGAAAATCTCTGAAATGTGCCAAACGAATTAAAATCGGTTAATTAGTTTTTTCACAAAATGCAAGATACTCCTAAAAACCTGTTTTTTAATTAATTTTTAAGTTTTAAAATAATGAATGTAAACATGACAAACTTTGATAGATTATACAATTTAAGTGTCAGCAACTTCATTTAAAGGAGATTCGACCAAAACAGGTCGAAATTACGTAATGTTTAAGTTGACTTGGTGGAAGTTGCAATGGTACCTATTAGGTACAGGTAAATTATTGGTAAAATTAATGCTCCAATAGGTTAAGAAAAATATTAATGTTACTATTTTTACCTAATAGGTAATGTACATTAAAACACACTAATTAAGTGGTAGGGAATACACGGCCCTAATAACTTAATAGTGTAAGTAGGTAGAATAGGTCACCTATTTGGAAAAATTTGGTAAACTTATTAAGGGGACATTTGTCACCTAATAAGTAATATGATTATTAAATCACTTATTAAGTAATTTTGGTTAAGTTATCATTAGACCCAAATAGAAGATATAGGTGAAATATATTGAAATGACTAAATAGGTAATCATATTTCTTGAACAAGACTTCTTGGGTATCTACTAAGGTTCCAAGAAGTCCTTATATTTCCACCAAAAAGTCGAAATGACTTCATGTCACTAATTAAGTAATTTAAGCAGAGAGCAACCATATTTATTTAAAAATGGAATGGTGAAAAGTCGCCATGAAAATGTAAACTTTGTGAAAATATTTTAATTCATAAATAATCGTTAAACATATTAATAATTATTAAATTTTAAATTAAAACAAAATAGATTGGGAAAAATATACAAAATTAAAAAATTAAAATGTCACAATTTATATTAATATATTATATATATTTATAATAATTGATGTTTTTAAGGAGGGGTTTTGTAATATTTCAAGGTACAATATATAGTATCCTCCTGTAATCTAGTATCCTCTTACCTTACCAGTAGAAAACAGTATACTTCTGTGAACAGTAACTGTTCTAAACCACGATGTCAAACATGGTGTCCCTCAAGGGTCGGTGCTGGGTCCTACTCTCTTGATATATGTAAACGATTTAAAAATGGGTGTTCCAAACGCTGAACTTGTAATGTTTGCGGACGACACAACATTAATAACCCGTCACAAGTGCCTAAGTACTGTTAGGGAGCACATGACCGACTCACAGGTCGCCGCCAATGAATGGTTCATAGCAAATAAGTTAAGTCTAAATCAAAATAAGACTACTAATGTACTATTCTCTCATAGAGCAATTGAAGACTCTGAGAATCCGGGTAATGTTAAATTTTTAGGTGTTATCTTAGACCCAAAGCTCAGTTGGTGTCAACATATTGAACAATTGTCAAATAAATTGTCAAAAAACATATTTTTAATTAGATCTCTCAAAAAATTGGTTCCTCTTCAGGTTTTAAAGACTGCTTATTATAGTCTTATAGTGTCCCAGATGTCCTATGGTCTGATAAGCTGGGGCCATGCTCCTTCTACTTGGACTGCAGAGAAAAGTGATCCGTATTATAAGGAATCTGGAGTACCGGGCAGATGTTAAACAAGAATTTATTAATCTGCAAATACTAACTTTCCCTAGTTTATATATCTATGTATGTCTGTTATATATTAAAAATAATCTGCAAGAGTACACATTCCAGAAATCTGTACATAATCACGATAACCGAAATGGAGATAACATAAGACCCAACTACTTAAGATTAAGATCTAGCAGAAATGGCCTTAATTACTATGGACCTAAATTTTTTAATAAATTGCCTCTCTGGATCAGAGTACTACCGGTCAATAATTTTAAACGACTTATTAAAAATTTTTTAATAAACCAAGCTTTTTACACCATCAATGAATTTTTAGACTGTGATGTGTCAATAATTACTGATAATTAAAATTTGATCTTGAGCTTAAGGTGTTTTAATGTGCTTTTAATATCAATAGATAATTTATTGAATGTATACATTTTATTTTGACAATTTGTTTCTTACTGTATTTTATCAATGTATTTGACTTGTGTATAACATTTCTTGTTTTGGCACCAATAAATATTATTATTATTATTATTATTATTATTATATTTACAGAAAAAAATCTTCCCCACGTAAATTCACGCGAGTCATGAGTAAAAAATGCGCCGCAAACAAAACTTGTCATATAAAATTATGTATCCTATAATATATTATGAACCATTTTATCATATTAAGTTATAATTTTGACGAAACAGAATTTTGAAGGCAAAGAGAAGGTGTGAATGGTGAGAAATAAGTAATCGACGACGTTAATTTTCCATATTCTCGACATTGAATAGGTGTCTGACGACCTAACCTAATAGGTCAAATATACCTGTTTAACTTATTTTGTACGTCAATGCGACGTGTCAAAAAACACCATTTAGGTTGTATCGACATCGAATTTATGTCCTATATCACCTATCGAAATTGGTGGCGTCACCTATTCGACGTGCAGTCGACGTCGAATGACACCTAAATTGTTAGCTGGGTAGGTTTTGTTCCATAGAATAGGTTTTTTTTTTTTTGGAAATGTGTACTCGTATAATTTTTTCAAAAAAGCATTTGTTTATTGTGTAGAAATTAAATTTCAAAAAAGTGTAGTTTTAAGAAACAAATGCTTTTTTGCAAAAATTATACAAGTACACATTTCCAAAAAAAAAGAGCTTATCCTACGCAGCAAAACCTACCCAGCAAACATTTAGGTGTTATTTGACGTCAAGACTATCGCAGAGTATATGTGGTTACTAATACCTGTTTATTTGAATTTTACTTAAATTCGACGTCAATTCGACATCAAGTTGACTAATTTTAGGTAGAATGTATGGACGTATGTGAAATTGGAAAATGACACCAAGCGGAAAAAAATAATATTTTTATATTTATTTGGTAATTTTCTCTATAAGTAGTCGATATATTGTTGCCAGTCACTTATAAAACTGAAGAGATACCTAACTCACAATAATGATACAAAATGAATGTCGGTGACTAAAATAAATCCAGCTTATAAGGCAAGTATTTGCAGTTCTCCCTTTTTGTATTCAGTGCGCCGAATTTTTTTTTGTGAATAATAGCAGCTGTACTTCGTAAAATATTAATGCGCCTCCAATATATTTATCTATAAGAAAATTCCTATTGCCAAATAAAAAAAAAATATAGTAATATTTTGAATCGAAAGTATGCTATACTTGTTAAATATGAATTTACAGGTATATTTATGTTTTTCTTTTTACCTTTTCATCAGTTTGTTTCTTTGTTTCCATACACATTCATTTTACAAATTTCAATTTGGAATCATACTTTAACTGCGCTGAGAAAATATGGCGTCTTGTGCCACTTAGACCTCAAAGTTAAAATGACCACGAAAATCTCTGTATTTTATAGGTAGAAATTATCACAGGTCAAGCTACCCTAAAATTTACGACATTTTGGTTAACTTTACCTATTAAAAGTATTATTAACTCTGATGTTATATCAAATAATTACTTGTAGGTAAATATATCCTATTTATGTTACCTTATTTTTGAATATATTAGCTATTGGTAAATTCTACCTATTATGTGTAAATTTTAACTCAACTAATGTGAAAGCGAAATTATATTTAAAAGAGATTTCTCTAGTAGTAATCTGGTTACGTTCAGAAATATAATAACACATGAGAGTTGGTCCGATATGTATAAATCTATTGGTTTAGATAATAAGTTTAACAGTTTTTATTCAACAATCATGTTTCATTTCAACAATGCTTTTCCATACAAAAAAATACAAACTAATAGAAGTAAAAAACCTTGGTTTAATCACCAACTTAAAAGCTTGCATCAAACACTATGTGATATGTCTAAAATATGTAAAAATACTAATAATGCCGTGATAAAGGATAAATATAACAAACTAAAGATTGTATATAGGGAGCAGGTAAAACAAGCTAAAGCAACTTTTAATAATAATAGAATCAGTAACACCAGTAACATTATGAAAGAGAGCTGGAAAATAATAAACGAAATGAAAGGTAATATAAAAAAATATGATTCATTTCACATAAATATTAATGGCGAAGAAATTGTAGATAAAACTAGACTAGCCGACCATTTTAATAACTTTTTCTTGGATATACAAAGCTCTAAGCCTGATACTAATAATCTCAAATTCGCTCCTCATTCAGAAAATACGTTTTACTTATATCCTACCACACCATATGAGATAGAAGGGTTCATTATGAAAACAACTTTAAAGCCAGCTGCAGGTATTGATGAAATTTATGGTAATGCTTTAAGGATAATTAGCGACCTAATAAGTATACCGTTGTCCTATTTGATTAATGAATCATTTAGCCAAGGAAAATATCCAGATTCACTAAAGATATCTAAATCTGTACCAGTATTTAAAAATAAAGGGGCAAGAGATGATATAAATAATTATAGAAATATTTGCTTACAAAGTCAGCTAGCCAAATTGTTTGATACATGCTACAATACAAGGTTAACTCAATTTTTAGAAGTACAAAATCTATTAACCACCTCACAACACGGTTTTAGATCCAAGAAATCTACCTTAACAGCAATCGCAGAACTCTGTAACAGTGTGTATGAATGTCTCAATAATAAGCAATTTCCAATTGCACTTTATTTTGACTTATCACGGGCCTTCGACACGGTTGACCATGACCTGCTCCTGGAGAAATTATATCGCATTGGTGTACGAGGTGTCGCCTATGATTGGGCGGCATCATATTTACGAGGGAGAAGACAGATTGTGGTCATAGATAAATATAAGTCAGAGTCAAGAAATGTTAATATTGGGGTTCCTCAGGGTTCAATTCTGGGTCCTTTATTTTTTATCATTTTTATTAACGATATAATATATTCATGTACTTCTTCACAAAAAACAATAAATTATGCAGATGACACAAACCAATTAGTAACAGGAAACAATTTAATACAATCAGTTGAAACAGCTAATATATCTGCATTAGAATTTTATCAATGGTGCCAATATAATGGAATAAGAGTAAACGTAAATAAAACATTTTTTATGGTATTTCAACCAAAGAACGGTAAAGATGAATCTAGTCAACTTATTAAGATGAATCATAACACCATTGAACAAGTGAATTTTATAAAATTTTTAGGGGTTGTAATAGACCAAAAAATGACCTGGGAGCAACATATAGATTATATTTCTTCAAAATTAAGTACTATGTGTTTTGTTGTAAGACAGCTGCGAGCTACAGTTTCTTTGTCCATTCTTAAATTGGCCTATTATGGGCTTGTGCAATCTATTTTAAGTTATGGTTTAATTTTTTGGGGACGTTCAGCCCACTTTCATAAAGTCTTTGTTATACAGAAAAAAATTATACGATGTATGGTAGGAGCACATCCTCATACATCCTGTAGACAAATATTTATTAATTTATCAATTCTAACTTTGCCTTCTCTCTATATATATTTAGTTATATTAAATATAAAAATGAGAGAAAATTCATTTATGAAAATAAGCAATGTGCATAAATATGATACACATAACAACAGTAATTTATACCAACCATATTCAAGATTAAGTGTCTCTCAAAATTCGCATATTTATCAGGGCATTACATGTTTCAACAGGTTTTTAAATCTTTGTGGTGACGTTAGTATTATTCAGAATTTTAATCATTTTAAACAAAAACTGTATGAATACCTAGTGAGTAAGGCATTTTATTCTGTAGATGAGTATCTAGGCCATTGACTATTTCGTTTATTGTATGTATGTTGAGTGTTAGATTGCCTTAGTGTATTTGGTAATGTTTATGTATGAGTGAGCGCATTGTGTATGTCTATGTATGTGTTATGTACTATTTTGACTAGTTTGATAAGTTTTACCTTTGTATGTAAAATTAATGAATGAATAAAGTATCTATCTATCTATCTATCTTATTGTGTTGACAAATGAGTGAACCTTAAATTATCGTAGTGGAGCTCTATGAAATGGCCTTGGTATTCGGCAGCACCCGAAAGTTCTGCAGGCTCGGCTGGCAATGCCCTTTTATTAAAACTGTATTATCAATTATTTCCACATACTAGGGTGCAAATATAGTCAAGATATTTTCCGTTAAAGAGACTTGGATGGGAAATCTGAATGTGGAAGTAGCGATTCCTTAGGCAGCGGTTTTTTACTTTTGGCACTTCATTTGTATATTATTGGCTCCACAAATTATCCAACTATACTACGTTAATGGCTTCTTTTAATGACTGAAATAATTTTTAGATAATAACTAAACCGCATCCCTAATTGTTAAAACAACCTAATTAATATGAATTTTACAAATAGGTTAGGCGGGGGTTAGCTTCTGAATTGCTATTTTATAGTCAAGTTCACTTTGAGGTATACATGCCAAGTTACTGCTACAAAGAGGTTTAAAATTTATTTCTGTAGAGTAACTTTAGGGTCAGTTTAACGGTAATTGACTTAATGGTTGAAATCTGGTAGATACCTGATTTCAACCATTAAGTCAATTACCGTTAAACTGACCCTAAAGTTACTCTATAGAAATAAATTATAAACCTTTTTGTAGCAGTAACTTGGCAAGTATACCTCAAAGTGAACTTGACTATAAAATAACAATTCAGAAGCTAACCCCCGCCTAACCTATTTGTAAAATTCATATTAGCTAGGTAGAATTTATCCAGGTTGTCGACTTAATGTTGCTTCAAAGGACTGTAATAAAAGTGACCAAATAGGTTACTATTTAGGTATACGTTACGTAGAATTTCCAACAGAATCTACCTAGTAAGATATTCGACTATTAGGAATATTTTTTGTCGCTAAAAAGGTAAATACTACCTAATTATATTACCTAATTCGACCTTATTGGAAATTTATCCTTTAGGTCATTTTTGGTAGATTTTTGTAGTAGTTTTTCATTTATTGCTTGTGTTAAATTTACTTTCAAAGAAAAGTGTGTATGAGGTAGATTAATTGGTATTATTTACGTAAACTGAAATCTAAATAAAAGCTATTCGGTAAATTTCTATTGAAAGTCAATTTTTTTAGTCAATTTTACGTCATAATTAGTTTAATAAGTAAATTTGTCTTTTCCCAAGTCGAGTTGGAGCTAATTCTAACAAAAATGTGTGCTGGGTATAATCTATCAAAGTTGGTTACTTTTACATTTATTATTTTTAAAGTTAAAAATTAATTAAGAAACAGCGTTTTCTAGCAGTATTTTCCATTTTGTAAAAAAACTAATTAACCGAAATTAATGCGGTTGGGCTCACCTTGTAGTTATTTTTAATATCTACAACTTCTTCTTCGGACATGTATTTGTAAAACCTGAAAATAAATTTATACAAACCAAAAACTCGTTCTTCACAACTTCACTTGTTAATTAAGCATAGAAAATTTTCAGTTGTTGGATTTTAGGTACAATAATTATACATATTAAGAGGTATACATGTTATATTAAAAATTAACACTACGTAACCGAGTTACAAAGTACATTTCTTAATGATATCAGATTACATAAACTGATAATGACTTCCTTTGCTTATGCTTACCTCACGTATCAAGTTACATTTATTATTAATATTTCTATTCTCATAGTTAATGCCAAATTGCACATTTGCCTTTCTTTGTTCTACGTCTAGCTGACAATGCTTTTGTTATGTTATAAATATGACCAGCAGACGCTTTTACAATCAGTTCTTATACTCAACTCATTACAAAATGTAGTATTATACTCACATTCATATTAAATTCTTTAACTTACAATTGTACATTTTATTCAGAGCCATCGATGACTCCAAATTAACCAAATAAATATTTTTTTAAAAGTCTAAATCACAGTATCAAATATACATTCCTGCTGAAAAACCCTGGTTGGCTTTTTTTCTTTCAAGGCTCCTTTGCCTAGACAAATTATGGAAATAATGTGTATTTTTTTAGTGCTGTCAATTATTTCAATGAAATAGCAAATGAAAAACCAGAAGAACTTGAATTTGAAGGCACCAAGTATACAACAAAATTGTGGAAATTTTGGATGAATCGAGAGTCAGATACGAATTTCAAAAAGGATGTATTGAATAGAGAGGGGGAGGTATGTAAAATTATACTGTATAGGGTGTTATACACTCATGGACAAAATTATCGAATATTTTTTGTTATCACTATTACTTGAATATGGTTTCAAATCGTCATTGTAAATTTATATATGTGCTGATGTTATTCATCTAGTAGGTGAATATATTCAATTGTTTCAAAATATTTTAACATTTAATTCATTTTAATGGTGTATATATTCTAACGCGTGTTTTGTCATTTGAAAATTCTTTACATAATTCAAGAATTATAGTGAATTGAGTTATTTGTAGTGAATTAAAGTAAGTGTTAGTAATTTATATTTGTTCTTACCTCTATTTAAGTAAAAAATATGCCACCAGATAGATTCTGCAGTGAAGCTGAAACGGCACAAATTGTAACTCTATATGAGGAAGGATATAGACCAATAGATATCGCACGACATCTTAGGAGAGGTCAATCTACAGTATCGAATATTTTAAAAAAGTATCAAGAGACTGGAAATTTTGTTCGAAGACCCGGCCAAGGGCGCAAAAGGTGCACAACAGCAATTGATGACCGTTTTTTGATCCTTAATTCTACCCGAAATCACACACTGACATCCACACATCTCAAAAATGAGTTATTAAATGTAAGACAAGTGAATGTTAGTTCGAAAACGGTTAGACAAAGATTAAGAGAGGTAGGTTTAAAGCCAAGATGGCCTGCCAAAGTTCCATGTCTTTTTCAAAATCACAAAACTCGTCAATTACAATTTTCTAGAGCACATATTCAGTGGAATATCGAGAATTACAAAAATGTTCTATTCACTGATGAGACTAGAATACAGTTATGGAAGCCAGATGGACGAAATCATGTCTATAGAAGAGTTGGAGAACGATACACTAGTTGCAATCTCGTACAAACTGTTAGTTTTGGAGGTGGCGGCATAATGCTTTGGGGAGGTATTAGTTGGGAAGGACACACCGAACTCGTGGAAGTCGTTGGACGAATGACTAGTGACTGGTATATCGAAAACATTCTCCAAGATCATGTTTTGCCATATGTGGGCCACATAGGATACTAATTACCTTGATGCAGTCCTGATTCAAAGATTAAATTGGCTACCGTATAGTCCAGACTTGGGTCCCATAGAACATATGTGGGATCAGCTAAAACGTCGTATACAACAAAGAAATCCTGTTCCAAATACCCTAGAAACATGAATTGCAGCACAACATGAATGGAATGCAATTCCTCAAGAATACATTCAAAATCTAATTAGTAGTATGTCAAGAAGGATGCAAACAGCCATAAGAGCTCGAGGTGGGAATACTCATTATTAACCATGCCCCTATTATTCTAATCAAAAGACTAATTTGCTTAACGTGGTAGCATTTAAGTTGAGACTAATTATTCTTAATTTTTATAACATTTTACATTAATTTTTTTTAACATTTTCTGCTAATGAAAACTTAATATTCTTTACTTAAAATGTGTGAAATAAACTATTTCTTTCTTGTGTAATGCCTTTCTTTCATTACAATTTATAAATACAAAAGAATTGGGAAAGTTTAAAATATTCGATAATTTTGTTCATTAGTGTATATTTTTTAATAATAGTAATTTACAAAAAAAGGCCATATAGGCGAAGCGGTAACAATAGGTAACCCTACCGCTGATTACATATCAAGAAGAAAAAAATTAAATCAGTACTTGTAAATAATTAGGATAGACAATACCGTTATATACCACTTATTGGTTAGTTTTTTTTTTGTACACCAATCAGCTAACTACATTTAGGAGTTATATTTTGTTTTACATTTATTACCGTTTATTATTTTTTTAATAAAAAAGTGATGCAATATTCTCTATGACGTAACATTTGGATGTAATTAATTTCTTGATGAAGTAAATATAAAGTTATAATTCCGAAGATATTGATAGTTTTGCCAAAAAAGGAACATTTCTGAAGTGCTCTGCTCATACAGAAGTAACTCTCGCATATTTAATGGAGAAACGATAATTGCATGTAATTTTATACACCAAAATCACTTTAACATTTATATGAGTACATATCCAATAAACTGTATGCACTTATTTTCATATTAGTATCCAAAAATGCCTCTGTAAGGTAATTTTGCAGACAAATAGATTATTATAGACAAAATAGTACTTTATAATGCAGCATCATATTGCTTAATTTCACTATATAAAGCCATATTATTTTAATATAGTGCCAGAAGTATACAGCTTGTTGTTACAGAAATAGCAAACTTTTGCTTTGTTTGGTTTTTAATATCCTCATTTATATATTAACGTTTTTATATTCCTACGATACTCGTCACAAATATCATTATTTCTCTTTCATATGATCAATCCATGCTCTAGCTTTTACTTTGCTTGTATTTTTTACAGTCAATTAGATCAATAATTAAGTTAGACACATTTTTAATCTAAGTTGCAGTAATGTACAAGTTTTAACACGTTGACTGCTGCTCTATATTTGGTGACCTACCCCTAATGCTGAGCTCAGACTGATTTATTGAAATACTTAGTCGTTAGTCTGGTTAAGTTTAAAAGCGCCCATTTTGGGTGAGACTTCGCCAATTCATTCTATTATGTATGAATATAATTAACTGTATTCAATTGTATTTAATTTTTTTTTTTTAAGAATGAATAAAGTCGCTTTATTATTATTATTATTATTATGTCGGCCAAAGCCGTCACGCGCACTACCTAACATTCACAGATGGCGGCCAGAGCCGACATGCGCACTGAACGTGTTAAAGCATTAAATGTAAAATGTTACTCTTTTTTGTTTTAGGTAAATGTAGGTATGGAAATTTTAAAACATTTTACCGTTGGAAGTGACTACACTACAGCCGTGATTATGATGTTTATAAATACTTTGTTACCTGTTGCCAAGGAAGACTGGGCTAAATTGGAAACTGCAAAATTAAGACAACAATTGATTGTGAGTAGAAGAATTTAATTTTCATACTAACAAAGTGTATGCATGTATTCCTACAGTTGTATGTATTAGCTGATGTTCCTCAGGGATCAGTTATAGGCCCTTCACATTTTCTACTTTTTCAAAATTTTTATTTACATAATACAACATCTGTAACTATTATACAGTATGTTGATGATACCTATGAATTGATAACAGTTGAAAATATAGACAGTCTCATGACACTTGAGTGCACATTATGATATGATTGTGAAGTAGGCTACCAAAACCACTTATCCCTAAACAAAGATAAAACACAGTGTGAGCTATTTACATCTCAAAGATTTACCTACTCTGTGAACAATAATTTTCTGTTCCATGGGTATGACGTTCTGGTTATAGGTGATTTGCACAACTATATTTCAGGAGTTAAGAAATTTTAATTAAAAAAGGCTTGTTTCTGATTATTTCTTATTTTAATTATGCCAGCATGAGAACAATGTTGTTCTATGTACTAAGTAATACACTATATTTATGATTTACCATTATCTACCAAAGCTTTGAGATTTTTTATGTGCAGTAAATATATGGAGACAACTATATACTAATGGTTATTGGTACCTACATCTACAAAGTCTGCTGCTTCATTTTCAAAAACAGAGCTATATTCACTCAAAATATAACTCTACGATCATAATACTCGTCATAAGT
The DNA here is from genome assembly GCA_963583905.1 of Stenurella melanura. Taxonomy (NCBI): domain Eukaryota; kingdom Metazoa; phylum Arthropoda; class Insecta; order Coleoptera; family Cerambycidae; genus Stenurella; species Stenurella melanura. The sequence goes on from OY757316.1 coordinate 93,924,943, forward strand.
TTGAACTTCATACTTGATTCCCCTTCGACCTCTTTATATCACAAAGAAGCATTATATACAATGATTGCACTATTTAACATTTTACAACTGGAAATTAAGGAGTCTGGAAATCAATATATTTTCAAACGATCAGTCAAAAAGTACTTAATAGACAAAAACTTTATACACTGAATGAATCTTTTTGATTGATTTGATTGATTTGCCAGCATAAGGTAGGCATTGCCCAGGGCCGGTTTTAAGCAATTTTTATGGGGGGGTGTGAAATTGTTATAATGCCGAAAGACTTCTTCTCATCTAGTCCTCTGTTTTATTTATATATGAAGGTCATTTAATTTTTGGGATACAAAAAAAATGTAAATTTGATTGAAGGAAAAACCTTTATTTTAAAGTAAAATGCAAAATATAAAAGGTACAAAACGGTTATTCCTTATGTTTGTTGGGTATTTTACCACTGTGAAACTATGTAAAAATATTGATGAAAAAAACCTCTGTGCCAAAAGGATCAGACAGGGAGTGGATGGTTCTTAATATTTTTAGTACAAAATGTCTCACACCAGTCACACCTAAAAATATATAAACTGAAAGAAAATTGTTAAATGATAATGAAGTAAATTAAATCGAAGGCTGTTAACGTTTCGGAAACTATTTCTTTTTCCGTTATCAAAACTTTCACTTGTGTGACATTTTGTGCTAGAATGATTAAAAACCAGCCTCTCTCTGTCTGATCCTTTTGGCCCAGAGGTTTTTTTCATCAAAATTTTTACATATTTTTACAGTGGCAACATACCCAACAAACATAATAAATGAATATTGCCACTAATTAATTATAAATAAAACGGATATATTTACTATACAACTTAATTTTTTTTAAGCAACTTTAACACTTCTTTCTTTTAAAGCGGCCCATCGTGCAACTAAAATGTTCAAAGGTATTTGTTCCAGAATATCCCTCTCTAATGATAAGATTAATTATGAGTCTAAACGTGAATCGGTCATTGTTGTTCTAACAAAATTTTTTATGAGTTTTAGTTTGCTGAAACTCCTTTCATTTGAAGCCACACTCACCGGCGGCACCATTTGAATTAAAGTACATAATTTGTAACACAATGGTAGAATGATCTTTAGTTCGTAAGCCTTTTCAACAATTTTATCTAGAGATGTAAGTTCTCGACAATTGTCGCTAAATATTTCTAATTCAGCCTGAAGGCCCTCTAAGTCTACATGGTTATCTGGAAGTAACTTTACTGCTGCCTCTACAAATTCTAAACTGCAATTGTGTCGACTTATTTCCGCGGAAACTTGCGGTGTTGTACTTTTGATGAATCGAAGTGTCCTGTTCTCCTGTTTATTATATTATTACATTTCCAGCAATTATGACAGGGTACTATAGATGCACATATACTCGTAATCAATGCTAGAGGCTAGAACAAGCAGATTTGGCCTCACTGTTGCGAGCTGCTGTGTTTAGAGGATGGGGTTGCTCGACAAGTAATAATTATTTATGACATTGAGTTTTTATTGTTTTGAGTTTTTCTATGATTTTATGTATATAATTGCCGAACGCTGAAAGTGCTGAATGGTAAACGATTTGTCGAATTGGCTTCAAACTTGGGGGGGTGTGACACCCCCCCATACCCCCCCTATATCCGGCCGTGGCATTGCCCGATTCCAGACATCCAGCCTGGATGTTTTTATATACCGCCGGACCGACTGCATATGCTGGATTGGATATGGGACATATACTTGCTGCCAGCAGCGAGAGCCACATGGCGCATGGGGTAGGAATATAGGACTGGAAGTGTTGGTGTTTGTGAGATGCTTCTTTTAAGTTTTCATGCTTCAGTTTCCATCTATCATCATTTCGTTTTTTATTTTTCTTCTGAGTTTTCTGTTTCTTCTGTTTCTGAATCTAGCAGTGTGCATCTCCTCCTGCCCCCTTGCATCCATATGATTTCATGTTTTCCAGAGATCTGTGTTTTCGTTTCAACGTCAAAGCTTTTATTTATTAACTGTTCCACAGGTGAATATCCATTTACAGTGTAAGTGCAAAGAAGAGCCCCGAGAGAACATTTGAGATACCCTCTTATACCAATCCGCCGGGGTAAAGAAAAATGAAAAGTAGAATCTGCAAGAAATAAAGAAGAGTTTCTAACTATCATCATCTTATTTATTATTTTTCTAATTCTCCTCTTTCTGAATGTAACAGTGTGCACCTCCTCTTGTCCGCTTTTATTTATGAACCGTTCCACAGGTAAATGGCCATTTATAGTGGAAAGGCCATGAGAAAACATTTGAGACACTTTGTATACCAATCCGACAAGGTAAAGCAATTTTTTTCTCCTTCTTTTTTTCTCTATGCACTACCCTAAAACAAAACTAAACAACAATGTTCATACACACTACTCATACGTGTAAATGCACACATACATACACCAATAGTACCAGTCTATCCACCACCGGAATATACAAGGGGCCACTCGTTTCACTTCACTTCAACTTTATAAAGACGTAGACAAAGGTAGGGGGACCACAGTATGGTAAGGTTTAAAAATAACACAGGGATATTTAACACTGAGGATTTAGCATATCTAACTCAAAATTACTTTATTTATAAACTTGTATTTGTTGCTTTAAGGAAATTAAATAATAATGTGAAGGCCTCGAAATTTTCTGATGTCAGTATATTATTAATATTTAGTGGAAGATAAAATTTTGGTTTTATTAATTTGTCCATTAAAACCTTTGTATGATCTTGGTTAAGTACACAATTAAAAAATATATGATTTATATCCCCATATTGTCCACACGTACAAAGATTATCCACAAGTATTTTTATTTTAAAAAGGTGTGATGCTAACCAGCCATGATTAAATTTAAGTCTTGTAATAGATGTATAAAATTGTGTAGATAAAGTAAAATGAAAAATAAAATCTGTAAAAACTAAAAAAGATATGTAGTAGAACATTTGGGACGCTCTGTATAATCTTTGTAGTCGTAAATAAGCCCCAGTATATAGACCATGTGACAAGGATTAGTAAATCAATAAAAATAGTATCTTTTCGTCTGTTGCACTCGTTGCTTCATCCTTCTTAGAACCTGCTCGTTGCCCTTCACTGAAAAGATAACTTTACGGTGCACAGCTTATATTATATTGCCAGATGTTTGTGTCTCTCTTTCAAGTTGTTTATATACACTTTCAGATGATGCCACATACAACCGATATATATTAATCAAATATCAACTACACGAAATAGCCAGACTCTTGCAAATTTCTATCAACAATGTAGAATTGTCCACTCTTCAATTCAACACAATTTCGCACAATTTGTCACAGTTTTAACCAAGTTTATTCGAGATTTCGTAGGAGTTACACCCGGGGTCATCCCAAACCCTACCTTTAGGTGGAAATGTTGAATGAACTCTTCTACAAAAAAAAACAACATTTTCTACATCGTTTCTTCCTACATTGTAATTGTTTGATTATTTATTCTACTTAATTGTTTACTTGTTAGTTACTAGCTTTATTATTTTGTGAAGTGTATTCTTTAAAGCTTGTAATGACCTGGCTCATCAGATATGTTGTAAAATCCTTCAGATGTATACATTTTTCTGATGAAAATAAACCTAGCTATCTTCAGGGTGTCTCGCTTAAATGTGGAACAAGTTTGTAACTCCTTTGTTTACTGACCGATTTGAATTTTTTTTTTTTAGTAATGTAGTGCTACATAAATTCTATTCTTAAATGATACAAATGATTTCTTCAACGCAAGACATAGCCTACTGCGAGATACTTTCATGGTTAAAAATCATCAGTCATTCATATCAGCGATTTTTTTTTTTCAAAAAATTGATTGCATATTCTTTTTCACCGTCCCTCTAAACTTTGTTCTTCAACGTTTCATATAAATCGGTCGTTGCTTTTGGACTTATTGCATTTTTTAAGAATAAAAATTATTAATTAAATAAGACCTAAATAATTAATTTCTAATACTATTTTATTTTTTTCCATAATGAATATAAACAAAAAATTAACATTACATCAAAAATACCTAAATATGAATATAAAAACTAACACAACAAATCATACATTTTAAATCGAACAACAAAATTAAAAAATTAACAGGAGTAATGTTTCAGAATATAACACAGTTTATCTAACTTAAATATTTAAATAATCTATTTCCTTCTATTAATCCCCATTGACAAAAATACATTTTTCTACTCTCTTTCTGTTATTAATAACAACTTTTCGCAATTGCTGTCGAGTAATAGCACGACAAGCAGCGGTAATTCTGTTTATTAATTCGTCTACGGTAGCTGGACAGTCCTTGTATACATTTTCTTTTAAAGTACCCCATAAAAAATAATCTAAAGGGATCAAATCTGGAAATCGAGGTAGCCACCCGATGACAGGGCTGTTACGCCCGATCCATTCGTGGAAAAAATTCTGGTTTAGCCAGTTTCTCACAACTAAAGAATAATGTATGGGAGCTCCATCTAACTGGAAATATAAATTCTTCCTTTGCTGAATGGGAATATCATGTAATGCTTCCCACAAATCATTTTCGAGGAATTGTAAAAATGAATTTCCATTTAAATTTTCTTGAAAAAATACGGTCCAATTAATGTTTGGTTTAGAATCCCACACCAAACATTAATTTTGTGCGAGTACTGTCTTTTGCAGTTAATAGTCCAATGTGGATTTTCATTATTCTCAGCCCAAAATCGAGAATTATTTGCGCAAACTGTCCCATTTGTATTAAATGTAGCTTCGTCAGTAAACAAAATATTATTTGTAAAATTTCGATCATTTAGGAAGTTTCCTTGAAGCCACAAACAATACTCCATACGCCTTTGGAGATCTCCTTCTAACGTATGTAGAAGTTTGGGTTTGAAAAGTACCATTTTATGTTTTTTGAGACATCTCCAAATTTTACTTTTATCAATATTTAAATATATACTTGCTTTTCTGATACTTGTTTGAGGATTTTCACGGAAATGCAATAAAATGATATCATAGCCATTATTTCTTATCCTGTTTCCGTTTTCTTTCCGTCGTGCAACTGACCCCGTTTCTTCAAAGAGTCTTTTAATTCTACACACTGTTGAGTGGCTTATATTACGTCCAGGATTAAAATTATTAAAGTCTTTTGCAACTTGCCGTGTTGTACATTCATCATTTCGCATAAGTTTAATTATTGAGACCTTTTCCGCTACAGTCAATTGTTGTTCATCCATTTTACAATTTAAAAACGTTAATAACACTAGTTGTACTAAATAACAGACATAAGTGCAAAATGTTTGACATTACTCTAATAATTTAGTGCTTCAATTGTTTTCCAAGTTTACTAAACATTTTGAACAGTTTTATAACTTGGACGCATACTGAAATATTGGTGGCAAACAATTATTGTACTAAAGAGACAAAAATATAAATGATTCTGTTCCATTAAAATGGTAAAATGGTATTAGAAATTAATTATTTAGGTTTCATTTAATTAATAATACAGGAACACAAGAAGAAAGTGATCTGTTATCGGGACCCGGCATAGTAATCTCTAAGTATTTCGAAGTGCTGAACATGAATCCAATGTCCTTTTAACTCCATCACCCATAAATTTTTTTAATCAATAATTTTTGTAATCAAGAGAGATTATTTTTTATGGGGTACGTTAAAAGAAGAAGTATACAATGACCGCCCAGTTACCGTAGACGAATTAATAAACGGAATTAGCCCTGCTTGTCGTGCTATTACTCGACAGCAACTGCAAGAATTTGTTGTCAGTAAGAGAAGGAGAGTAGAAGAATGTATTTTTGCCAATGTGGACTTAATATGAGGAACTACAATTTAGATTATTTAAATATTTAAGTCAAATTGTGTTATATTCCTACGTAAAACTGAAATATTACTCCTGTTAATTTCTTTATTTTGTTGTTCGATTTAAAATGTATAATTTGTTGTGTTAGTTCTTACATTCATATTCAGGTATTTTTGATGTAATATTAGTTATTTTTTGTTTATATTCATTTTGGAAAAAATAAAATGGTATTAGAAATCAATTATTTAGGTTTTATTTAACTAATAATTTTTATTCTAAAAAAATTTAATAAAGTCCAAAAGCAGCTATCGATTTATATCAAACTTTGAAGAACAAGGTTTAGAGAGACGGTGAAAAAGAATATGCAATCAGTTTTTTGAAAAAAAAATCGCTAATATGAATGACTGATTTTTGACCTTGAAAATATCTCGCAGTAGGCTACGTCTTGCGTTGAAGAAATCATTTGTGTTATTCAAGAATAGAGTTTATGTAGCACTACATTACTAAAAAAAAAATCAAAACGGTCGGTAAACAAAGGAGTTACAAGCTTGTTCCACATTTAAGCGAGACACTCTGTATATCCACACTTATTGAATATTCGTGATTTGTGCAATATTTAACTGTAATATCTTTTATTTCTTCATTGAAAATAAATGAAAAATTTTTCTTTTTGTAATTATTTGATACTAAGGTACAACAGTATTATTAAAGTAAAAATGCCTAAAAATTAACATTATTTCCAAATAACTTGCTTTAATTACTTCCACATCCACATATTGGAGTGGTCGTAATCGTAAAAAAATGTTCACAAATTTTTTTTTGTTGAAATAGGTTTAGAGTGTCATAAAACGTCGAGATTTTAAATTTGGGCGAAAAAAATTTCTGTCTGTCTATCGGTCGGTCGGTCTGTAACTTTTTTTGTGCTCACGATTTCTCAGCAACGGTTTAAGATATTGACTTGAAATTTGGTACACATGTGTATCATGACGAGATCTGGAACTGGATTATACTTTGTGCTATTTCCGGAGAAGGGTCGGGGATTAAAAAGGGGTAAATAAGTAAACCAAGCTGGTAAGAGTACAGAAACTTCGAGTTCGGCGTATATACTAGAAACCATAGTCCAAGGTCTCATATTTTTTTATAATATTTTTCAGTTTATATGGTAGCGTTATTGTCAGAAAGCATTGTCTATTAACATATCAAATTGCATCTGTTACATCGTAAATTGCTTGTCTAACATTTCTTCTACTATAAATATTCTTCAAAGTTTGTGTATATTACTTTAACAGATTTAAATCATATTTTTTATGTTATGATAAATATGTTAATGATACAATTATCAATATATATGCAATTTATTCTAACATGTACCATTTTTAAATATTGCAGGAAAAACTTAGAGATAACGGAGTGCTACTGTACCCATCATCACCTTGGCCAGCAAGTTACCACCATACAGCTCTGTTGAGGCCTTGGAACTTTAATTTGTTTGCAATTTGGAATGTCTTGAAATTCCCAGTGACGCAAGTGCCAATGGGATTGAAGAATGGACTACCGGTCGGTATACAAGTTGTTGCAGCACCTTATCAAGATCATTTATGTATTGCTGTTGCAAAAGAACTGGAAAAGGCGTTTGGAGGTTACGTTCCACCATTTCAGACGTCTTAGATAATTAGATAATATGGAGACATCAGTTGGTAAATGGGGAAGGCAAGTGTGTAAAACAGAGACAACCATTTCGCACATCGACATGTGTTAGGGAAGAACAAAAAATTACTGTCAATAGTAAAATTTGGAATTGTTAACAATGGTAACCCTGATTCCTGATTTGTTCACTGTCCCTTTTTAACATGTGCGATGTGTGAATGGTTTTGTCCTTGTATCCAAAATATTTTTCGATACCTTCTCGTTTTATGAAAAAATAGTAATTATTGCATTCTTTTTATAAGTGATGAGCAATTACTCTAATACCTATATTAAATACCAAAGATATTTTGAGGGAATGCCAAAACAGGAAAATGTTTAATTTCGCTAAAACTGATTTTAGTCAATTTGAAAAATAAAAATATGTTTGGATTGTTCCTATGTCTGAAACAGTTTCCATAAAAACCTGAATAGTTAAACACACTACACTCGATGCACGCTTCGCTAACTACGTAGGCATCATCAGGAGATATAATGTTTCTATGTGTTGTAACACTGCACTATTACTATGTAGCTTTTACTTCTAGTAGTTGCAATAATTACCAAATTTTCATAAAACTTGAGTATAGCGTTATGTATAGGTATAAGGATGTTACATTTATATAAGAAAATTGTAAAAAAAATATCAAAGAATACATAGTGGTGGGGAATTTCTGTAATTTCTTTAACTTTAACTCAACTTTAAGCTAAATATTTTTCAAGAAGTGCATTATGATTATTTCGCACAGAAAATTAGGTTCAAAGTTTCAAACATTTAACCAAAGTAGATTTGACATTACATTATAGGTAAATTTTAGGTACTCTTGATGACTGCACTTGAGTGAATGAATAGCATTTATTTTATACATAATACATGGCAATAGTAAAGTAAATACAATAGTAGATGCACTGATTTAGTGCAATATAATAATGTAATATTTAGTAATATTTTTAAATTTACTTTCTCAAAACTGCTTTCTTTTAAAGCAAAATAAATTTTAACTGAAATAATAAAATGTAAAAACTAATAGCCATATTACAAACTTCAGTTGCTGTAGTTGTTAAACTAACAAAATGCTGATACAGTTTACCATGAATGAAGTTACCTACAATTTATAAACTTACAACTCAAGTCAGATTTGTCCATGTGATGGTGCTTCGTTTTCCTCAACCTCCTTCTGCCAGTTTATGCATTAACGTTTACATAGAAGCTAGGCAGATTTAGGTGAAGATTGCGTAGTGTATATATAATAAGTTATAATAATAATATGTCTATCTACACAAAAACAGATTTATAACAGTTTTATATAGGTGGCGGCGTTCGACATTGTTGCTCTTCCACGCAACCACCAGTAAGGGGAGGATGTAAAGCAGTCGGTGCCTTTTTGATTAGATATTAGGCAAGTAAGAAATCCCAAAACTCACAAGAAAAGGTTTGGTAAAATTTTCAGATTGATGGTAGCTCATTAGCTTAGTCGTGGAAATAGGCTAATGTTAGATGAATTAACAAAAAAAAATCTCTCACAAAATTGATATGCTTAAGGTAATTATATTGCGAGAGGTGTGACATCTGTGTTAGGGAATCGATAAACTTGAGACGCAAGAGACAGAGCGGGGGAGAGAGAGGAAGTAGGCAAAGATTTGGCAACGCTTTATATAGTTTCTGACACCAGCTGATCGACTCGTCACTATAATGTCAATATATTTTTATCTCTTTTAATAAAGTAATGAAAAAATACATTATAGATACAATAAATAAAATCGAAATGAAAATTTGAAAATCTTCTACTTTCTTATATGATACTGCATTTAAAATAAACGCAAAGTATTTTCAAATATCTGCGTCAAAGATTAGAAATAGTGTGACGTTGCCACGTCTACTACTCATGTCGTCCGTTCAATAATTTCAATAATTTTCGGGTTGCTGCCATTACGTTATTTTAAGGTGAATCATCTCGATATTTATACACGTGCTTCGTCAGGAATTACTTTCAATTTGCCTCGTTTTTGAGATCATTCTTAAATAAGGGTTAGTCGTAAGAGGGAAAATAGTGTCACAATATCAATTTATTTCACATGGCATTCATGCAGTCTTAAATGTCGATCAAAATTGCGAATTTTGAGCGAATTCAACTCGGAAACAGAACGGTAAATGGAATTCATATTTTACCAGAATGTTTATTGATATGTGAATTAAATTTGCGTTTCGTGACTTTTTTGAAGACTGTAAATTGCGGTATAACTATCTTAAATGAGTAATACTTTATTTACATTCGTTTGTGTCACATTGGCGAGGTGAAGTAATGTAATTATTTAATTCTTAAATCAATATTTTATACCTAAAAATCTTCGAAAGATTACTCAAAAATAAATAAACCATATATGTATTATGGCGATTTTAGTGTACCCAATAGAGGTAGTTTAATGGATGTATTATAAAAACCTCCAACTAATTTCTGGAAAATTTTGTGCTTTTCTAAAACCATAAAAAACCAATAAATGCTAAGAGAAATTTGCAAATATGTATGCAGCATATTTTTTAATATTGTCTATTTTCCTATATAAAAATATACCTAAATCCCCTATTCACTATGTAATCTTTACTTATTGGGACCTTATGTGGGCTGTGGTTTATAGCATTTCTATACTACTTAATTTTTTTACATGATAATTGTTAGTTAAGTCTTAATAATATATAAAATGGTGATGTTTTGATTGGTATTCTATTTATTGTTTCTTTAAATAAAGAAAACTATACTGATTACGAATTTTTATTTCACGGATTAAGACAATTTTAAATAAGGTGAACGTATATTAATGAGTACCTACATGTATCTAACTGTTTTTTAAGATGCATAATTTAAGTTTCTCTCTGGAGCTCTGTTCTTGAATTCTAGGAAGTAAAACAATCAAAAGGAAGTGGGTGTGGTTCTGTTGGGAATTAGAAAATCCTGTTCTTGAATAAAGCTTCTCCCGATAGGTAGAGGAACGCACTCCCCGATTTCATCTCTTACAAATTTGCAAAGGAATAGTCACTCCCTAATGGAATTTGACAGTGCACGCATCTTCTATCTGTCATGTGTTATGAATTTTATCTTGGTGCCAGAGACGGCTCTTAAATAGACCTAATATCAAATTGCAAACATTTACCGAAACAATCAGAAAAAGTACAAAGTGAAGAAATATTTATTATTGCCAACTACATTGTATTTTTGGTAATAAATTTAACTTAAAAACGGTAACAGTTGTTACAAAAACATATAAAATATATCTAGCAAATAAAAAGAAAATTTTGAATCGAACACACTTACCTGTTCTGTTTAATGTGTGCCGTGTTTATTTTCTTTATATTCGTAATAATTAAATATGAAAACCTAATTAACTGCTGGCAACATAAAGAATTTTTCCCAATAAAATAAATCGTTTTTATATAATATTAAATCATACATAACAAAGTTAAGGATTAATGGCATACACTGCAAAAAATTTTGGTGTAAATTTACCCCAAAAATAGGAGGCAACTTTTCTACCTCCTATTTTTGGGGTGAAATTACTTTCATATGTAAAGTTACATGTCAAAGGTAAATTTAAATTTCTGAGTTAATTTCAAGTGAAAAGTTACACAGACGTGTAATAGTACCGAGGAATCTTACACAATATTTGGTAAAAATACCCATGAAATTTAAATTAAACCGGTAAAATTCAAACGGAAATGTAAAATTTACCAGGAAAATTACGGAGTTGGGGTAAAATTATAGAGCAAACTTACATGTTAGAGGTAATAATGACCTGTAAAAATACCGATTAATTTTACATGATGTCGGTAAAAACACTGTTGAAATTTGCATTAAACCGGTAAAATTCAAACGAAAATGTAAAATTTACTGAAAAAATTACAGAGCAGAATTACATGTACATGTAATAATAACCGAAAACATGTCAGTTAAAACTATGTCAAATGTCGCTACGTAGAGGTAAGCATGTCTATTTATTATATATAAATATATCTACCTATAATTAATTAAGTACAGGCACACATTTACGTAAATTTAATAAAGGGATAAAGTTTTTATTCTAACAAATTGAATATGTTTCAAGGAATTGAAATAGTGAAAATTAAACATTCCTTATTTGAAATAAGTCGCTTTCCTAATGATTAACTTATTAAACCCTGTGTAATTAAAATTTTACTCAGAATTTTAAATACTTATGTGAAAATTGCAAATGATCCCAAAAATTGAAGGCAAAAGAATTGCCTCCTATTTAAAAATATTGGCGCATTGTGGACCCCATCAAAAATATTTCAAATTATATTAAATCTTCACAAAAAAAAAAATCTAATACTTACCTATTTACATCAAAACGACCGTCTTTTTCATTAGTTCTGAGCGTCAAAAGTTATTTTTCTTGCACACCGACCGTGCCAAGGAAAACAAAAACAAATATTTAGAAAGATTTTTTTGCAGGTTTTTCAAAAATAAACAACTTTTGAGACTCAATACCACACATAAATTATAGACTTGTAATGCTGGTTTTAGAAAAAACAATTTCGACGTTTTATGAGATGCCTATTTCAATAATGTATACGATTTGTATATAAAGTTTGTATTTTGCACGAGATTTTATAAAAAGGGTCACTTTATATAGGTACTTGTTGCATAAATAACCATTGACATAATGCTAAGCATAAACAATTAGATGCATTGAAAAATTACTTTACATTAATTGCTATAATTCCAAAGATATTTACACTTAAGGTACTATCACTTGATCGCATCCTTGAGGTATTCTTCTGAATGATGTTAATATCAAAATAATAACTAAACACATTAAGGGAAAAATATATAAGTATATTAGAACATTTGTTAATACAACTGTATGAGTATGTTATACAATGTATGTGAAGTAACTAAAGTTGAGATATTTTATTAAATTATTATTAAACAATGACCCGGTTTTAAAATTTAATGAGCGTTAAGTAGACCCATTGTAGCAAAGTTAAAAAAATACTTTTAAAAATCGGCTACCAACTGATGAGGGGGACAAAATTTGGGATAAACACGATTCTCAACCACTCTGTGGTATGTCGTTCAGGAAAAACATTTGTACAATTCATTTTTATTTGCCATAAAACATCGAACTTGTCCAGTGTACACAAAAGTAGAAAATCCCTTACATTAATATGGCAAAATATGTTATTTGAGGGTTCCAAGGAAAAACCTGTATACCTATAGAGAATTAAAACTAACCAGAAATAACACGAAATAAGCAATACTTTTAATAAAAATTTAGAACTCCCGCCAATTAGTTACCAGTCGGAGTGACGTATGTCAATTGTTTTAATCCTTGTGTAGTATTTAATCTTTTCTAAAGATCTACAGCGGATAGATAATTTTCATTCTCAAATGCAAACTTTAAACTTTTTCACTTAGGCTTTTATTAAAATTTTAATGCAAACACTGATGTTATTTATGATTTTCTAATAGGTACATATCACAGTGAATTCATTGTCGCCAGTAAAGTGAAGTGAAACTAATACTCTGCTAATTACTTGCCTTTGTTTGACACTGATGACTGAGGGTATGACATTATGCTGGGATATTTGTAAAATTAGGGTGTATTTTGACTATTTGGCACTATACCGTGATCCAAATACGGGTAACACACCAAAAACTAACTAATCGCTTATTGAAGTGTACCTAATACAATCTATTGATGGTGTTTTACTGTGTACATAAAATAAAGGTAAGGTATTGATAATGCCCCCTCGCGGAAGATAATGCAAGTAAATGATGCATCATAGATGGTAAATATAAAATGCCACTGTGTAAAATTCCATACACGTAGATGATACTGTACTCCAGAAATGTAGGAATTTTACTAACACACAAGGTAAATGTACAATGATTCTGTGAAACATTACCTCTAAATTGATTTACCAGGCAGCTTTACCCAAAATATTGGGTAAACAAAATGTTTCACTCTTTTTGCTGGTAAAGTTACATTAAAGTTAATTGTAATTATTACACGCAACAACGGTAAATTTACCTCCATTTCTTACAGTGTTCACCAAAAACTGGAATATTACATTAATGCAAGGGAATATTACATAAATACAAGGAAATATTGCACCGTAAGTGGTAAATATACAAAGCCACTGTGTAAAACTCCATGCATAGAGGTTACTGTACACTAAAAATATGGGAATTTTCCTAACACACAAAGTAAATGTACAGTGATTTTGTGGAACACTGCCTCTAAATTGATTTACCGAGGAGGTTTACCGTAAATATTGGGTAAACAGAATTTTACACTCTTTTTGCTGGTAAAGTTACCTTAAAAATATGTGTAATTATTACACACAACAAGGGTAAATTTACTCCCATTTTTTACAGTGTAGCCTACTTTTATCGAAAATCTACCACACATTTGTGAAACGTACTGACAATTACCTAAAAACATAGTAGATTTTTTATATTTGCAGTGTTAAAAACATTCGACCCCGGCCGAGTGTCAACATTAAATTCTAGTGTACGGAGGTACTTTTATGTTTTTACTTATATGGTTTTATGTCCTTTAATTATACGACGCCACCGAAATTGTGAAAGATGTCAAAATCGTTTTTTACCTACACTGTGGCAATTATTTATTTATTTATTTATTTATTTATTTATTTATTTATTTATTTACACGACTCAACAGGACGAAAGTCCCAATTACAGAGTCGGAATACTAACAATAAATATTGTGCTATGATAGAAGTAGGTATTACAAATTATGTCCATATATACACTTTAAATCCTTAATTCTACAATAAAATTTAATTGTGCAATAAAATCCTTAGTTCTACAATAACAGAAGTATTACAAATTATGTTCATATATATTCTTTATATCCTTAATTCTACAATGAAAAATATCAATATTATTCTGTATAAGATTGTAATTCCTGCACATGACATTAATGGGTGAATACATTAATAGATTGGTGCGTGAAGCTTTGATATGAAATGTTTGGTGGAGTCGAGTTGATTTAGAAGGAACTCGTAGGTCAATGAGTTTTAATAGATCAGAACAGTCGAGTTTACTGTTTAATATTTTATACAGAGTTACAATTCCGTGTAATTCCCGGCGAGTTTGAAGTGAGTTAAGTGAGAATCTGTTTAACAAAATATCGTTACTAATTCCAACAAGTGGATAGGTCTTGTCCTCCGTGTAGCTTAAGTATTTTAAAAATTTTCTTTGAATATTCTCTAGTTTATTAATATGAACGATGTAGTAGGGACTCCAGATTACGTCAGCATACTCCAATTTACTTCTGACAAACGAGTTAAATAGAAGCTTCATAGTTTCAACATTCTTGAAATCTTTGGAGTTTCTAATTATGAATCCCAATGATTTAAAAGCTGAAGATGCGATATTATTTATGTGATAAATAAAAGTCATCTTGCTATCAAAAGTAACACCTAGATCCTTAAATCTATCAACTCTTTGTATGACACTATCGTTTATTTTATACTCATTAATGAAAATATTATGCCCACGTGAATAGGTGACAACATTACATTTTTCAACATTTAGAAATAGTTTATTTTTATTGCACCAGTTATCAATGTTTTCCAAATCTGACTTGAGCAATTCTATATCATCACTGCAGCTAACGCTGTAGTAAATTTTTAGGTCATCGGCATAGAATAGATATGGGCACTGTAAGTTTATAACTATGTCATTGATAAAGACATTGAATAAAAGTGGACCAACGACTGACCCTTGAGGGACTCCTGATTCGGCATTAAATTCGACAGACTTGTGTCCATGGTAATAAACATATTGTAACCTATTACTTAAATATGAGGTAAAGAATGAAACAAACTCATATGATAATCCAAAATTTGTTAATTTATTTAATAAGATACCGTGGTCAAGCCTGTCAAACGCTTTGGAGAAATCTGTGTAAATAACGTCGACTTGACCACCTCCATCCAAGACTTCACAAAGATACTGAGTCAAACACAATAAATTTGAAGTCGTAGACCTACCTGGCATGAACCCATGTTGATGGCTTGATATTTTATTTTCTATGTTAGGAAAAATATAGTCGTAGAGAACGAATTCGAATAGTTTAGAGAAATTATTAATTATGGTGATTGGCCTGTAATTTTTTATGTCTTCTTTGGAATTCTTTTTGTGAACAGGGCATATTTTAGATATTTTCCACAGGCTAGGAAAAATGCCATTATTTAAAGATAAGTTAAATATATATGATAAGGGACCGGCCAATATTGAGACGCAATCTTTGACGAAGAAAGCTGGTATTCCATCTGGACCTGCTGTACATTTTGGCTTTAATTTTTTGCACCCTTTAATAACTTCTGCCTCTGAGATTGTAGGTATGAATATATTTTGTGTGTCCACAGGTTCACTTTCGCCACCCGTACTGGCATTATTAGTTGATGCAGAGTATGCTGATTTGAAATATTCTGAAAATTTATTTACTATATCTTGGGGGTCATTATATGAGGTATTTTCATATGTCATACTGTTAGTTATTGAGCTTGTTTTTGATTTATTATTAATATAGGACCAAAACATTTTTGGATTCTCTTTTAAGTTATTTTCTATTTTAAGTAGGTAGCTTCGATGCGAGTCATCAATATCTTTTTTTATTTTAGTTCTAATGTTCTTATATTCCTCATACAACACGGCATCTTTAGTATTTTTATATCTATTCCATATTTTATTTTTATATTTGAGATTTTTAATTATGTCTTTCGAGAACCACTGAGGATATTTGTTTGTACGCGGAAGAGATTCAGGAACATATAAGGATAGATTCTCGTAAATAATATCATAAAAAATTTGAGTTGCTTGATAATTATTGGCATTTATGTCAACATTTAATAAAGGGAAAGGGTAGACCATCCCAGATCGCAGTTTTGCAAACCTCTTGAACATCTAATGTTAATAGACATGTTTCCTTACAAAAGCATATTAGTGCTAGTGGCTCTACTGATAGTGACAGTCAAGTTTTAATTTAGATTTAGTGGAAGTGATGGTGGGATGTAACATACCGTGGGCAAAACTAGATAATCCACTTTTTATCAATTTTTGGAAAAGTGTATTAGTGGCAAATATAACAATGTTCATGTGCCGTCGGAAACGACACTCGGAAGAAAATATTTATCAACGGAGTGTGATAATGTTAGACAAAAAATTTCTTCTGGGCTTAAGATAGCGAACGTTTTAGTGGGTCTGCTGGGTCAAGTTTTCGTAGAGTGAAGTTTAGGGTTTGTGTTTTGTCTTCGTTTAGTTTTAATTGATTGGATAAAAACCAGTCGTTAATACTATCGTGTGTCGAGGAAACATTCAGTTTCAGTTCCCGAAGCACAGTATTCGTGTTTAGTGCCGTTGTATCATCAGCGAACAATGTGAAATCAGTAACATCACTGGTGTTGGCAAGGTCATTTATATAAATGGTAAAGAGTAAGGGACTTCTCTAGTACTGTTAAAAACAGTTTGTTTGGGCCTGTATGACTGAAAAATATTGCAGAAATGAAGTGCCTGTGAATCTCTAGTGTTAAATTTTGTGTTGAAGTCACCTGTAATTATGATTTTTTTTATTTGACAGAATGTTTATCTAGAAGTAAAGTTATTTTTTCAGTGAAAACATCAAAGTTCTCTAAGGGGGACCTATACAAGGTGATTCACGTAGGCCATTCATTAGAAGTTTTTCAACTTGCAGTTGGATTAGAAACTTGAAATTTGGTATGCAGCCATAATCGATCATGCCCGTTCTATCTAAAATATTTTCAGTCCTCCAACTATACAGGGTGTGCCAAAAATTGGTACCAACTTTCTTATTTTAAATGGAAACCTATATTTTTCTTTACACGGTTCGATTGGTCTTCTAATTCTGAGTTTAGAGAACCTAAGTTATGTTAACTTATCTATTACAATTTTTGACATATGTCCAATTTTTTGAAAAAAATTGCCGCTGTAGTAGTTTACGAAGAAATTTGTATCTCGCAAACCTTTCAAAATTACGAAACCAAATTTGTGAAGCAGTTAGCTGGAAGTCCAGGCTAACTTTTGATGTCCCATCGGTGGTCCCATTTTGTACCATATGGGCGCAGTCGGTTTTCAAATGTCGCAATAAAAAATTGTCAAGAAGTCAATTTTTTCAAATGGCACCTACTATTTTTTTTCACAACATTCGGAAGAAAATTGAATTTTAGGGTGAGTTACTTAAGCATTCCCTATACCTAACTTCACCCCATATTGAGTTATTCAATAAAAATCAAGAAATAACTTATCTTGCCGAGAGATTCCTTACTTCATCAAGTATGCCATGGAAACAAAAGACAGTTGTAATAATTTTTAAAGAAAAATATGAATTCTTATTTAATTACACACAACACCAACAAATTATTATTAACGAACAAGAACAATGTTGACGAAATTCTGTCAGTGAAAACGGTGCACACATTGAGCATTTGTATTGAAATAATTATTTTGTTAATCTGTTTATTTATTGTTAAATTGTTGTTATTGTTTATTATTGCAATACGATTTTTGAATGAAAATTAAAATGAAATGATTGTTTCCAAAGCCTACTACACTTGAGAAATAAAACAATATTTTTTTCAAACAATGCCAATAACTCAAAAACGACTGTAGATAGACATACACAATGTTAATAAAAGTGGCCCTGAAATTCAATTTTGCATTGATTTCTGGCGTCAGAAATGGTAGGCGCAAAGATGTGCTACGCAATCTGTTGAAAGTAGAATAATAGAATATTTGAACAAAAATATGTTGGTCACATTGAACATTTACGTCAGAATTTCGTCAACATTGTTCTTGTTCGTTAATAATAATTTGTTGGTGTTGTGTGTAATTAAATAAGAATCCATACTTTTCTTTAAAAATTATTACAACTGTCTTTTGTTTCCATGGCATACTTGATGAAGTAAGGAATCTCTCGGCAAGATAAGGTATTTCTTGATTTTTATTGAATAACTCGATATGGGGTGAAGTTAGGTATAGGGAATGCTTAAGTAACTCACCCTAAAATTCAATTTTCTTTCGAGTGGTGTGAAAAAAAATAGTAGGTGCCATTTGAAAAAATTTACTTTTTCACAATTTTTGATTGCGACATTTGAAAATCGACTGCGCCCATATGGTACCAAATGGGACCACCGAAGGGACATCAAAAGTTAGCCTGGACTTTCAGCTAACTGCTTCACAAATTTGGTTTCATAATTTTGAAAGGTTTGCGAGATACAAATTTGCTTGTAAACTACTACAGCGGAAATTTTTTTCAAAAAATTGGACATATGTCAAAAATTGTAATAGATAAGTTAACATAACTTATGTTCTCTAAACTCAGAATTAGAAGACCAATCGAACCATGTAAAGAAAAATATAGGTTTCTATTTAAAATAAGAAAGTTGGTACCAATTTTTGGCACACCTTGTATAGTTGGAGGACTGAAAATATTTTAGGTAGAACGGGCGTGATCGATTATGGCAGCATACCAAATTTTAAGTTTCTAATCCAACTGCAAGTTGAAAAACTTCTAATGAAGGGCCTACGTGAATCACCCTGTATATTGTGATAACTTGATATTTCTCAAATATCAAGCCAGCCATCTCACAGTGCACTTCAATGCATAGGTTACTTATATCAAATGGTAATGGTAAGCACTTAAGGTGATTTTGAACTAGAATGCTTGCTCCTCCGTGAATTTTATTTGACCTACAGAAAGAGAAGACAGGCCTATTGCGTTCAATATTTATTGCGTTACGTTCTAGTTCATTCAGCCAATGTTCGTTTAAGCAAAGGAAATTGTGAGGAGCAGTATCAAAATATGCTTTTAACTCATAGTTTTATTACGCAGGCACTGTATATTACTATTAATGTTTATGAGTTGGGTCTTGATCGAAAAAATTCAAATTTCTGGGCGACCAAGTCAGGCCACAGGTCTGGATTTAGTAGTTCGTCTTTGAGGTCTTTCTTACCGTCTATGCGAAAGATAGTGTATTCCCCGGATCTTGCAGGTAGTTCTTTAACAACAAAGGTTTCATCTTCAAAGTTGTCCTGTAGGTATTCATGTATCTCATTTACGGAGACATCACGTGATACTTTTCCAACGAAAATGGCGGTTTTCTGGGTAATAACATCAGCAGCGATCTTCGGTTTTCCTGGCTTCGTCATTCCATTGATAGTAGCATTTTGTGTATTCTTAGTCATCTTGGCCTGGGTATTGAGAATCAGAAGATGCTTTGGACCGATGTTGGTACTTCGGTTCGTGTTTGCTTTTTTCTTTGCTGTAAACCATGTCTCTGGGTAGATTCAGCAGTCAGGGATTGGAGGGGTTGGTGTTTTAGTAGTTTTTGTAGTTTCTAGTGGCTTGGCACGGATCTCACCAAGAGAGATTATCGGTGGTTTGAATCTTTTCAGCTTGTTGGCATTGCTTTTGAGTAGTTTGACTAGGTCAAAATTGGATTCCTTGATGACGTTCATGAAAGTTTCAAGCTTGTTTGAGATTTCTGCATAGTGTACTTTAAGTTGATTATCAATTAAGTTAGAGATTTCGTTTCTCAGATTTAATACCAGTGCAGTATTTGATGAGGAATTGGCGGAGGAGTCCAAAGTAGGATTGCAGTCGATATGCCAACAACGTATCATTCTTTTTTTTAGAGTAACAGCTCTCATTTCAGTAGAAGTTATTTTTGCACATTGTTGGCACAAGCCGGTGTTGCAGTTGTCACATACAGCAAGGGTGTCGTGTGTCAAATATATCGCTACATTACTTAGAATGGGTATTAATTGGCATTTTTAGTTGGTGTCAGTGGTTAATTTGAGAGATATAATTAATTTCCTTTAAATAGTAAGTATATAAATCTTCTATGTCCAGGCCTGTACTGTAGATTTAAACTGAACTGTAATTAGTTTTTGTAGAATTGTTTTTCTTAGGAACAGATAAGGTTTTTTGTTGAAGAAGTGCAGAGATTGCAAGCAATAAATCGAATAATGTGAGTTGGATGCAGGTTTTCACAGTTTGATTGTAGGATATTTGGGAAATTGGATGCTTTATAAGCAGTTTGATATAGAACAGAAGAATGAAGAGCAGTTGGATTACTGTTAAATTTGAACTTTATCAGAGCACAAAACAAAACAGACACAACTACTACTACTATCCATACACAATTGAATTGAATTAAAAAAAAAATAATGTCTGTAAGTGATTCAATTTTTTTATTGTTTCGCAATGCCATATCTAAAAACATATCTCTATGCAAAGTTAATCGAGATGCATCAAAATCATCTTTGTGAATTGAATCACCTTATATGCATTAACTACTTTACCTACCTTTACCTGCTTCCTTTCATCCAATCTGGAAATTGTCATATCAATCACTTCGTAATATATTTTCCTGTAATATGCTTTTAGGCTATCAAAAGTATGATGAGTTTCTGCCTTATCGTCTAGTCTCTTGGGGATGTTTCGTTTTCTTGTATTGCGGGCAATCTATAGTTAGTACCTTCGTATAAAGTGATACGAAGATTAACATTTTCTAATCATCACACCATATTCCTGTTTCCCATATTTTTGGCATATTCTATGAAGAATTCTCACTCCATCGTCACAAATCAACTTCAGCCTCTCAGCCATAACATTATCGACTTCAGCTGCTGTGTCAATTTTTAGTATTAAAACTTCAAATTTGTAATCCTGTCATCTTCTGTTTCGAAAAGCTTTTCGCAGTATTGGCGCAAAACCACATTTATCTGATCTTCAGTTCTTAGTGTATCAGAGTCCTTAGACCACGTTTTGGGTTTAAATTTTCTTGTAATCACTCTTACTGTTTCATACAGCATGTAACTCCAGTTCTTTACGGATGCCTTGTAGGAAAAATTCTTGTCTCTTTAACAAAAAGTCTGATTTCTGCGTGTTAGTAAGTTATATTCTTCCAATATTAAAGCATTTTTGACACCTACCACAGCCTTCAAGCTTTGCCTGGCTTTGGTTTGTACTTCAGTTAGAGTTTCAGCAGTTATTCAAGGTTTCATCACATATTTACATGTCCCACTTTGTATTTCTGTTGCCGCTCGTATGATATTCTCTTTTAGGGAATCCCACAAAGCATTTGAACCTAAGTCATGTAGTGAGTTGACTTCATTTTACTTTGGAAAGCAGAGGACCATTATTTATGATGAGCAAGCATTTTGTATTTTCCTTCGACACATTTTCAGCTTAAGTGAGAAGATTATGGAGTAGCTGATGAAATGAACCACAGTCAGTGGGGCACTAGGTACCCGGTGTAATTTTAGGTTCGGATACCCGGAATGGGACAGTGAAAAAGATAATGGCAAATTTGATCTTGCTGACATTTGAAAGGAACGCATACAAACAAAATCAACATGGATGCTTTTTACAGGTTTAACTTGATCAAGATATTAATACATCTAATATATAAAGGCTGATGTATATTTGAGTTTTTTAATCGGCATTTGCAACATAATAAATACATTTTTCCTTCACATATTTAATCAAAATATATTTTTTTATGTTTCAGTATTGTTTACTCTTTATAATATATTAAAGGCTATATTTGAGTTTGTTGTCTAAAAAACTAATGTAAACGAAGGCTCCAAGTCGAAATCAGCTAGTATAAGTAAAATTTATGTTTATCAGTTTATATTAATTAATTAATACTCCTGTATTAAGTTTTTTGCTTACTTAACCTTTCAGTGGTCACACGAAATTTTTTTACTTTAGTGGTCGCACACGGTCTCGGACACCGGCTTAAAAAAATACGTTTAAAAGTAAAAATTCAGAAATAATTTTGAAGGGACCTCGAAGCTATATATATGTAATTAATAAATGTTAAGTATTTTCGAAATATTTATTTAAGTAAACCTTAATTTTTCAATGTACAAAAAAATGAACAAAATACTGGCTCACCCTATATATACTTGAATAACAGAAATAAAAATTCTCATAAAACCTTTGTTAAAGTAAACTTGTCTTCTAGTAACATAAGGGAACCTATTTTTGTACATAAAAGTCTTTGGGTTCCGTCCAAAAAAAAGCATGCAGGTTATAAAAATCATAAAAATATTTATAATTTTCTTTCCTTGTTCTTACATTTTTGGGTGGACAATGTTTGCTCCATTTCATTTTTTATCTCTTCCCATAAAATATGGTGCACTTCCATTCATTTCCCCACCTTCGTTTTCATCAAATTCCTGTTCTGTATCGCTATCTTCTGATCTTTCATAAATGTTGTCTTCCTCCCCGTTTCTTCTTCGTCATCCTTCTCCACTGGGTACTTCTTCGAACAGCCTCAATATCCTTTCTTGCTCTTTGTTAGAGTCAATATTTATATAAAGTTAGGGAACTAGAAGGTAAATACTTACCGAAATATATATTTTTCAATGAATAACCCAAAACAAATGACAGAAATTTTATCTCACTAGTGGTCGCACCCGGTCTAAGACACCGTGTGTGCGATTACAGCAGTTATATGGACACATGGCATAATAATAACTACAGCAATGTATAAACAAGAAAATTTATGAAAGATACACCAACAGAAACGGATGGGTTTATCCGATTATTTGAAATATCACAAATTAACCATTGCGCCGGTCTCCTACACCGTGCGCAACCACTGAAAGGTTAATAAAAAAAAATATTTTGTAATATGTCTGGTGTATTGTGTATTTGACATAGTGATGTTATTAACTATATATACATTCTTTTTTTTTACAACTTCAGTATTTTGTCATAATTTCACCCCCTTAGTGTGAAAACTACCCCTAAAAGGGGCGAAAGGTAGGCGAGTTTCCATAAAAAACATTTTCAGCTCCACTTTATGCATATGTCGATATACCCACTTTCACCTCCTTCTAAGAGTAGTTTTTACATTTTTCGGCTTTCAATTACCTAGTAGAAAAAAAACCATTGTATAAATAATAATACTCCGTTATTATAGGGGAGGCGGCCCCTAAAGAAAAAATGTTCATAGTATCGGATAGGGCGATAGACGACGAAAATTTTGAGACCTCTTGCATTCAATTTGGTCAATTTCATGCAAACTTATGGAGGTCGCAACAAAAGACGAAAAAATGGCTTATTTTGCGGCCACTCTTTGCTGTTGAAAATAATTTAAATTTGCAATATTTTTTCTTTCACAAAAATCTTACTTTTTTCGTTTTTTTTTTTTTAATTGCAGCTGTACATGATTTCCGTAGCGACTAGTTTATCCCTTTCACTCCCAGATATGACATTTAGGATGACCCTGTATAGCGCCCAACGTTACTTTTAAGTCCTTATGAAAGTAGCACCAATTTGGTGACATGGGGTATGGTAATAAAATGGTATAGTAATTCAGTGGTACTTTAAAGTACCTTTAGTAGTGAAAGGGTTATAAAAATTAAAAGAACTTGCAAATATCACACGTGCAAATATTGGAATTTACATAGAACCTTTATAAAGTTAACTATCAATATGAATTAATTAGGTATTTAATCCATTATACCTAATATCTGTAATACCGCATGCATAATAGGTACTACATAATAACTGATTAATGCAAATTAAAATTTATAAGTTATAATTCTTTACAGCAGTTTTCTGTTAAATTATTGCTAATCAAAGAATTTTGGATGTTACCTCTTTTATATTCCGCGCGATAACCTTTGTTTACAAATGCGCGAGCATCTAGTCAACCGGCGTCTGGCAAGTCAAATACCGATCCACACTGAATTTTCCCTTCATTGAATTACGGGCGCTTGAATGTACGGTATGGCAGCAACAGAACATATAGACAGTATGAGTGACGGTGTTCAATTTTTCGAAGGAGTCGAAAAACTTCTTGAAATTTGGTTTACTACAAGTGACAGCAATAATAAAGCTCCCGATTTACGCAAAATTCCAAGGTTTGTTGCGACTGATTTGTTCAAATAAAGCCGGTGTAAATTTTCAAATAATATGTTCTTCATTTGATGGTTAGAATGTGACGGAACCCGGACTGCATTGATTTTTTGTTTCCCATCTTAAAGTGACGAACAATCTAATTGTGTAATCAGCTGATTTTGTTTTTGGCACATATTTTGGCATTTTTAATTACTCGCGTTTTGCGCCTACTTACCTAGTGTGTTCAATCTTTCTGCCGGCTTATTTTAATTTACGTGGGAAATGTTTCAATTTTCTTACCATTGTATTTATTTACACAAAAAAATACAAATCTCTTTCTGATTTGTTCTAGAACAAAATTGGAATCACTTCTGAAAACTGTACGCTGTGAAATTATAAGTTTTGTGAAAAACGATCAAATTGATGCTTACGTTTTAAGGTAAGAGATTTAAATTATTTAACACAATCGTTTGAAAATTGTTAATCTAAAATCTACAAAATAAAAAATCAACCTTGAAAGAATCCGCATTAAATGTAATAGGTACATCTTTATTTACATGCTCACCACCTGTTACAATTATATATTATATGATTTATATGCGATTCTTGTCTTGATTCATTATTATCATTATTTCTAGACGATAGGTACCTATATCTACAGCGTGTCTCCAATAATTCACGAACATTCACGTCCTGTACCCTGTACTGTCGTAGACAATAAAATAATGACAACTCTTTTTTTCCAGTGTAAATTATCTTTTTCTAAACGTCATCGGAATGAATAGCCCAAATAAAACATTATAAACGCATTGACCAAATCTTCTGCTTTAGCAATAACTCCAGCTTTAACTAAATCACTTACCCGGGCCGTCGAGAGGAAATCAGGGCCCCGAGGGGTTGCAATATGTTTTGACAAATAAATGACAATGCCACAAATAGGTATTTAGGTTGGATGTAGGTATAATATTTCTACTGTCAATTTGAAAATTCAGTCTAAAGTGTTGCTATAGGATATCCAAAGTCAGTTTGAAACTCGTGAAAAAAGATCGACAAAGGAATACTTCATAACGATGGACATGGGCGCCGACCCCACAATTTTAAATTATTGAATTTTAGAATCACTTTATAATTATTGAAAATATTGTTTCATTACTTTATATTAATTGATAGGCATGATGTAAATGATTTATTATACTCTTCGCAAATACAAAACGAAGAGTATATTGCATTCGATCGGCACATTTCTAAAACCGGTAATATTGCTCGTAGAGAAAAAATTTTCATATCACTGTTGGTGATCGAATTCTGAACAACTTTCAAAATGTCCGCCCGTCTGTCTGTCTGTCTGCCCGTCCGTCCGTCCGTCATGTTTCTTGTAAGCACGATAACTTAAGAACGAAAAGTCCGATTGTATAAACAGTTATACATTTTTTAAAGAAGAGAAATGTGTTTTTTATTGTTTTGTAATTAAACTAAACATGTCTAAAAGTAATATTATTTACAAAAAAACAACTGCGAAGAATATCCTATAGAATGTGCAACAATTATATAAAAAGTACAGTAAATCGACGAAGAGTATAATGGTTAGCTTATTTATAATACATTATTTATTTATAGTAAACAATGTTAGTTTAATGAACAATTCCATAAATGATTCAATACAAATAAATATCATTTAACCTACGGCTATGCTACCGGTAATATTAACAATGAACCAAATGCATATAAGGGACTTGTAATGGTGGGCCAGGTAAACAATCGATTACTTTCGTTTGAGGGAAGCACATAACATATTTGGTGAACTATATTCTTATACGGATATCGTTTGCAATATTCGAGTACGCGGTGTCGACAGTTTTCTATCACATCAGGCTTTGTAATGATTTATCCTGGTTGCAACGCTTTAGGGTGAATTTCTAAATTAGGAATAGCAATACTATACCAGAATAAATCATTTGAATTTGCGTTTCATCATTTGCAAATATTATTTTCAAAATAATAATAATCATAATTAATTAATGTCACACTAACTTCCTTTTTTTCTATTATTTATCAAATATCAAATTAGAAATTAGGTACACAATCAATATTCTTTTTGATGTCAATATTCTCATAAGATTGAGAGATTAATTAATCATATAATTAATTTTAACACATTTATTAATTAGGTAGTCATCTTTCATTTTCCAGTTTGATTTTAATATGGTGTCAAATGTAAACATATTCTATTCAATAATTCAATATTCATTATTTATAAGTTTTATTAAACTTTTATAGGTGTGGCATGCCCTCCCAAGTAACAATTTAAATGCTTTTTGGATTTATTTAGGTTTTATCAGTGTTTTATAATGGCCACCTCATAATTTATTAAATGCCAAATGCACTTAAAGATAGTTTTATATTAAAGAATTTAAAAAGGCCCTCAAGAACTTACATTAAAACTGAATTATCTTTTAATCTTTATTGGCCTATGATTGAGTTATCAAGGTATTTGTCAAGCCGTCAATAAACCTAGAGTTGTTAAGTTCAAGTTATATGTATACCATGATATCACTAAGTTTCAGGTCGAACCTTTATAAAACCAACTGCTTTCTAGAGTTTTAATGAAGCCAACAAACACCTATGATAAATCGGTCGTAAACATAAAAGGATTTGGTTTACCTTTTGTTTTAAAATAGGTAGTTTTAAAACTGTGATCAAATGTATAATATTCGTCGGCAATTAGTGAACATATACCAAATAGCGTCTCGGCAAACTGACTTAGGTTATATTATCCGAGCACTATAAATTCTATAGGTTTTAAAGCCGTTGTGTTAAGGTGGCCATTCCCTAGAAAGGGGCATCCGATGGAGGAACATTTACTGTTTTTGACCATAACTTTTTTTTCTTAGTAGGTATATTTTAAAAAACTATAAGACTAAGTAAACCCTTAACAAGACTATTACTATGAATTTTGACTCAATAATTTCGGTGGTTTGCAAAATAGTTAGATTTAAATTTAAAAATTATGCTAATCTTCCTGTTTCGTAGTTTTAAATTAAACTCTTTTGCAAACCACTTAAATTATTGAGTGAAAATTAATAGTAATATTCTTATTATGGTTCTACTTAGGTAGTCTTATAGTTTTTTTAAATATACGCACTGAGAAAAAAAAATTATGGCCAAAAATAATAAATATTTCCCTATCGGATGTCTCTTTCTAGGCAATGGCCACCTTAAGTACTCAAATGGTTTAAAATTGGTTTTAAGATAAGCCTACAAGTTTTAAAAAATATATTAAGACCAATGAGGCTTACAATATATTTTTACAAGAATAAATCGACATACTTAAAGATCAACTGGTAATGTAATATGCATTTTAAGATAAAACATGTTTGTAGCAGAATTATTCACAGCTTATAGGGTTTATTTATACAGCCAGCCGTGGAGGAATATAACGGTCAACCTTACCCATATCGAGGGGGTTGTGAAAATAATAATAATAATAATAATAATATAATAATAATTTTATTCATCCACTTGATCACATTACATGATATAGGATAAGTCATATAGCAGAATGCAATAGAAATAAAATAGATAGTACATACATGTTACTTTTAACTAAAAATATGGGGGGTACAATTAAGAATAAAAACATACAAAACAATTAAAAAGAACACGTTACACAAAAGACAAAACATTAATTAAAAAAAGAAATAACAAGATCACAGACTATCATCACTATAATATTCATTTAGAGAATAATAACTCTTATTTGTTAAGTAAGTAAGTAAGTATCTTAATTCCTGCTTTAAATCGCCTGAGATCAAGATTTTTATATTTAGGAGGTAAATTGTTGTAAGCCTTTATGGCCAAGTATTTTGGGCTTTGTCTAAATTTTGATGACTTATGCAGTGGTATCTCGAGTGTTGAGCTGTTTCTTGTGCTATACGTATGGTGAGTACTGATTGTATTTGTACTTAACTCGGTTTTCGCATACCTATATTAATAAATTGAACAAGAAAATGCATGATAGTGTCAATATTCCCAATTTTCTAAACAAATCCCTGCAGCTATCTCTCCTCCTTAATCCAACAATAAATCTAACTGCCCTTTTTTGCAATTTAAAGATCCTGTTACTATCACTTGCAGCTCCCCAGGCAATAATGGCATAAGAAATCACAGAATGAAAGTGAGCATAATAGTAAGTAACCGACACTGACCGGTCAACCATATCTCGTAACTGATTAATACAGTAACATACTGAAGCAATTCTTTTACATATGCTTTCTATGTGTGAAGACCACGAACAGTTGTCAGAAATAAGTAAACCAAGAAACTTAGCAGTTTATTCTTGTTTAATCGTACCATTTTTTATTTTTATTAAAAGACTTTCGTCATATGTTGACTTCAGCTTGCTAAATCTTAAATATAAGGATTTATTATTATTCAAAACAAGTTTGTTTTCAGTAAACCATTGGTGGGCTTGTAAAAGTGTTTCATTAGCTTTGCTTACAGTATGTTTTACTTTCTGATCAGATATAAGGAAAGATGAATCATCGGCAAATAATATCGCATCAGCTAGAAAGTCATTTACGAAAATTATATATAATAAGGGTCCCAAAACTGATCCTTGGGGTACTCCTAATAATCCGCCGTCCTCGATCGTCCGCCATATTGAATTTCGAATGACCTCACATAGTTTATCGTATTTTACTCGTCGAACTATTTCATTTGATATCCATACCAAGGGTGTTGTGAAGTAAAAGGTAATCCGCCATCTTGGGACGTCCTCCATATTGGATTTAGAACGATATTAGATAATATACTATATTGCATTGTCACCGGAGTTACACACGTAGCATGATTTCAAAGCTTTACTTAATTAGAACTAGTCGAAATTTTGATTGCAAGATTTCACCTAAATAAACTAACACACTAACATTGCAAGTTAAATAAAAATGAGAACAATTGTAACAAAAGAATACCTTTGAAATACTTATTGTGATTTCAACAGTAATTGTGAGTAATGCTACAATTATTGTTAATATGAGAATTGGAATTATTTTCTTTCAATTGAATATTTATATTTTCTTCACTTTGTCTTCAAATTTTTCATGCTGTTGTTAATTCATTTGATGCAGGGTTTAGTCAATGAGGCATCATGTCAGTAGAGCATATTTGAATACATTTTTGCTGGAAATTCTTTTATTTATATTTTTACCTTATGTGGTTCATTTTATTGGGTTGCAAAAAAAATTAACATGTTACTTAAGAATTAATTAACAAAAGAAAGACCATTCACATATGATTAACAAACTACTTATGGCGGATATAAAAAGACAGTTTCTTTCTCCCTGCTAATCCAGAAGTGTTGGGTAAATAATTTCCACATTTTGATACAAATTAAATTTTTATTTCACCCAGTCAACTTTATTGCGCACAAACCGTTCTTCTACTCTTCCATTTTTGTTCCATCGCTCTTCAATACAACAAACAAACTCGATATATACAGGGTGTCCCGTAATAATGTGCCAAATCGTACATTATTTTGAATATTTTCTGAAAGTTCCGACATACACGGCTGGTTTAAAATTACATTTACAACGTACTGACACTTTATAGAAGAATCACAACCTGATTTTTCTTTCCATATTTGATTAATATCGTTATATGGTTCTTATACTTAGCCCCTCTTCATTTCCACCTGATATAAAAAAAATAGTTAGAATGCAGTTAAACAGGATAAAAAGTAGAAAGAATGTAATATTCTACCAAAAGTAGATTAAAACATTACATAAATTAAAATTATTTCGCTTTTTCTTAGCAGCTAACACGTAAAAGTTAATATTAAATAACTCAAACAGTAGTAATGGAAAGTGCCCAAAATTTTCGTCATTTATTTTACAATGTCTAAGGTTCGTATGGTAAATAAATTAGCACGGGTATAAGCAGGTCTAGTTTTATAACTCAACGGGAATTTTGTCATTTAATAATCTTTATCTGCGAAGTCCATTGAAATAAAGAAATGATTATAAATTTATATACATATATCAAACATTATCCATCAATGTTAAGTAGCATTAAACAGTACATACCTTGAGGAATTTGATCCATGTTAGGAAAAATTTTTAAAGCACAGCGTAAGCACTGTAAGCACTCACAGAATAGTATTATTATATGAGCTATTATGAAAATGATGTTTAAGCCCACGAGCCGTTAGGCGAGTGAATAAGTTTATAATTGCGAATGTAATACTATGCTTTTTCTACACCTATTAAACAAATAAATTAGACTAAAATTTGATAAAATTTTAACAAGTGGAAAACGTAAACAAACAATATGGCGGTACACGTCAGTTGATTGTCATCCGCAGCAGCAAGAGTTGATCGCGGTCAATTTAAAATATCATTGGATTAGTGAATTATGGAATTTGTATTTGTGGTTGGCCGGATGGAGTAAATTATGAATCGATAATTCATTACAGTGAATTATAGGCACGATTTTTCACCAAAAAAATGCTAATAATTGTCGTGTAATTAAACAGGTGTAGAAAAATTTTATGAAACTTTCACAGCTACAGTTCCAAATGAACAACGTTCTTTCACAACTGTAATTAGACTGACCTTGTGTACGTGCTGCAAAATGTGTTTGCAGGACTGCAAGTAGTAAGGGTTGTTTATTATTCTTGGAACTATTACCTAACTACAGTACGGCCGAAAATTGTAGTCAGTAGAGCAGAAAATCAACAGCATTCTGTTTAAAGGACAGTAGCTGTTATGTAATACTTAAGCGACACCTCGTTCTGCTAGAATTAACGTGTTAATGTGGTGCCTTTATACCTACTAATTTGTTCAACTAATGTGTGAACTTCACGAGACTAACTTAGGGCATTCAATGGCGCCACTATATATAAATTTACAATAGTAACGGTTTCAATGCAAATATTTGCGGCTGCGCTGTTATAATACGAGGAGATAATGTTGCCAGATTTAAGAATATTATACATTTAAGACATATGGTAGCTCATGCATAATTAACACAATCTGAGTGCTTTAATTTCTTCGAATTACGTACGTGCGAATTTATGAAATTTGTAAATCCGCACGCCCCTGGCTCTACTGACTACACTTTTTGGCCGTACTATATGTATGCATTTAAACATGTAATTTTAAGAAGTTGTTTTTTAGTTATTTTGGCCAAGTTTTAAGGCATTCTATCCCAGTGATCCGGCATACACACCACTCGACTAGATTGAGGCTAACGCCTCAGTGTTAGCGGGGTTATTTTCAGGGATGCACCGACTAGTGGCCGACTAGTCGGGAAAGCCGACTATTCGGCCAATTTTATAGTCGGCGACTAGTCGGTGACTATTAGGCGACTAGTCGGCGAAAAAAATACAACATACCTTGCTGAATTGAGAGGGCGTTTTTAATAATATTTTAATAAAGTAAAGCAACGCATGTGTAAAATGTTGGAACAAAATTTAAACAAAAAACACTGTATTTCACTACATAGTACATACTACATGATACAAAATAAACAGTAAGCTTAATATTGTTCGAGGGATCAGATACAGTATAGAAAATATTAGAACTAAATAAAAAAAATACATTGTTCTAGTATACATTACTCTATATAAGTAAGTATGTGATGTATTACAATACATCACATACCACAATTTTATATGATTGTTCATATTTGAGGTATTAGATGCTTTTCCGCGGCCACCGCGAGAATTTACGATTGGCATCGATTAAACTTCACTTTATTGCCATTGTCTCCTTTAGTTTCATCAAAGAATAACCAAACACGTGACGTTTTTTTTACTTGTTTTCGACATATCTATATCTAATAGTTCTGCAGCTAAAATTAAATCCAATACACATAAAAACTAACCTTAAAACAACCGGCAAAGCAAACAATGTTCTAAGTGAAGTGAAGTAAACAACAAAGCAGAAAATACGTGTTCGTGACTGTTGATAGGTCCGTCGCGTCGGCCAGCGGCCTGCGACAGGTGACGAGACATGGCACGCGAAGTTTATCGAAGTCGGCGCGCGAAGAAATTGGCCGCGTATTTTGCTGGCATTTAAAAATAGTCGGCTGGGTCGACTAGTCGGCTTTATGAAAAGCCGATTAGTCGGCTACTGACTAGTCGGCAAAAACCCTAGTCGGTACATCTCTAGTTATTTTTAAAGTGAGTGTATAGTTGTCAGTTTAAACTAGCAATTCTACATAATTGTCAATTTAAAGTGTCAGTTATGTGTAATGGTCAGTTTAAACTGACAATTATAAAAATATTTGATACTGTGTCCTTTCTACGCTTTCGTAAAATTCATTGTGTCTAGGTATTGAATTCATTAGATTACTATATGTATTTTATTTATTTAGAAAGCTCAACATATCAGCTAACTGAAGAGTTCGTTTTTATAAATTGGCAGTTTTAGCTCAGAGTTTTTTTCCATAAACATAAGAAATCGCTAGACAGACCGGAATATTCTTAATCAAACCGGATTTATTTTAATTTTAGAGATGTACGGTATTTATGAATGCTTCTAAATAATAATCGTGCATATCAAGTCGTAGTTGTGTCACTGAACCTGATAAAAATCGAATATTTTTTTGGTGACCTTGAAATCCCATGTGAAACATTTATCTCGATATTTATGTAGTAATTTATTTTTAACCAGTTATCAGTTGTTTCAGTTCTATATTATACCCGATATAATAGGTCAAGAATTATAGGGAACAATCGGTAGTCAATAAAATCTTCAAACATATCAGATTTTAAAAGTACCGCCATGCTTTTGTTAGCTGGACCAGTAACTTTGTATATATGAAAATCTTACAACTCTGTTTTCACCCACTTCCAGATGTCGTATTGACTAAAAATTTTGCGTGAACATGTCTCACGTGACAATATAACTTGACAATAAGCTTGTTCGGAATTTTTTTGATTTCATAAATCGAAAGTGTAAGTATAAAATAATGGATCTGCAAAAAATGAGAATTCTATTCGCACGTTTAGGGCCAGTATTATAATGTCGGATTAAACTACGGCCTTGAAAAAAAAGACTGTTTTATAATGTTGGAAATCTTCAGTTTGCAGATTAAATACGTCACGGTAAAGTTAAACTACAAAAGGTGGATGGAGACCGTTTAAACTGGAGATTTCAGATTTCAAAGTATTCCTAACTTCATAATTGAAAAAAATTGTTGTTTTTATATATAAGATGATGGAGGTGTTCGAAATTTTGATTATTTCCTGTCTGATGACGACGAAGAAATTATTAAACTAATGTAATGGAAAATGCTCGAAGACCTAGAAATTTTAGAATCAGGCGTAGTCACATGGAATTGAATTTTTTAGTTTTGATCATGGATTTATAATTCGCGATCTCAGAAATCCCTAGATACATATTTTTGGTATTAAATGACAATAAACTGTCCGCCATATTGGAATTGTCATATTGGATTTATCTATAAAAAACTTTAAATTGTAATATTGTCATGTGAACCATATACAGTGTGACCCACTTAAGATCGCCACACCTCTGTATACTCATTAATTGATGCTTGATTACTTTCAAACTTTGGCGGTAAGAAAAGATTGATAAGGTGATTCTTTGAATTTAGTAATATGTGATACATGTCAGTAGCGTGCGATTTTAAGGGGGTTTGAAAAGTCGATTTTTCAAAAAAAAAGTATTGGCAATTTTTTTAGAAAAAAACTAGTAAGGTATTCTTAATCAGCACCTTTAGAAACCCCCTTGTACGAGATTTCATCGTACTTGGTTCTAGGTGTTTGAGATAGCGGCCATCAAAAAGGCAATTTCTTGAATTAAATACAAAAGTTATAGGAAATTTTCCTGGCTACCTAACGGTGACCTTGGATTTGACCTTGACGGTTACCGCCAAGGTCATTTGAAGGTCAAGCCGATTCTTTCAAATGGGACCCCCTACTTTTAACTCCGGAAATGAAACTAGCAGGAAATTTTACGTTCAGGTATGACCTTCGGCATTTACAAAATTGGCCTCTAATAGTCATCTTTACGCCATAATTGTGTGGAAGTGTGGAAGGTCATCTCCGAACGCAAAATTTTCCGCTCGTTTCATTTCCGGGGTTAAAAGTAGGGGGTCCCGTTTGAAAAATCGACTTGACCTGCAAATGACATTGGATATCGCTGCCAAGGTCAAATGCAGGATCACTGCCAGGGAAATTTCCTACGGCAAATGTTTATGCCATGGCGACTCCGATTCGCAAAAGTTGACCTGCTAACTTTATATACATAAGTACATATGCAATTTGATATTTTCTGTACCTAGGAGAAAAGCTAAATATACGGTATACCGGGTGAAATCAGTTTCATGTCATTGAAAAAAACTGGTAATGGGGACCGACTAGACAAACAAAAAACCTTTATGACTTTTCCATCTAGGGGCACTTTGAAAAAAACTGATCTAGGTCAACATTTTTAATATTATGGTAGACAACTATTGAGAACCACTGCTTTTCTTGGTCAATGGACTTGTAGTTCCCAATTATACAACTTTTAAATTGTCATAAAAAAGTGCTCGCCGGCACACGCGGTGGTCTGCGGTGTCAAAGGATCATCGACCGCCTTTGATGGACCGCCTCAACTGAACTGAGGCAAGTATAAAGAGGTAAATAATTCGTTCTCTCTTCGTGCACAATTGCAAGTAAATAATGGCCATAGAGGTTTAAACGGAGCATTTCTTTACATGTGTGTTTTTTAATTTGGAACAAAATATTGGATTGTTTATTTAGAAAATTTAAATGTGGTTTTTTTACATTTGTAACATAAATGAGTGTCCTGGGTTAAAAGCTTACTACCTACCTAAATGATTCAAAATCTCTGCATCTGCATCAATACACAGTTCGGTACGTCGAATTAAGGACATACGCACTTCGTTCAACACTATACTGTCAACTAACGTTGTTAATAAAGAAAAATAAAATAAAAACTTGGTACAAAAGCCAAAAAGGAATACAAGAAGAACGAACAAGTAATGTCTGTACGTAATCAAGAATTTGACAACTTGAACGGTAAGTCAATAAAATAAGTCTTAACTATAAATACACAATGACGCGAAATTCAAAAATAACGAAAACAACGAACGGCGGGTTGGACGTGTGTACCTAACGAAACACCCACAGTAACTAAAATATTGCACAAGGGAGAGTTAGAGTATAGTTTTCTTCAGATTAGATCTAGATCTAAACCTACCTCAATATTCCAGCAGTTCTCAAAAAATTTTATTGAAAATTTGCGAAATTTTTGTTTATTTTTGTTCTCCAAAACTATGAGCTTTAGACCCCATGTTATATAAGATTTTTTTATTTGTCTTGTCGTTCCCCACCACCAGTTTTATTTAATGGCATGAAACTAATTGCACCCTATATATTGGAGCATATGTTTTACGTTCGTATTTTTTGTGATGCTGCAAAAGAGAAAAATTTAACATACTGTCACAGGTTTCCAACCCCTGGAAACCACCCTTAGTCCGTATGGATTCTAAAAGTATAACAAGAGATAGTCACCAACACAATTTATTCAATAGCTTAATGTTTTCAACACTAACACTACCTTAAGCTCCATTTTATTATAAAATAAATTCACAAAAAGACGGGACATGGGTCCACGTGTGCTGAGTGCCTCCAGCTAGGTTAAAATATACGAAGCACAAAATTTGTAATACTTTTGTTCATGTTACTCCAGAATTCTTTAACTAATATTAGAAGTTTGCAATTATTGTACTGTAATAGAAATGCACATTTATTTATTTGAATCAATTGTTTTAATAATTTAATGGCTAATTTTCATTAAATTTGTAACAATTTCTTCGATATAATGGTTCCAAGGTTACCTATTATAGATTTATAGCTATTAACTAATAGCACAGCCTTCTACGTATTGAGAATTGAAATGACAGAATTAGGCCTTACTCCCGAGCTTAATTATAGGTATACTGCTCCAAGAAATTAACACACCATTTGAAAAATGTTATTTTAATTTATGTCAAATCGAAAATAACAAATACAACTTATTAATTCACGATTTACAATGCGGCTCCTTTATCTAGGAAAAACGGCATTTTTAATTCTTATGTTTAACCTTTTTTTCTTTCGACTGAAAATTATATTAGGAACGTAAATGCAAATTTACAAGGAATTTTGAAAATCACTAGATGCACTAATTTCTTGGAACAGAAGCCCAAGTAACAATTTAAATTGTTTAGATTTATTTAGGTTTTATCAGTGTTTTATAATGGCCACCTCGTAAACCACTGATCTATGCCAAATTTATTAAATGCCAAATGCACTTAAAGATAGTTTTATCTTAAAGAAAGTTTTTAAAAGGCCTTCAAGAACTTACATTAAAACTAAATTATCTTTTAGTCTTTATTGGCTTATGATTGGCTTATCAAGGTATTTGTCAGGCCTTCAATAAAACTTTAGAGCTACTAAGTTCTAATTTGGAGGATCAAGTTTTATAGCGATTAAGCCAATGTTGTGGTTTTATCATTGCTTTATGAAATTAATTTGAGGTGGTTGTTAATTTTTTAGGTTATATCATCCAAGCACCATGAATTCTATAGGTTTTAAAGCGGTTGTGTTATGTGCTCAAATGATTTAAAATTGGTTTTAAGATAAACCTACAAGTTTTAAAAAATATATTAAGATCAATGAGGCTTAAAATGTTCTTTTACAAGAATAAATCGACATGCTTAAATAGCAATTGATAATGTAATAGACATTTTAAGACAAAACATGTGAAGTGGAATTATTCACAGCTTATGGAGTTTATACATACATCCGCCATTTAATTCCAGCAGTCGAGGAATATAACGGTCAGCCATATTGGGAATGTCCCAGATTGAACAAAAAAATTAATTTGTATCTAATAGGAATGTTTTATAAAAACAATTTATATATAGTAAACTATATTATGGGCACATGCTAAAACTTCCTTTAATTTTTAAGTCACATTTTTTTTATTATTTATATATTTTCTAAAAATTGTGTTTTTAGGAAGCGCACGAATTTTTAAGAACTATCTAATACATGTTTCACAGTAAACTTAGCATCGTTGAAAATTTTAGCCCATTATAAGTAGTCCCATCAATTCATTACAAGTAGTCCATCTTTAACTGTTTTTCTGAACTGTTCTTAGCAGTCGCAAATTGTCTATTTTATAACTTATGTATAACTATAGCGGCTCCTAGTGCTTGTAGAATAGATTTGTTGGCATTTATTTTTACTTTACTGAATACAAAAAATCCGCTCAAAGCATTTCTGTATGTCTTTTAAGTATTGATATAGTGCCTATCCTAAATCAAGTATAGTTTTATAATACTCTTCAGATACTTTGAGTAAAACTTTAGGTAATTCATTAAAACTTCAAAGTTTTAATAGTAGTTTTAAAAAGAGTCATGTAGGCCCTTCTCTAGATATGCCCCTGTACTCTTATAAAGGTTTTAAATCGGTTTCAATGAATCCTTCTAAACTAATTACATTTATAAGTAGTTTTGGAGATAAGTTTTTAGGATAACTTGGAGATTACACCATAGTATCACCAATATTGCACCAATATATATTCCATATAGGACCAATATTCATATACTGGTCCTATATGGATTATATATTGGTCCAATAAGTTGTGCTACTAGGGCAGATTTACAACAAAAAGAGGTTGTGATTTGGCGATCCAAACCATGATTCCTTATGTATTTTTGGAAGCTGAAACCGAATTTTCAATTTAGAAATTTTTCTGCCGCGTAGATTTCGAGTAAATTCCGGCTTTTACTGTCAATAACGGTATTTTTGCAACAAAAACCGGGATTTACTCGAAATATACGCAGTAGAAAAATTTTTTAATCGAAAATTCTGTTTCAGCATCGAAAATTACATACGGAATGATGGTCTGGATCGCCAGGTCACAACTTTTTTTGTTTGTAGATCTGTGCACAGATCTACAAAAATGATTACGATATGGAGATCTAGACCATGATTCCTTATGTATTTTTGGTTGCTGAATCCGAATTATCAATTTAAAAAATTTTCTACCGCGTAGATTTTGAGTAAATCCCGGTTTTTATTGTAATAATACGATTTTGCCAGTAAAAACCGGGATTTGCTCGAAATCTACGCGCTAGAAAATTTTTTAAATTGAACATTTGGTTTCAGTACCCAAAAATACATAAGGAATCATGGTCTAGATCGCCAGATCACAACTTTTTTCTGTTTGTATATCTGTGCACAGATCTACAAAAAAGGTTACGATCTGGAAATTAGACCATGATTCCTTATGTATTTTTGTTGCTGAATCCGAATTTTCACTTAAAAAAATTCTCTACCTCGTAGATTTCGAGTAAATCCTGGTTTTAATTGCAATAATACGATTTTGACAGTAAAAATCGGGATTTGCTCGAAATCTACGCAGTAAAAAAAATTTTTTAATAAAAATTCGGTTTCAGTACCCAAAAATACATAACGAATCTTGGCCTAGATCGCCAGATCACAACTTTTTTTTTTGTAGATCTGCACAGATCTACAAAAAGAAGGTTATGATCTGGAGATCTAGACCATGATTCCTTGTGTATTTTTGGTTGCTGAGTCCGAGTTTTCTATTTAAAAAATCTACCAAGTAGATTTCGAGTAAATCCCGGTTTTTATTGCAAAAATACAATTTTGACAGTAAAAGCCAGGATTTGCTCGAAATCTACGCGCTAAAAAAATTTTTAAATTGAACATTCGGTTTCAGTACCGAAAAATATATAAGGAATCATGGTCTAGATCGCCAGAGCACAGCTTTTTTCTGTTTGTAGATCTGTGCACAGATCTAAGATCCCGGTTTTTATTGCAATAATACGATTTTGACAGTAAAAACCGGGATTTGCTCGAAATCTACGCCGTAAAAAATTTTTTTTTTAATGAAAATTCGGTTTCAGTACCCGAAAATACATAACGAATCATGGTCTAGATCGCCAGATCACAACTTTTTTTTTGTAGATCTGCACAGATCTACAAAAAACAAAACTTTCCCTCAAAATCATTAATTTCTTATTTTAATATTTCTATATCTTAGATGGATAGACTATTTGTATTCAATTATATTGTTATATTATAAACCATTTAGAGCAATTAAATTAATCGTCAGGTTATTAAATATAGAATGAGGAATAAGAGCCATGGCGTTATTTCTGATTTTTTAAATAAAATTCTCGTTCAGAAAATTAAACTCCAGTCTTTAGAATTCACCAAGTACATGTTTACATTAAATGATCAGTGATGACCATTAAAGAGTATCAAAGATCAAGC
The DNA here is from genome assembly GCA_963583905.1 of Stenurella melanura. NCBI lineage: Eukaryota > Metazoa > Arthropoda > Insecta > Coleoptera > Cerambycidae > Stenurella > Stenurella melanura. Next base: position 93,964,696 of record OY757316.1, read on the forward strand.
AGTTCTTGTTAATATTGATTAAAGAGGCTGATAATTTCAATGTACAATTTCATTTCTTGGATTTTATTTTGGTTGAAAATTCTCGGGTCAAAGTTTTTATATTATCTAAGCTCGGAAATAATTAATTTAATTGATAATCAGTACTATTGACGTAGAAAATAGTTTTTTTATACCGCTTGTTTCTGTCAAAATCCTGTGATATGTATTTCTTTTTATTGCAACTTTTTCTATATGATAAGATAATCAACCTGCACTCTTTAGTCGAGTCCGCTGTACGCCAATATTCTTGACTAAAGATGACGGTCTCGGATGATTAGGGGTCGAGCTTGAGCTCTTTGCCCCAATCATCGCTGTAGACCTGGACCGGCCTCGTAAGGGGTGGGCCTGCTTTTTCGCCTATCGCCCCCGCAAATGCGGACGGTATAGGCAATGTTAGCAAACCTCCCCTGGTCCTGGCTGTTGGACCCTGCCAGCTGGGTCGTTTCTTCTGGCGCTCTTCAGTCTTGGTCTTCTTTCTTCGCTGGCATGTATAGGCTCCCGGGAGCGTCTTTCGTCTGTCGTGAGAGTAAACGGCTGTTACCGAGCCCCCTCGGAGTTTGAAAGGGATTTGGGGGTGTTGACTAGTCGGAAGCCCAGGGTGCCAATTGGCATCATGTGCTCCGATTTCGTCGGAAGGAAGTGTGAACTGTGTAGTTCAGGATTGTGTTCGGCCAGAGACGCTTTCTTAGCGTCAGTGGCCGGCACGGAATAGGGTAAGGGTACCGAGCTGGTTGTTTGCTTGGTACCCCCAGGATCGGGTAATTCGATATTTTTGGTCATTGTCTCCTTGCGGTGTGGCTTGCAGATCGGGCTGAAACAGATAAAGGGTTAGTTATACTTACCCATTATCCAGGATCTGGAGTTTCGGCCTCTTGTGCCTCGGAGCGTCGTTGGGGTCATAGTCAGTCGCCTGTCTGACCAGCGGATTCCCATGCTCTGCTGCACGGGCGTATAGGTTCTTCGCTCTGTCCCGGATGACTTCAGTTACTGGGGTGTATTCCAGATCTCTGAAGATGTCGGCGTTTCTGACAAACCATGGTGCATCCACGGAGCACCGAAGTGCGACGTTTTCCACGGCTTGTATCCTCTTCAGATGGGTGGCTGCTTGGTATCCCCAGGCAACGGAGGCGTAGGTCAGAATAGATGCAATGAGGGTCCTGATAAGCGTGAGCTTGTTCCTCAGGTTGAGTTGGCTCTGTCTACCTATCATAGGGTAAAGTAGAGTTCTCCTCGTCCTCGTTTTCTGTATTATCGCTTCCGTGTTCTATCTCCACGTCAGGCTTCGATCCATGATAACGCCAAGGTACTTGACGGTATCGTGCCATTGAATGTTCTCGCCATTCAAGGAGACGTGTCCTGTGGGAGATTGCTTCCTGACTCTCTTGAAGAGGATGGCTTTGCTCTTCTCCGCGTTGATTTTGACTTTCCACTTGTTGCACCACTCTTCCAGAAGGGATGCTGCTTCCTGGAGGTTGCGGGTGGCAAGTCTTGCACTCCATGATCTTGCGATTATGGCCGTGTCATCTGCGTAGAGCGCCAAAGAGGTCCTTGCGGTTCTTGGCATGTCGGAGGTGTAGATGGTGAACAGGTGGGGCTTCCATGGGCCTGTAGTTTGACAGTTTGTCGGCAATGTTCACACGGAGGTGCCTCTGATGAAGGTAGGATCTCACAAGCTTGACTATGGCGACAGGGTAACCCATCGACAACATCTTCGCCATTAGACCTTCATGCCAATCCCTGTCGAAGGCCTTGGCTACATCTAAGAAGATCGCTCCTGTGACTTGACGGTGGTTGAAACCCTCCGTGATGTACTCCGTTAGACGAAGTACTTGGAGCTCGGTGGAATGTTCTGTTCGGTAGGCGAACTCCTCAATTGGGATGACGAGTCCGCTGTATCGAAATTTAAAAAAAACCCAAAAACTGTTTAATACTTTACCGATATTTCTGAAACTTTGGAAATATCTTCTTGGGTCCATAAATCGGAAAGTTAAGAGTTTTTTTTTTGTCCATCGAACCTCCGACATTGTTAAATAAACAAATTAAGTTAACAATTGAATAACTTCCTGAATAATTATTCAAAATGGCTGAATTTTTTTTTAGGGAGGTTTTGGGTGTCGCTGATTACGAATTTGATATTAAAGATTTCAGATTCAATATGACGGAATCAAAATAGCACATATGTTATTAATTATTTCGTATATTTTTAACTAACGATTGAATAACTGCCAGAAAAATAACTGAAAATGGTTAAAACTTTTTTTGGGGGGTTTCAGAGGTCGCTGATTACGAATTTGATATCAAAGAGTCAAAAATCAAAATGGCAGTTGTAACACTAATTGTTTGGAACATTCTCTGTGAATATTCATAATTGTATCGGAAAATTTCCAGAAAAGCTTCTTAGGTCGCGAATTATTAATTTAACATGGACAAGTCAGAGTTGAAGATGGCTAATTCAAAATGGCCCAAATATCATCCATTAGGTATTTTAAATATTTTTGTAAAACTGTCATTCTAAAAAAATGATAACTCTCAGAGAAACCGAATTTTTTGATATAACAAAATGTTAAATATGACCATGCTTAACGTACATTTCAAATGTTATTGGTTTGGAGCCCAAATCAGTTACTGTATTCAAAGGCCGTTACTAATAAACATCTACTCCGCAAGCGTATGGTTGAAAAATCGCTCCGTTTTTTTTTTAATTTCTGGAAAACGGTTTAGAATTTTTGAATGAAATAAAATGCAAAGTTAAGCCAATAAACATACCTTTCGACTGTTCTTTGTTTGAAGTCGATATCTATAATTGTTTTCAAATGCGACCCCTCACAAGCACCTATCACACCAGCGTGTGGTCGGAAAATCGCTCCGTTTTTTTCGAATCTCTGGAAAACGGTTCAGGATTTTTGAATGAAATAAAATGCAAAGTGATGCTAATAAACGTACCTTTCGACTGTTTTTTGTTTGCAGTCGATATCTAAAATTGTTTTCAAATGTGACCCTCACAAGCACCCTATCCCACCGGCGTGAGGTCGGAAAATTGCTCTGTTTTTTTCCCAATATCTAGAAAACGGTTTCGAATTTTTTAATGAAATAAAATGCAAAATAAAGCCAATAAACGTACTTTTCGACTGTTTTTTGTTTGGAACCATTACCTGTAATTGTTTTCAAATGCGACCCCTCGTAAGCACCCATTCCACCAGCGTACAGGTGGAAAACCGCTCCGTTTTTTTTTTAATTTCTGGAAAACGGAATCGATTTTTTGAGTGAAATAAAAAACTAAATGTTTCTAATGAACGCACCTTCGAGTGTTCTTAGTTTCTAGCCGATTTTTATCATTTGTTATTGTTATCGTCCAAAATCACGTTGAGTTCTTTAATTATCTAAGTTCACTTTTCCAACGAAAATATTTTTTATGTATTTTCCAGAATATGTGGTATATGTGGAATTCTATTTTTGTTGTATACCTACATACCATGTATCTATAAGATTCACATAAACATACCCTATGATAATATATTATACCTACTTCGTAAAAATCATCCTTTATTTGAAAATGCATGCGGATATTTGTATCTTAATACATTTTTTGTTAAATAAACAAATACTTTTTATGAATTTTTAAATTTATGTATGTAATCAGCGACCCCCAAAACCCCCCTAAAAAATTTCAGCCATTTTGAATAATTATTGAGGAAGTTATTCAACGGTAGCCCAGTGGTTTAGCGCGTCTAGCTTGCATACTTGGCATACCTAGCGAAGCAGGTTCAATCCCTGTTCACCGCGAAATAATTTTAATTATAAAATTATCCCCAAGATGTGGTTCGGACTCCACTATAAACCGTAGGGCCTCGTTTCTCTTTACCTTACACAAAATCATTCTGGATTTTCAAGGAGTTACCTCGGTGACTTGAGAAGCGGTTAAGAAAACATTTTTAAGAAAACATTTAAGAAAACATTTGTTTATTTAACAATGTCGGAGGTTCGACCGATAAAAAAAAAACTTTTGACTTTTCGAGTTATGGACCCAAGAAGATATTTCCAAAGTTTCAAAAAAATCGGTAAAGTATTGAACATTTTTTGGGTTTTTTATAAATTTCGATACCGCGACTCGACTACTTCCCTTTATTAACATTTATTAATACGCCTTTATCAGTTTGACTTCTTGTAACATTGTAAGCAAATCTTACAACACACTTTTCACCCGCTTCCAAATGTCGTATTGACTTGAAATTTGGTATGTGTGTATGGTGTATATGACAGTTCAATTTGACGTTTTTTTTATAGAAAAATCCAAGATGACGTTACAAATATGGCGGACAGTCTATTGTTATTTACTTAATATCCGACGTGTGCACTTTTTTTAAGTCGAAAAATAGAAAATATGAATGAAGATGACGTCACAGAAAAATCACTAAAATTATCAAAATTGATTTCTATTCTACGTACAGCATTAAAACTAATGTCCTGTTCCTAGTCTAGGGAACACTGAAATGCAAATAGCCGCCACTTTGTGATCAACTGATCGAGCACCTTGTTTTAACTGTATATTTTGCGCATTTTGTGAGGTTTTAAAACTTAATTTTGAAGTATTTAACATTCACAATTATCCTTAATCAATTCATGTGGTGAATTTTGTTTGTTAAGATGGAGAGGAACAATAGTGTTAGGAACAATATACCAAAAGTTGCACAATAATCCTTGAGCGTCATTTGCTATTAAACAAATTAATAGCAAGATGCCAGTTTTGGTCAAATCTCTTAAAATAATTTTTTTCTTGTAAAAAAACTAATTACGCGACCCCCCCCCCCACTCGTCGGGCCTGGACCCGTGGTAAGAAGTTATTCACGTCGCAGAATCGCACATAGGGTCAATCTTAAATCTAGTGAATCAATAAAGAGTCGAATTCAAAATATATTTTCATTTATTGAAGTAAAATTCAACAAATGCAAAAAATACAAATATTCAAGTCTAAGCTAATTTCTATATTTATATAGAAATTAGCTTAGACTTGAATATAAAACAACTTGTCAGAGGGCACTACCCTTGGCAAGAAGTTACGTCCCGAGGAATCGTAACTCATACAGCGGCGAGAGAATTGTAACAATCGAATGTACAAAGAGATTCAGACTCCCAGTCAGATATGATAGTAAGATGTCGAACTTTTGAAAAATTATTAATTTTGCACTGAAATTTTCGATTTGCTTGATATCTTTGTCAGGATGCTTCGAGAAGCTATATACAGTGTGAACCTAAAGAAACGCACAAAATTCATATCATTGGTATGTGTCATTTGTCAAAAAAATCCGCGAACGGGTCGATTTTAGTTTTGTAAATGCTACATTTTGTGACTATACCAAAATTTATGACGTCATTGGTTCTTGAGTTATGACGTCATCATAATTTTTTTTAATGGAAACATATTTTTGTTTACTGTTTTTGCTGGTATATTCCTTTAGCTTTCTGATGATATGAAAAACATTGATATTACCTAAGCCCATTCTTTTGGAAAAAAATATGTTTATTGATTGATACCTTACATAAGTAATTGTGAGAAAAAAATCATCTCCATTGCTTAAATTGCGACCCTCCAACCATTTGGCATTGACCAAGACGGGTGTAGACACTTTGCACGCTGTTCTGAATCATCTCATGGGCAATTCGTCTCATCTCCAAGCCAATTATGTCTTTCAATTCTTCTATGGTATCCGGTCTGTTAAAATACACCCTTGACTTTAAGTAACCCCAAAGAAAAAAGTCTAAGGGGGTTAAATCCGGTGAACGCGGGGGCCACTCAATAATAATAATAATAATAATAATAATAATAATACATTTATTTTCCTTTAGACAGTATATACATGTATAGGAATCGTCACAATGGGGCATTACAATTAGTATACAAAAAATTCATTTAGTGTGTAAAAACATTTGTCTAATAAATATGTTCTTAGTTTAAATTTAAAACTATTGGTGTTTATAGCCTGTTTTATGTCATTGGGCAGATGATTAAATAATTTAAGACCTAGACAATAGGGTGCATTGATCGAAATATTATACTTGTAATGTGGAATATGAAATTTATCATTTTGTCTTGTATTTTTACCATGGAAGTTACTATTAATGATAAATTTTGCTTTAATAATAAAAACAAATACACATAAATCATAAATTAAAATACTGGTAAGGGTTAAAACTTTATATGACCTAAATACTTCTCTGCATGAACAAGCCTTCGAGATCCCTGCTATAATTCTTAAAATACGTTTTTGTACAATAAAAACATCCGATGATAAGGTGGAGTTTCCCCAAAAAGAGATTCCATATCTTAGTCTTGATCCCACTTGAGCATGATATAAATTTAATAATTGATCTTTTAATAAGACAGGTTTCAAGCTTCTCATTAAATAAGAGATAGAATTTAATTTTGATATAAGCTGTTCACAGTGTCCTTTCCAGTTGAGACACTCATCTAATGTAAGTCCCAGAAATTTCACATTTTTACTGTTTGATAGACTGGTATCATTAATTTTAATATTTAAATCCGTGCAAATTTTTTGTCGATTATGAAATCTCATAAATGTCGTCTTCTCAGCATTTAAGTGTTGTTTATACAAACAGTACCAGTTATAAAAATTCATTAAAGAATTATTACATTTATTCTCCACCAAGGCATCATGTTTATCAGATATAATTAAAGACTGGTCATCCGCATACATTATCAAATGAGCGTCATTTGTCAGGGTATCAAGTTCATTTGTATAAACAGAGAATAAAATTGGCCCCAAAACTGAGCCCTGGGGAACTCCCATGTTAATTACCTTATACTCCGAATTGGCACTTCCAACATTTCCATCGAAAGAATGTGTGACAGCAACATATTGTTTCCTATTTCTGAGGAAAGAGGAAATCCAGTCTAATGCCACACCACGAATACCACAGGCATACAGTTTCCCTAGCAGTTTGTCATGATCGACACAGTCGAATGCCCTACTGAGATCACAAAAGATCCCAACAGGGCACTCACCCGCTTCGATATATTCAATAACTTTCTCATAGAAGTCGTACATAGCTGTTTGTGTAGATTTATTTGAGCGAAAGCCATGTTGATTATTACTCAAAATATTATTTTTATCCAAAAAGTTCATTAAACGATATAAAAATGCATATTCAAAAATTTTTGAAAAGCCGGGTGGAACGGTTATGGGTCTGTAATTTTCTACCTTTTGTGGATCATGTTTTTTAAATACTGGCACAACTTTACCCATTTTTAAGTTGCTTGGGAATATTCCAGACGTTAAGGACAAATTAACTAAATACGTAAGAGGTTGAATGATTACGTAAATGACTTTCTTTATGATGAATGAAGGAATTTCGTCCGGACCAGCTGACGGTTTGTTCTTTAATTTAGATTTTAACAAATTGTGCAACTCATCTTCTGCAAAAGGTTCCAAAAAAATAGAATTTTTATGATTTGATAAATCTGTAACTGAAGCGGAATTTGGCGGTATATTATTAACTATTTTTAATGGTGCAGTTATGAAATACTCACTGAATAGAGACGACAACTCTTCCGGGTCCTCACAGAGCTCTCCATTATAATTAAGAGCTATATTGTTAAGATTTTTAATTTTACCTGATAATTCGGATATAACTCTCCATGCGACTTTCGATGGATTGTCTGAATTTATTATTTTATTTTGATAATACTGCTTTTTAGTGTTTTCCACTAATACAGCATGTACTTTTTTTGCATTTAAATATGTGGGTAACAATTCAGGGTACATTTTTTTTATCATATGTAAATCCTTAAGATTCCTACTTGAGACCTTGACTTCATCATTAACCCATGCCTTATTATTATTGTTATTTTTATAACGTTTTCGTAAGGGAAAGTATATATTAAAATAATATAAAAAGATCTTATGAAAGTAATCATATGCTTCATCAATATCATTTAGTCTGTAAAGATCAGACCAGTCTTCCTTCTCAATGGCAGAATAAAAGTTTAAAACAGCATTATCATTATAAGTTCTACTGAAATAGGAAAGTTGAGAGTCTCTAACTGTATATGAATTAAATTCAAACAGCACTGTTCTGTGATCAGAAATATCATTGTCCTGCACACACACTAAGTTATGATCAGTTATATTTGTGAAGATATGGTCAATAATTGTAGAGGTACAGCTCGTTACGCGGGTTGGCCACCTTACCAGCGGATGTAGGTTAAAACTAGACAATACATTACATAGTTTTTTAAAATCCGTAAAACTTCTAGAACTTGGAGATGAGTCCAAGTTAAAATTACCGTTTAAAATAATACTTACATTAGAACGAAAAAGCATATCTAATACATCATAGATAACATTAAAAAAAATTTTAAGATCACCACTGGGAGACCTATAGCAAGTTAAAATAATAGTAGACTTATAATTGTTTTTCCATGAGATTCCACATATTTCGATGTGTTTATCAATGCAAAATTTATCTAAGTCAATTTTATTCACGGTCAAGTCAGGTTTTGCATATATTGCTACCCCACCTTTTTCATAATAATTTCTACAATAAAAACTAGCTAGTGAAAAATTCCTAATAGTCTTACAATAAATTGAGCTAATTCGTGCATGGGTTTCTGTCAGGCATAAAAATTTTAAGTTATTATAACTACTAATATCAACTTCTAAGCAGTCTATAGTTTGAGAATTTAAACATTGTACATTTAGTGATAGGATGTCAGGATTTAAACTCACGGATTCGTGGTCATACTCCTTCTCAGCTGAAAAAACCTGCTAACACAAGCACCATCAGGCCACACGTCTGGATTCATTGCCTTGCTGAAATTTTCCTCATATATGCTCACCTTGAACGACGCATAAAGTTCTGGGTGTTTCGGTGTGATTCACAAATAACTTCGGGAAAGGTGCCGGACCTCGACGACCTATCCACCTTCCAGTAAAAGTGTCATCTAAAAACTGACGCACTGCTATCCCAAAATGAGGCGGGGTCTTACTAAAACCAGACGTATTCAGCAGGAATACCTTCAACTTCATTGTTCGGAAACATAACTGGTAAGGCTGGCACTAACACTACTCGCAAAAACTGTAAATATCTTGCGGCCGTAAGATTTTCTTCAAAAAGAAAAGGTCCCAATAAACGGTCACCAATCATACCTGCCCACACGTTTACTTTACCTCGTCGATGTGTATGGGCTTCTTGGGTCCAATGAGGATTTTCCCGTGACCAATACCTACAGTTATGCCGATGTACAGTCCTCTTTAAAGAAATTGTAGCTTCATCAGAAAAAACAATGTTCTTTAAAAAATTTGGGTTTTCATCGCACAAGGTCATCAACTGTTCACAAAACTGTAAGCGCCGATCTGGATCGTCCTAATTCAATTCGTGGATTAATTGCACTTTGTATGGATTAGCATTAAAAAAACGTACCAACGACATTGATACCTTTTTGGCGTCGAGTCGCTTTCGAGTGACCCCTACGGCGATGCCCACCTGGACATTCTATCAGGTACTTTGGAGAAATCGGCTCATCGACTTTGAATTTTTATACTAATTTTATTGGACGTTCTTGTGGTTCGGACTCGGAGTATACTCCACCACTTTCAGAATTAAAAAAAAATTATTTAAAAAACGGCCCCGTTGATTTTTGGCTAAAATTTTTATTATTACTTTTTGACATCATAATCTATTTCAACGATCTAAAGAACACCCAGTGTCAATCCGAACTAAATTTGTTTAAAATTTATCGAGTCATTTTAATGATATTTTTAGTGGAAGTCGGCCATATCGGATCAGCTATTTTGAATAATTTATTTTTGACATCATAATCTGTTTCAACGACCTCAAAAACCCCCAATGTGTCAATTTGAGCTAAATTGCGTTAAAATATCTCAGGTTATAATAATCTTGTTTTAAAAAAAAGTTTTTTCTTGTTTAAATTATTAATAACCAATTTTCTCACAATTAAGTATATGTTTTTAACTTTTTACTTTAATACAGGCAATGAAGGCAAAATTTTGTAAAAACCTCGCAAAAATTAATAAAAGATCATCTCCTGGATTTAAGTAGGCAATAACCGGGACAATGAGATGATACATTCTTTGCACTTCCAAGTTCCGGGAAAATTCAAAAAAATTTGGAAAACTTTTTGATTTTTGGGTTTTTTGCTCTAGAGGCTAAAATAATGAAAATACAAAAAATCGTTTGTGGCTCGTCTCTTTCTCTACAAGAAAGGTCTTTACAAATTTTTCTCTTACTTAAGCCGTTTAGGAGATAAATCCAGTTTTCCACTTATAGTTTTGAGCTGCTCCAAAATGCGCGGAAAATGAGAATTCTCCGGGAGTTTCGTACGTCCGGACCTATCGATAATTCTTACTATTCAGAGCCGCTAAAAAAACGAAAACAACATAAAATGTAGAGGAAAGTCTCAGCTTTAATGTGGAACTAATAAAAAAATTCATACAAATTTTTATCATAGAGAAAATAGTGTTGGAAGATGGCTTAGTATACTTTATACAGTTGATTTATTCATGTCTTTGAGTTTTATGCATCCTGCCTATTTCTCCCGTAACAATGGGTGCTTTTTCACTGCATGGACTCGATTCCAGGAACTTTAATCTATATTTAGTGAAAATTTCATTGAAGAATGTTAAGAAACAAATAAGTTGTATATGCTTTACTATATAATTGTGCATTTTCTGAACGTGTATGAATAATGTGGAAAAATTCAGTACTGCACGCATTTAAAAAACTCTAAAATCATTCGAGAGAATATGTTTTATTGTACTTATAATCCAAAAATTAAGACTGTGCTATTATTATTATTAATTAAGATATAACGAATTGAACTCCAGAATTTGGAGGTGATTGATCGATGAGAAATATACCCTCTACTTTGATCGCAAGGCATATCTTTCCAACAAAAGTAATTGCAATAAAATGTTAATTGGATTAGTATGTCATTATATAAGAATATATAAGCAAAATGAATTATCATTCTAACGACTCCAGGCAAAGATATGAATAAAAATGTGGATGAACTGTACAAAATTTACTGTCATCTTCTGACACTTTTTCTCTATGATTTCTTTTTTTATGAATTTTATGATTAGTTCCACATTAAAGCTGAGACCTTTCTCTATATTTTATGTTATTTTCATTATTTTAAGGGCTCTGAATAGTTAGGATTATTGATCGATGAGCCCGATCGTAGGAAACTCCCGGAGAATTCTCATTTTTCGCGCATTTCGAAGCGGCTTAAAACTCAGTGGAAAACTCGATTTATCTTCTAAACGGCTTAAGTAAGACAAAAATATGTAAAAACCTTTTCTATAGAGAAAGAGACGAGCTACAACTTTTGTTCGGAACTTTTTTCTCTATTTTCATTATTTTGGCCGCTAGAGCAAAAAAAACTAAAATAAAAAAGTTTTTCCAATTTTTTTTAAAATTTTCCCGGAACTTGGACGTGCAAAGAATGCATCATCTCATTGTCCAGGTTATTACCTACTTAAATCCCAGAGATGAATGATCCTTTTATTAATTTTTGTTACCCTAAATGGCTAATTTTCCTGTACTATATGTAAAACTGATATAAAAAAGTTTTAGGAAAATCGAAGTTTCTAGTATATAATGCATAGTTTCAGCCTCTGTTATTTTGACTCAACTAGTAACAATAATTATGTTAATAGACGTGGGGCGCTCGAAATACCTGGAAAACAAGAAAATTTTACTTTTATTACTCTTCTTCATTTCCAAATAGATTTATAAAAGACGGCAGTTAGTGCACCTTGTAGTTGCTACTTACGCTGTTAAGTTTGTCCCTGGAATTTCGATTCGATTCGCCCTGTATATGATTCTCCGAGTAGTTTTTCTGCAGGATATTATATCGTTTTAATAAAATGATGCCCCGTGTAAAATTACTATTAATATAAAAAAGCGAGGAAATAAAAACTGATTATGTAAAGCATTTATCCAAAAATAGAATTAAAATTGTTTACTATTAATTGAATGAAACAATAAAGGTCAATTTCATTCTGTCATTTGTTTTAGACATAACGATTACGATTATTAATTAAAAAAAGTTATCTTTAAGATTAAGAATATAGGGCAAAGGTCTAAAGATTAACAACCCCATTGCTATAATTAGATACTGAAGAAAATAGATTCAAAAAGGTTATTCTTTATTTAAATTCAGGAAAAATGGAGTTAAAAAATGTTCCATGTGTTTGCTATCAACTTGAGATAAAGTGTTCATATGCGAACGCACAATTTTAGTGCGTCGAACTTCGCCCTTTTACAGGAAGAAAATTACATACTACCAATAGTTACCAAAAATTGTGAAATAAAATGTCACCGTCGCGCAGTGTTCTAGAAAACAGTTTTTTCGTTAAAAATTGTCTAGAGCTCTTATATTCCAACCGATTGGAATATATTTTTTTGTATAATCGTGATTTAATTACGAAAAAATCTGTCATGCTCGATTTTTTAAATACAGTGTGACCCACTTAAGATCGCAACACCCCTGTATACTCGTTAATTGATGCTTGATTAACATAAAATTTTGGTGGTAAGAAAAGATCGATAAGGTGATTCTTTGAACTCGATAATATGTGATATATGTCAGTAGCGTGCGATTTTAAGGGGGTTTCAAAAGTCGATTTTCCAAAAAAGTGTTTTATAGAATTTGTTATTCAAATTTCGATTTCATCAACGTAAAGAAGCTTCCAAAAATTGATTTTTGGAAGCTTACATCTCAGTAACCAGGCAAGTGATCTCACTTAAAATTGATGTCTAGGGGTTTTAAATGGCGCTCTTTACGTTGATGAAATCGAAATTTAATTTTTTTGTTTTTTTTTTATACCTTTTTTCTAAGTGGATTTAGATATAGGCATTGGTTCACAAAAAAGAAAGCTAACGTAATTCCCGTCAAAATGGTGACCGATAAAAATTGGCTAAGATACAGTCGTTCAACACAGATGATATGAATATCACAATTTCAAACAAATGCCTTTATCACTATCATTGATGAACCGAAAATAATTCTTGTATTGAATAAAAATAATGGTTGCGTGTAAAGATTGAAAATAACATAGTATAAAGGTAGAAAGTGATAAAATCGTAAAAAAATATGTAGCTTTGAACGACTGTATCTCAACCAATTTTTATGAAAAATACTTGTATCGCTCACCATTTTGACGGGAATTACGTCAGCTTTCTTTTTTGTTAACCAATGCCTATACCAAATCCACTCAGAAAAAAGTTGTGCGCAAAAATTTAAAATAAAAACAAAAAACTGAAAATTTTCGTTTTTTTTAAGTTTTTTTGATTTATTTTGTTTAAAAAAAATTGTTTTGACTTTATATTCCAATTCAATAGGAAATTTGATTCTCTACAAAAAATCGTATTATGTGTATATACTAAAAATGTATAGTTTTTAAGTTATAGTTAATGAACTAAAAAGTGACAAATTTACTCAATTCTCAAAAATCCAAGTCTAAATTTGTGGATTTTAACCTCCCCACAATAAAATTGTGGGAGGTTACTAAAATTGGTCCAAAATCGAAAATTGAGATTACATCAAATCTTTACGTTTTGAGGTCCCAGGAATCCAAAAAAGTGGTTTTTGAAAAATGTCTGTGTGTGTGTGTGTGTGTATGTGTGTATATGTGTTAGCACGATAGTGGCGAAACTACTGAACAGATTAGATGAAACGTTGCATGAGGGTTTATTTAGTGCTCTAGAAGATCTGAAAAGGTTTTGGTTGAGATCGGATTACGTTTAGTGCCATTTTGGCACAACAACTTGTTTATTTTATTATTACCTACAATTTGTAATCTAAGCATTGGAAAGCAGTTAAAATTCTGATTTGAACGGTATATCACACTTGCATCTTTTTTTATATACCTACATTATTTATACAAATTATTATATAGAGAACAAACAGAATTCAATATCTCTATACTATCAACATATGTAAAACTATGTCGTAAGTTTTCAGTGGTCGAGTGGGCTAAAGCGTCGACTTACAAATCAAGAGATCCACGGTTCGATCCCAACACAGTGCGTTTTTTTTTCTTTCTTTTTTCATTATAAACTTTATTAATAATTGCGGAAAATGTTACATCATACAACAAGGTGTTTATAATTATTCAGAGTATGAGGATTGGTCACTAGTTTTAAATGAAATATAAATAATTCTATTGCTGTTTTGGCGGTGAACACATACGACGTCGTAAATTAGATAAATATAGGTGGGTCATGTTATAATAATATATTTGATTTAAAGGCATGTCATGACGGCTGATTTGATTTGACTATGAAAGCTCGTAGCATTTGCTACTGCTACGAATCAAATTATAGTTAAAAAGTAGCAGACTGCTGTTTAGCAGCCCAGCCCATCACTAATTTCAACCTTCTTTGTTTAAAAGACCAAGAAAACCTAAAACAAATTCATTCTGACCAAAAAAGCGATGTTTGCAATTTGTTTAAAACAAATTGGGACCAGATTTTCGTCCGGCAAACTTTTGATCCTTATTCAGGGGCATGTACCGAACAATATGCAAAAAATCGCATGGGACATTTTTTTCATTCGAATGCGAGGTTTTCGCCTTGTCTAAATTTCACTTGGTTCCTTTTTGAAGAGCACTGTCCAATTAACGAATGACGATATTTTATTTCATGATTTCTGGTGGCTATTATTTAAGACTAATTTTTTTTACAAAATCTTGGTCATCCTTTTTTGTGACCTAATACGTAGTTTTTACATAGTAGAAGAACAGGCGTCAGTATATGGAATACCGTGGTCACAGGTCGTTTGAAGTTCTGTCCACTTCCGGTGTTCACCAGAGTTCTGTACTGGGCCCACTTATCTTTGTTGTTTTCATAAATGATATTGTAGCTAATCTCAATGTAGAGAGCCTGTTATATGCTGATGATTTGAAAATATATTGCGTAATAGAAAACGAAAATGACTGAAAATCTTCAGAATAACCTAAATATCGTTAATGAATGGTGCCTTTCCAATTGTTTGCCTCTTAACATATCCAAATGTAACATAATCACCTTCTCTAAAATGCCTCATCCCATCGATTACAACTATCATATAAACGGTCAAATTTTGCAGAGACCTGATACAGTAAAGGATCTTGGAGTTATTTTTGATGAGTGCCTTAGTTTTAAGGAGCATATTACTTTCACCATCGCGTCAGCTTTAAAAAGTTTAGGTTTTATAATAAGAAACTGTAAAGGATTCAGCAACACTGATATTATGAAGTTGCTGTACTATTCATTTATACAATCAAAATTGGAATACTGATCGTTGTTATTGTCCCCAGGATATGCTATTTACATAAATAATGTTGAGAATGTTCAGCGCCGTTTTGTTAAGTATTTATGCTTTGTTGAAGATGGTACCTACCCAATAACTGGTTATTCGCAAAATAATTTGCTGGACAGACTTCACATGTCTAACTTGGAAAATAGAATAATAATACATTCAATAGTCTTTCTTTACAAAATCATGCATAACATGTTTGATTGCCCTCCCATTCCGAGATACTTCCTATCTTCCTACCCCTCGAACTAACTTATTAAAATGTTCACCTGTATATTTCATGTGTAACAATTATAATCTACAGCAAGATCAGCTCGATATTTTTAACTGTAGTATTAATTCTATTAAACAACTTAGTTTATGATTGTATTTCTCCTATAATTATTTTTAATATCTCTATTTTATTATAATATTTTTACACCATTGCAATGTTTAATATCGTGATAGTTTAATTAGCCACCTGTTGGGTGGTTATATTCAAATAAATAAATAAACTTATCTTGATGTGCCAAAGAGTGACCCCAAAAATAGCCCGTTTCGAGGTCATTAAATATGAACTCGAATATGGTAATGTATAGTTTATCATGAGACGTTAATCTTCTGAAAGTTTCAAATTAAGCATGCCTTTCATTGCCGAAATATAGAAGACGCGAACTATTCCGAGGTTATGACTGATGGCGAAAAATGTTTCAGACAAAAGTTGTAGGGATACAGACCTAACTAAGCAGTTTCTATTGGAAGTCATATCATCCTCTAAATGACATCGACACGACCTCATCGTGGCGCTTAAGAAATTACGTCTGACATGGTAAAAATCTTTTTATCCATGAAAGACCAATTTTATTCCATAAAAGGGTTCTAAAATTTATTTGTAAACGTAAAAAAATTAAGGTGTTATGCCATACAAGTGTCATATTCATATCAGTGAATTCGCGTGGAAAGTAAGATTGGCCTACTAGTGCATGCGAATTTTTTTCAAGGAATATGGATAAATTGAGTAATCCTTGGCAGGAGAGGCCCAGACAAACCTCAGGGGTTGGAACGACCTTCTCCTTACAAAACATCCCAAAAACACTGCCGTTGTGCTGTAAAACTTAAAAACGTTTCCCCCATTTTCGAAAGCGAGGAAAACGATGGTAACAAAATTGGAATCCCTACCCCTCTTTAAATTAAGAATAATATTCCGTATTGTTTTATACTTTTTAAAGTTTTGATTAATGAGTATAAGTCGATGTTTTGCTTTTCAATTTGTTATTTAACTTAGTTAATGAAGTCCAGTCGGTAAAGTAAAAAATACACCAGAAGCTCGCAAAAAATGTTATATGAGATTTTCCTTCCGTAACTGCTAGTGCGAGGATTAAACATCACAAAAACACAAAAATCAGTTCTGGGGGTACCGCGCAACCCCCCCAAAAAACCACCCAATCGGTAAAAAAGCCTTATTTTGCTTATAACTCGTTAACAGTTGAAGATATAAAAAAATTATAAAAAGAAAGCTTGACTAATTGCCTAAAAAAAGTCCTCTTGTAATTTTTTTGTATATGCCATGGTTTTCGAGAAAATCAGTATTGAGAAAAGTTGCAAAATTTGTATTTTTAATGCGCGCGAATTTTTCTTTGAAATTTTTTGCGCGCGGCCTATGGAAAAAATTGAATTGCTCGAAAACCAAACAAGCTGGGAAGGAAAATCAAAATGGGTTTTAAAAGGGATATAAAATACTTTCTTGTGCTGCCATTTTTGAGGGCTATTGATATTTATTAGTATATAAAAATAACAATATAATATAGTATCTTTTGATTTTTTGTGCATCTAACTATTCACAGGCCAATAAAAAATAACTGACTATAATATAAGTTATATATGCATTATCTTTTAGTTCAAGGTAGTACTTCAATGCAGAAAGTTAGGAATAAAAATATTCATATTTACAAATTTAACAGCATGTTAGCCAAAAAAAAATCCAAAAAAGACTGCGTATGCAATTTTTTTACGATATTTTTTTAATACAATTTTTTGACCTAAATTTTCAAAATGTTTGGGTCTTCTTTTTTATTTTTAGGAAACAATAAAAAATTGGCCAAAATTTGGTTAACTTCAACATGCTGGTAAATTTGAAATGTGAATATTCTTATTCATAACTTTTCTGCATTGAACTAAAAGATAATGCATTTATAACTTATATTAAAGTCGGTTATTCTTTATGGACTTGTGAATAGTTAAAAGTGCAAAAAATCAAGAGGTAAGATATATTGATCCATCAAAAACGGAAACATAAAAGAGTACTTTATATCCCCTTTAAAACCCATTTTGATTTTTCTTCCTAGCAATTCAATTTTTTCTATAGGCCGCGCGCAAAAAATTTCAAATAAACGAAAATTCGTGCGCATTAAAAATTTTGCATTTTTTTTCAATATCGACGTTCTTGAAAACCAAGGCATATACAAGAAAGTTACAAGAGGGCTTTTTTTAGGCAATTAGTCAAGCTTTTCTTTTTATGATGAGCAATTTTTTTATATCTTTAACGGTTAACGAGTTATCAGTAAAATAAGGCTTTTTTCACCGGAGGGGTGGTATTTTGGGGGGGTTGCGCGGTACCCACAGAACTGATTTTTGTGGTTTTGTGATGTATAATCCCTCCACTAAGAGTTACTGAAGGAAAATCTCAGATACTATTCTTTGTTATGGAAATCTTTATAGTTATTGGACTAATGCCACTGTTCAGGCATATTTTTAAAAGAAGTATTTTATTCTAGCAATATATATATAAAAGCATGTGTATCTTTTTCATTTGATGGTTTATAAGAATGTAGAATATGGTTTATTACACCAAATACCTAGCTGCAATTGAAATACATTAAATAATGCACATACTTTATTTTACGAATATATAGCGTATTACGTAAGTGATAATGGTATTAATAATTTATTGCGGAAAACCACCGGAGAAACTTAAAATAATTTGTTCGTTGCACTCCGTCTATACCAAAATACGTAGATGATATCCTAAAAATAGCTTCAACAAGCAACTGCGTCACATAATACGAGGATGTCATCTGGTGTTGCGCAATGGAGATTTAAAATTTTGTCACAAATAGGGTAGTTTTGCCTCCCCGGCAGGTGCTGATCGATTTTAGCTCGACACAAGGCCAAGGTCTCGCGAATCCGAGCATGGACCTAACTGAGTTCTAAAATTAGACAGATGTAAATACAACAATTAGCCTGTTTATTGAATCTTAGATTGCCAAAAATATAAATATTCGCCTGATGTGACGAGCACAACTTTCTCACCGTAAGAGAGGGAGGATGTTAAATGTGAACAGGATTTGAGTGCGCGGTGAAAATTGAAAATGCGCTGCTGGACGAAAACTTTAGTTAAAAATGTATTTACAGGGCTTTCAAATAAGTAAACAGAGCAACTATGCGTAGATGAGATCAAAATATCACCTAACTTAGCCATATACCACCTTGCGGCCCTGGGAAGGTATAGCCTCCAAAATTATTATTATGGAATTCCCCAAAGTTCTTTCCTGGGACCGACACTATTTTTATTATTTTTTAATGATGTCAGAAATTTCCAGTTAATGAACTCTTTGGCGTATTCGTCGCGAACATGTTTTCCACCACTCCAGAGATTTATTTTGTATCCATTTATCAATGGACGCTCGTATTTATGTGGCTTGGCCCCACTGCAAAAGGGTTTAGGTCCCACTAGGGCATTAGACGCATCTTCCTAGGCAGTTCATAAGGCTTTTTATATTCCCTGTGTCCATTGTGTCCTGGTACCTATGCTTTGGTCACTTTATTCAAACCTTCTAGGCCTATAAAGGTATTTAAATAATCTTCGCCAATTCGACTTGCATATAACCGATTGCCTTCAGCGCTGCTTGACTATCGAAAAGAATGACAGTCGACTGGTTGACAGTTCCTTCTCTTATAATTTCTGTTATAGTCAAAATATAAGGACTTTAGTTTTGTAATGTTTCAGTTAGCTAGGGACATTTTGGTTTACTTTATTTGTAACCCAAGTTAGGAAGCTTACTTAAACGCTGGCTTTCTTGTGTGTAAGTACTTGTTTTATTTTGCTGTAAGTACTTAATATTTTATTTTTGTGGTGGACATTACCGTTTTGTATAATAAACTTGTTTTCTTAACTTTGCCGTTAATTATTCTAATGGGTTATGGGCCCAACACGCTTCTACTTCGTTTTTTAAGGTTGAAATAATAACGTGTAAATAAAGAAAACGTGAACGTTACCACGTGGTCGCAAAAGACAATAACACTCTCGTGTTCGGTTTGTGTGGGCTTTAATAGTTAGTGATGGATTTCAAGACACAAATACAAAAATTAGAAAGTGCCAGTAATTGGAGCAAGTGGCGAAGGAAATGGAATTGCTGTTGCGTCACTACGAGGTCCTGGATATCGCCCGGGGTGACATAGCCAAGAATGCTGTGACGTATCTTCCTAGACTTATCGGATCTTTGTGTTTGGCCTTATACTGTGAATCCCAACTCCGACTGTTTACCAGATTGTTTATACTAATATCGGGGGGCCGTTTTTCTCGTTTTCCCTGCTTAGTGTTTTAATTTAATTGCTTTAATTTAATTTGGAAATTTTTATTGAAGTAATCGAAAAGTTATATAAATAAAGTGCAGAAAAATGAAACATTTTGAAGGTAAAGTACTAGAATTAGTAACGAATCATGATTTATTATAGGTACAGAGCCGGCTGTATAGATTTCCTACGAATAAGATACATGAATAACTTTGTATGAGTGAGTAAGTACTACTACAGACCTACAGGGAAAGCCACTTTTCATATAAGCAAATTTTGCCCGCGTCATGGAATTTTACCGGAAGTGACGTCAAACTGGGAGGATGCGGGCAAATAAAAAGAGACAGCCAATTTTTTTAAATTAGAATGCTTTTACAACTTAAGCAAAAATATGTATTCGATGACTTACGCACACACAAAAAAAATACTTTAACTGAGGGTGTCTCAGAGTTGCGGGCAAATTAGGTACCCCACTACAATCTCATTGTGTACCTCAAAACCTACATTTTGACGTAAATCTTATTCATGTATTCGATGATACAAAAATATCGTGACCGGAAGTGACCTCAGAATTCCATGACGTGGGCAAAATTTGCAAAAATGAAAAGTGGCTCCTTGTATGTCTGAGGTAGTACTTACTCACTCACAGACAGATTTTCATGTATGTTATTCATAGGAAATCTATACAGCCGGCACTCCACCTATTAAGTTCGGAAGTTAGAGATTCACAATTTATGAGGGGCGTAATCAGACGCATTTGTAAGAATATTTTCACTTTGATAAACACAGACAAACATAACCAAAGCTTCACAATTGTAAATAATCATTCCGTTTTGACAACGTGCTGCTGACTTGAGATCGCACCGTCGAGTTATTTAATGCTAGAATAACTAGTTATTCGTAGCGAACGATGAACGACAGGAGGTTGGCCTCGTCTGCACGTCTTTCGAGAACATTACATATAATAGTGATTGTTCGATACATAACGTTAAACGAGTGGAACAGCTTTTCCCATCTCTACCGCTGTGTGAACTCTGTTCTAATTTGATGCATACCTAAAAGCAGTAATCGTCTGTATTGTGAAACAGACAGGGGCCAGTGGCAAACGTGACCTTCATTCGTACAATATCTATGATTCACACGATGCATTTCAACAAAATTTTTAGCATCATCACATTGACAAAGTATGTCGTCATTTTTGTACATGAAATACGTAAATATAAAGTAAAAACATTCTTATAAACTATCCGAGTTTGCCCCTCATAAATTGTAAAATAGTGCTCTGACATCTGAACCTGGTTTATTAGTAACGAATCATGAATCATGATACTTTTCATAGTATTAGCAAAGATTTGAGAATTGAGAAATTAGAGAATTGGCCAGATAAGACAGTCAGGCAAAGAAGACGAAATAAACGAGGATCGTTGTTAAGTCCAAATTAAAAGGACACGACATCCAGGGGAAACAGTTTCGGGATTTGTCGGGTAAATGAATTTAACCAAGATTTCTAAAAGAAAGGTTTGCTCGTTAGAATTGGCAAGTGTTAGTTACGTCATGTGTAGGCCTCGATAACAGTCGCGTATGGCTAATTAAATAGATACCTGATATATGAACATAGAATACTGAGGGCTCCATGTGACGTATGTTACGAAGCAACCTGTTTCTTTAGTGACCTTGGGTTCTGATAGTCAGCTGAGCTCAGTCGTCGAGCCAATATTCTTGACTAAAGATGACAGTCTTGGATGATTAGGGGTCGAGCTTGAGCTCTTTGCCCCAATCATCGCTGTAGACCTGGACCGGCCTCGTAAGGAGTAGGCCTGCTTTTTCACCTATCCCCCCCGCAAATGCGGACGGTATTGGCGATGTTAGCAAACCTCTCCTGGTCCTGGCTGTTGGACCCTGCCAGCTGGGTCGTTTCTTCTGGCGCTCTTCTGTCTTAGTCTTCTTTCTTCGTTGGCGTATATAGGCTTCCGGGAGCGTCTTTTGCCTGTCGTGAGTGGGAACGGAGCCCTCTCAGAGTTTGAAAGGGATTTGGGGGTGTTGACTAGTCAGAAGCCCAGGGTGCCAATTGGCATCATGTGCTCCGATTTCGTCGGAAGGAAGTGTGAACTGTGTAGCTCAGGATTGTGTTCGGCTAGAGACGCTTTCTTAGCGTCAGAGGCCGGCATGGACTAGTGTAAGGGTACCGAGCTGGTTGTTTGATTGGTACCCCCGGGATCAGGTAATTGGATGTTTTTGGTCATTGTCTCCTTGCGGTGTGGCTTGAAGATCGGGCTGAAACAGATGCAGGGTTAGTTATACTTACCCATTATCCAGGATCTGGAGCTTCGGCATGGGAATCCGCTAGTCAGTCGCCTGTCTGACTAGCGGATTCCCATGCTCTTCTACACGGATATATAGGTTCTTCGCTCTGTCTCGGATGACTTCAGTTACTGGGGTGTATTCCGGGTCTCTGAAGATGTCGGCGTTTCTGACAAACCATAGTGCATCCACGGCGCACCGAAGTGCGACGTTTTCGACGGCTTGTGTCCTCTTCAGATGGGTGGCTGCTTGGTATCCTCGGGCAACAAAGGCGTAGGTTAGAATAGGTGCAATGAGGGTCCTGATAAGCGTGAGCTTGTTCCTCAGGTTGGGTTAGCTCTGTCTACCTATCATAGGGTAAAGTAGAGCCCTCCTCGTCCTCGCTTTCTGTATTATCGCTTCTGTGTTCTGTCTCCACGTCAGGCTTCGATCCATGATACGCCAATATACTTGACGGTATCGTGCCATTGAATGTTCTCGCCGTTCAAGGAGACGTGTCCTGTGGGAGTTTGCTTCCTGACTCTCTTGAAGAGGATGGCTTTGCTCTTCTCCGCGTTGATTTTGACTTTCCACTTGTTGCGCCACTCTTCTATATGGGATGTTGCTTCCTGGAGGTTGCGGGTGTCAAGTCTTGCACTCCATGATCTTGCGATTATGGCCGTGTCGTCTGCGTAGAGCGCCAAAGAGGTCCTTGCGGTTCGTGGCAAGCTCAGTCGTTCTATTAGAACAGTGTTGTCGATTTTTCACTGTTAGCCTCTTTTTCCGCGTGATTGCCACATTGTGGCCGCTGCTCTATAAACTCCAATGTAAATGTCGAGGTCAATGGCGCCATTGTTAAAAGATCAAAGGTTTTTCGCCGGCTGTCCTATCTTGTTAATTTTCCAATCTTTGGTATTATGGTGGCGAGTCGTCGTTTTTCTTAATAGAGGCAAATACAGTAAATTGGTGAACGGAAACAAGAAATATCAGACTTTCTAAAAGAATGTGTAATAAACTTAAGTATCACAACGACATTTGGGTCAGTGTTTTTTCAGATATTTACAAAAAAAAAAAACGTTTCAGTTGGTATTATTTCATTTAAATAAAAGAATGCAGTTACGTATTTTCTTCAAACAGAAATCCTAATTTTGCTACCCTATATTATTTAACTGAAACGCTAATGCAAAATAATAAATTACTTCCGCTTCTTTTAGACTACTTGATGTTGTCGCCAGTCCCATTTTTTATTAACTTAAACGGTGCCTAGGTCAATATTCTAACAGACAAATATTTGTTCGCGTGGGATACAAAAAACAAAAATAAAATAACCCAAAATATTTTTATAGTGGAGAGTATTATTAGATTCTAGAAATAAAAACTGAAGTAAATATTATACTCTTCGGCGATTTATTTTACTTTTTATATAATTGTTGCTCATTCTATATGTTAATATTCACGGTTTCTTGTAAATAGTGTTAGTTTTAGACATTTTTAGTTTAATTACAAAACATTAGAGAAAAAATTGTGGGAGCGGCACATTCAGTCTTTCTCGATCTCTCTTAGATTTATACTTTAGTTATAATAATCATCTCCCGTTGATACATAGTTGCCGAAACACGCGTCGAGTGTTAATATTCAAGTGTAATGTTCAAATGTTTTGGTGTTTATAAAAAATTACTTCAAAATAACAATAATATGAAATTACTTTATCTATGAGTGACATTTACAACTTTAGAAAAGTGGCGATCAAATGCAAAACTGTTCGTTCTCGTATTTTAGAAGAGTACCTAATAATAATAAAACTAAACATAATTGTTACCAATAAAAAAAATCGGAAGCGGCTGGAACCTCCCACCCGGTGGATCTTTGAAGCCGAAAAGAGCACTAAATTGTGCGCCATAGCGGCACTAAACGTAATCTGATCTCAACCATTACCTTTTCGGATCTTCTGGAGCACTAAAGACACCCTCATGCAAACTTTTATCTAAATCCGTTCAGTAGTTTCGACGCTATCCGTACTAAAACATTTGATATTCAACGCGATAGTAAAGCTGTAGAGTTGAATAGGAATGCACGTGACGTGTCGTCGACCGCGCATTGACCGCGCCACGCGAAAAGCGATCTTAGGCTTCACATTTGCTTTTCAATGGTTCGATTACAAATTGTAATTATAAAATAAACAACTTGTTGCACCGAAACGGCACTGAACGTAATCCGATCTCAACCAAAACCTTTTCAGATCTTCTGGAGTACTAAAGAAACCCTCATGCAAAGTTTAATCCAAATCCGTTTAGTAGTTTCGCCGCTATCGTACTAACTAACACACATACACACACACACACATACATTTTTCAAAAATGACTTTTTTGGGTTCCTGGGACCCAGGCCTGTAGCAGGCTACGCCCGTCCTGGAATAATGTTTGCAGAAAATAATTAAAATCATAGTACACCCAAACCACAGTTGGTGAATGAAAATAATTGTTGGGAGGACGTAGACCAAGCTCCCACTGCAAAAATGGTACCCCATCAAACACCTAGAAATGAAAATGTGAAAATGGTTGCAAAACATGTAAAAATCATGTTACGCCCGCCAGACAAGTAAACATTTGGCAGACAAGTAAAAATTTGTTAATTGTTATTTTTTATGAATTTTTCAATTTAGATCAAAATTTGAAAAAATATTTTACTTTTTAAAACGCCGGCTCGAAATTTACACAATTTGTACCACAAATTGAACCATTTGACTGACAATTTTTGTTAATAATTTTGTCAGACTTAATTTGTTATACATAATTTTTTTTCATGAAAATGCACTTCATGTCTCCTTAATTTTGGTTTTAAAACAAAGTTTAAGATTTCTTCTACCTATTACAACTTGTCTGCCTGACATTTTTTGTTAATTAATTCCTCTCTTTTTTTACTTATAGTTTGAGATCTTTTTTATGCATAAAAATTGGTCTGTCAGCTCGCAAAAAAGCCTAAATAGCCCAGACATCAGGGTTTTAAGGCGTCACTAAATGTTATATGGCTGAATTTTTCACTAGAAGTATTTTTTTTTGTGTAGAATACAATAAAGAACAGTTTACACCTGTAAGGTGCCGGCGACCCCTAAAAAAGTCGAAAATATTGGCCGAAATTCTGTTTTTGGCCAATAACTCGAAAAATAAAAAAAACGCCAAGAACTAATAGCACTAGGCGATAGAGGATGAAATTTCACATCAAAAACGTAAACGTAAATTTTTTTGTACGATCAAAAATGTAGGCTCCAGATTTTTCTGTTTAAAGCGAAGCGTGCGCGGTCTTGGTCGCGCTACACTAAATTTGTTGTAACTATTGAACTAATTAATGAAATTGAGCTCAACAAAGTTTAAATGAAACGAGAAACATGTGGCTATTGGATTATCATATTTTCAAATATAAAATGATTGTATGTAGGAACAGTACAGAGTACACATATGAAGTTGGAACATAAAGAGATTTCCGATGAAATCGGTAAAAGCTCTACCATTTCTACAATTCTTAAGATAAAAACCTGGAAATTCTCATACATGTTTCCTAATGAGTTAAGAACGTGGGCCGATCCCACTGAAAGTAATTGGTTGAAATTTGTCCTACCTAATATTTCTTATTTTCTTTAGATAACAGCTACTACATAGGCAGAGTACTCATTTATAACTTAGTTTTAATTTTTGTATTTATATTTATATTTTCTATAACTCTTTTGTCATTTATTGTCATTTACATTGTTCTGTAATAGAATTATTCTGTTGGGCAATAAATCTAGTATTACTATTATTATCCTTAATCTAAAATTACAGCTTTTTGCTGGCGTCTTGTACATTCCAGGGAAGAATTTCATCTTTTCCTGGCCTGTTTAAAAATTTTCTTTCTTATTATTATTATCATTATTATTATTATAAATTCTTTATATTAAAAACTGTTTCTGTTAAGAAATTTGGATATCTATTTTTTTACGGAGGCAATTTATAATTGAAGATAACAATAAAATATTTAGGCTCACGGGTCACCTCTGAAAAGTTGTTTGCCCGCCCTTAAAACAGTTTCTAGCTACAGGCCTGTTGGGACCACAAAAGGTAAAGATTTCATGTTATCTCAATTTTAGATTTTGGACCAATTTTAGTAACCCCCACAATTTTGTGGGGGGGGGGTCATAAATATAAAACTTGAATAATAGTAGCTGGTTGAACTTCGACACTGGCAGTTGTTGCAAAATCTGTTTCCAATAATAGCAAGAAGTCATGCTATAAACTGTTCAGTGGGATTCACATTGTTAATTTCATTAATTAACACATCATAATTATAGCAATTTTCCCCTCGTGATGCACGTTTTATCATTGGCTTTAGACCGGTGAATTAGCTGTTTTGGAATATACGTACAAGGTGTCTCTACCAAAAGTGGAGAGAGTATCGAAAGACATTTTAAAAAATGTATCACTCGACCCATCCCTCTTACTATTTGAAATTTTCGGAGGAAATGGATGTATAGGGTAAGGCAAAAGGAATTAAAAAAAACATACGTCGTAATGTATTACTAGTATTTTTTGGCAATACGTTTATTCTATTCTATGGAACTTTTTTTTACTTTTCACTTAATGACACCCCTGTGGGGGCTCCCCAGGAAAACACAGTGAGTGTTTTGCTAATTAAAACAAAAAATACCTCCAAAGTCATTCACTGCTTGAACACCCTGTATGCTAAACATGAACGTAATAAATGCAACCGCAAAAATTATATAATAAAGATTTCCCAGATATCTACCTATTTAATTAGTTGCCTCTCGATTTAAAAGTAATAAACAATTGAATTCAATTCAAACCTAAATTAATCTTTAGATTTACATGAGAGATAATAAACTCATCAGATAAACGACTAGAAGTGGCGGCAGGGCGTGGCCGACCGCAAATTCCTATTTGATTAATATTTTCGAACTCAGTTTACGTGGAGTGGAGATAAGTGGGCAACCGATATTTTTTTTTGCAACTTAGAATCGCCTCGTAAAAAAGTCTTATTCAAAATATCCTCCGTGCCCGGGACGAGGGCTATTATAGTCCAGTCAACGGGGGGTTTCACCTCTAACTTGAGTGGTAGTGAATGGATTTTGATGAAACCTTTGTGCAATGTGTTTGCAATGACGTTAATAAAAAAGTTGAAAAATATGTTACAGTAGAAAATGATTAAAAGGGGTAGAAAACACCCTTTTATCACGGGTTCCGTAACTTGTAGAATTAGGTCAAAAATGAAAAAACAATATGGTTACCTTTTTCGGCCCAAAATAAGATGTTCTTACTCTGGTGAATTTTTTTGAGAAATGCTTATTTTTCGAGATATGGCCATTCGACAATTCCTACAAGTGGGGGAAGGGAAATGTAAAAGTTGAAAAAAAAAATTGAACAATTTCATCAAAATACAAGACTTTTTATTCGCAACTTTTCTGTAAAGTGCGTTTTCATCGAGTTTTTCCAAAAAAACATGAAAAACTACTCATTTTTTTTTGAAATTGTAGCACTTTGAAAATATGTAATTAAAAATTTGAAAAAATTCAGACGTATGCATTGGGACCTTTTCAACGTTTTTTTATCTCTAAATTATGTTGAATCTTTAAAAATGGTTTAACTATATAGGTTTCCTATTTTTTTATAACAATATACAGTATGTCCA
This sequence comes from Stenurella melanura, assembly GCA_963583905.1. NCBI lineage: Eukaryota > Metazoa > Arthropoda > Insecta > Coleoptera > Cerambycidae > Stenurella > Stenurella melanura. The sequence goes on from OY757316.1 coordinate 93,992,585, forward strand.
CGGACCGAGTTGCAAAGAGGAAAAGTCTTATTAAGATAGTATGCGGTGAAGATGACGCCGCCACTCTTTTTGTAATGGACTCAGTAGTGAACTATCCAAAACTTTCTTTGCGGCGAAGATCGCTCCACTTGGGAATTAGAAAATCGCCCATTCAAAAGATTTTCAAACGAGCCCATTTTTGAAAGAAGTTATATGTTATTGCGTCGATGACTAGAATTGTGCGTTGAAGAAGGCGATGAATGGATTGAATAGAATAGTTATTGGTTATATTATTCTTGTTGTTAAGTTTATTAAATTAAAATTTAGTAAACAAAAGTAATGTTAACAATTATTACTATGATAACGCGAACTTATTTTTTGGGACTTTGCGACTAAATTTACTTATTTTCGATTTCTCTCTGAAACTGAAAGAAAATTTGAAAACGTTAAAACTGAATTGGCCGTTTTGGAACATGCAAAAACTTTTATCAAGAATAGGTACACTTTTCTTGTAAAATCAAAAATGAAAAGGTTTTTCCTCTTTGCAACTCGATCCGTGGACATACTGTATATACAGGGTGTCCCAGAATTGAGTTCCCGGACGGGAACCTGGGATTCCTGAATTCATATTAGGCCCATATAACCCAACTCACCTTAGTCCAAAAATGCATCCCTGAGGAAGTACATCCTCTTCAAGTGATTGATTTGATTTGCCAGCGTAAGGAGGGCATTGCTGGCAATTCCGGTGCATGGAGATTTGTTCCACCACGCAGCCCGATCGCCCGCCGAACGTCCATCTGCAGTCGACCAGTCGTCTATTACATATTCATGCGGCTCCACCCGACCGACCAACGGATCATCCCACCGTGTGCCGGAACAAACCCCCGGTGCTTTTATATACCGCCGGACCGGCTGCACACGCTTGATTGGACATTGGACATGCTTGTTGTCAGCAGCGAGAGCCGCATGACGCATGGGGTAGGAATATAGGACGGAGCGTGTAGATGTTTGTGAGATGTTTCTTCTTGTTTTCCCTCTGTCTCCATCAGATGGAAAGTGTAGGCATTTCTGAGATGCTTCTTTTAGGTTTTCGTGCTTCTTTTTACTTTCAGGTTTTTGTGTAATGCTTCCTTTTAGTTTCTGTCTGTGATCATCTTCTCTCCTATTCTACTTCTTAGTTTTCTATTTCTTCTGTTTCTGAGTCTGGCAGTGTGTGTATCCTTGATATTTCTTTATTGTATTCCGTTTTTTTTTGTTGTGCCGATTTTTCTCAGTGTGTATCATTCTTCCCTAGCTTATTCATAATCTTCTCGATTGTTGTTATCCATGTGTAGCATGGCCTCCCTATTTTCAGTTTGTTTCTCTTTTCTCTCATTATGCAGCCTCTGACATTCCATGTCGCCAGAATGATGTCATCGTGTTGTAATTATTTACTGTTGGCTTCTTCTGTTCTTTGTGATATTTGGTACATGTTTATGTGCGTTGCTTCCTCTAATTCTGGGCGGGGTGTTATTGCCCCAGTTCGAGCGTATATTTCTTCTGGTTGTTCTTCTTCATGTTTTTCTTGTGCAATAATCTTGTAACGGGGTGCTAGTTCATGGATGGATGCCTGCATGAATGGCATGAGATGATCTAAGTGATTTTCGATATAATCAGCTACTTGTTTTCGTAGGGTTTTCGTTGCATTGGTATGTACCTGTGGTGTTATATTTTATCCCTCCAGTTGGTGGCTTAATGATCCATATAGGCAGTTTCCGCCGTCGTCGAGTTTTGTACCAGTAATTGGAGGGTTCTCGTTTCAACGTCTTATGTGTGTCCATTTTATTTGCTTTGTTTTTCAAGAGCTATATTAACTTGCTGTAAGAGAGTATTTTTATTATGTTATCTGTATTGCGGTAAAATAGCTTTTTACAGCGAGTTGCAAATGAGAAAGAGGCCCGAGAGAAATCCCCGCACACCCTGTATATTGTTTTGATTTTTGTAGTGCCTAATTCAAAGTGCTGTTTCCCAAATGGGAATAAAATAAGATAATATAAAAGTAAAGTAAAAATAATACTAAATATAGACAAACAGAAATAATAAATTATAAATTAATAAATTTAGAATTAATTAAATAATTAATCAATATAGTTTATCTTTCTTGTGGATTGCTGGTTCTGCTGCATCTAATAAACTCCACTTCACACATTGTTTGTTTATTTACAATTTCTAAGAAAGCATTGGGGTTTTATTCTGGTTCCTTTAACGTTTATAACTATTATTGTTTGACACTGAATATTTATTACCCTGGTCTTGAGCACTCTATCACTTCAAGGGCCTTTTGGGTACAGATAGGCCTGATCTTAACACACCGCACTTGTTATATTACTTGTTTACCTTATATTTTATATTACAAAGCCCTGTACTAGAAATTATGAAATATTAATTCCATATCAACTTTGTTTTTTTGACTATTTCACTTCATAACACGCAAAATCTCTTGACCTATCGATGACTTAAATTTTATGTAAATTAGCGGTGTATTAACCTATGTTTCTAAGCTTTTTTGAGAGCTTTCTTCGAAGCGTCTGTTCACGTTGAGAAACTCAACCGACAAGTACATCCTCTTCAAGTGAGACAGAAAAATGTTTCCAATAATTTTCGTTATATTGAAGATAAAATTTTGATGGGAGCTGTATCTCTATAAGTACTCTATGTAAACTTGACAACAACCAAATATCTGTTGTTTCGCTTTTTTTTTCATAATAATTAATGTTTGATTTGCAATATTTTTTTAATCGTCCTATAAAATTACGGAAAACTTTAATATTTTGCAGAGCATTGAAAGGGTTGCAAAAAGGTACTCTTAAAATGTTTTGTAATATTAATCAAAATTTCAGGAATTATCGTTTTTCCTCCATTTGTACTTAACATTTATTTACAATTCTAGTAACAAAATGTAGTAATAACAGAATAGTACAGTTTATTCTAAAAAATACATTAATAACAAATGCTCCACATCACGTTCACCTGTTTCAGTACGCAAATTAATACTTTTAAAATTTTGTGTAATAATATCAATGAAAAATCAAAAATTATCATTTATTCTCTGTATAGGTCATAAGTGCTTGTGAAACAGTAAACCGGTCGCGTTTGAAAAACAAAAGATATTTAGTTGTTATTAAGCTTACATAGAGTACTTATAGAGATACAGGTCCAATGAAAATTTGAAAATTTTATATTCAATATAACGGAAATTATTGGAAAAAAGTTTTCTGTCTCATTTTAAGAGAATGTACTTCGGATGCATTTTTGGACTCAGGTAAATAGGGTTATACGTGTCCAAAATGAACTCACGATGCACAAGTTCCCGTCCGGGAACTCAATTCTGGGACACCCTGTAAATCACGCTCATTTTTTGAATTTTAATGTATTTTTTTATTGAAAATTTGCAAGAAATGTAGTACATTATTCATCGTGAAAAACTGCCTGTAACTTGAAAAATTAGCAAGTTACAAAAAAATTACAAGAGAAAAAATTTTTAGCCCCAATGCATACGTCTGAATTTTTTCAAATCTTTATATTACATATTTTTAAAGCGCCACAATTTCAAAATTTTTCATGTTTTTCCGGAAAATCTCGGTGATAACGTCCTTTACAGAAAAGTTGCAAATAAAAAAAGTCTTGTATTTCGATGATACGTGAAATTTTTCAGATTTTTTTTTCAACTTTTACATTTATCTTCCCCCACTTAGGAATTTTCGAATGGCCATATCTCGAAAAATAAGCATTTCTTGCAAAAAATCACCAGAGAAAAAACATCTTATTTTGGGCCAAAAATGGTAAACGTATTATTATTATTTTTCATTTTTGATCTAATTCTACAAGTTAAGGAACCCGTGATAAAAGGGGTGTTTTCTACCCCTTCCGATCATTTCCTACTCAATTTTTTTTTTTTACTTTTTTATTATCGTCATTACAAACACATTGCACTAGGTTTCATCCAAACCCATTCACTAGCACTCAAGTTAGAGGTGAAACCCCGACGGCACTATTCCTGATAAAAAAAACACGTATCGAAAAACTCAAAACAAATTCAATGGCTTTATAATGTTTTAGCGCAATTCTGTATTTAAAATAGAACAAAAATTTAATTTTATGTTTTCCAGATACAAAACAATAAGGAACGGATATAAAATATCAAAATTAGCAATATAACCGAGGGAAGGTATTATTAATTATAAAAGCGCGAGATAATTAAACAAATTAATTTGCTAATACGGAAAGTAAATTTTAATACTTCAGTCATATCATATATCATATCTCCGTACGGATTAATTAAATATTTTGATAGTAATTATGTTTACAATGATAAATAAATGCTTGAGATTTTTCCGTGGTGTTTGTTCATTCTTATCATTTTAGTTATTTATATACTTTTAAGATTAACATTAGATCGAATTTTTTTAGTTATATGCCCTTGCCCATGCTTGTCTCGGCTTAACCTCAAACATTCCAAGGTACTGTACTACTATAAAGATTTTTTTTTCATTGTCCGCCAAATTCTAAAAAATATTTTTTTTGCTGATTTTTGCTCATCTTATGTTGCAACCTGGTGGCATCACTATTTGCACCACATGACTTCAATATTTTAATGTGTATTTCATGATCTACGGTGTCAAGCAGTGCTAATGTCGCGTAGCAGTCGTCTTTTGCCTGAAATATATCAGATATTGTGCCTTCGAGCACTGCTACGGAAAATGAATGCTGAACTCATTTATCTAATGAAAGTACAGGGTGTAATTAGTTTCATGTCATTAAAGAAAAACTGGTAATAGGGACCGACTTGACAAAAAACTATACTATATGACTTTTCTCTAGGGGCACTTTGAAAAAAACTTATCTAGGTTTAACATTTTAATGTTAAGGTAGGAAACATTTGAGAACCACTGTTTTTCAGGGTCAATGGATGTTATAGTTCCGAATATAAAAAACTAATACCCGACTTGTGTTCCCGCCGGAAGGAGTGCGACACTTTGATGGGATTGCTTGTGTCTTGTACAGAACTTTTTATACCACTAATTATGAAAATGTAAATAATTCCTTCTCTTTCGGCACAACGCAAGCATAGCATGGCCGCAGGGGTTTAAATAAGATTTTTTTACATGTGTTTTTTAATTTGGAACAAAGTTATTATCGTTTATAAGAATTTATAAAATTTAAAAGTGGTTTTTTAACATTTGTAACATTGTGTTAAAAGTTTAAAAAATAGTAATTATTTTATGAAATTGGAAAACAGTTAGATGTCCGAGATACGATAACAGAAAATAGTTGTATTTTCAGTTAGGAAAAAATCTGATTTTTTTTAACGAATTGAGTGCATAATTTTTTCCAATCAGGTATCGAAAGCTAAAAATCGAGTCTTTGGTTTCTATGAACATCAATGTAAATAATAATAAACAGATCAAAACAAGACAGCGAATACTAACAATAATAATCATATCTGCCCAATTGGTAACACCCAATAACTGAACAATTTTTTTTAATTTTTCACAAAAATTGTTCGAAATGACCTGCATCTCCACGTATACACATTTCGGCACGTCGAACTAAGGACATACGCACTCCGTTCAACACATTTTGTAAATTAGGATCATTGTTTATGGTTTCTATGCACATTAAAATACGTTGTTGCAATTGTTCTAAAGCTCTTCTGCACCAGCTGCCTTTCCACCACTTTTTCCATACACCAAGTGCATATCCGCGAGCTCTGGATAAGTGTAATCTCCCATAATGTCCAAAATCTGCGTTTTAAAACACCACACTAAACTGTGAATTAACATTATCAATATAGAAAGCAAAAAGAAAAACTTGGTCCAAAATCCAAAAAGTAACACAAAAAGCACGAACGAAAAGTAGTGTCTTACGTAACCAAGTACTAACGACTTGAACGATAAGTCAATAAAATAAATCTTAACATAAGTGGCACAAAATTCAAAAAGAACAAAAGCAACAGACAACGCCAAGGAACGGGTAGATCGCGTCGTGTGTACGTTGTTTACCTACCAAGTAAGGACACAAACTGAAATTATTACTTGTGCATATTACAAGGGAGAATATAGTACGCGTAGTAAGATAATTTGGCCGCGAAGAAGCAAAAAACATGGCGGTGTCCTCTGTCGGTCGCTTTTAACTGCTTTGTCGGCATACTTATTTGCAGGAATGTCAGAGTATCATGTGCAACAAGACGCGAGGCAATAAAACCTACCCCAATATGCCAGCAGTTCTCAAACTATGTTATTAAGTATTTTGGAAATTTTTGTTTATTTTTTTTCTACAAAACTATGAGCTTTAGACCCCATATTATATAAGGTTTTTTGTTTGTCTTGTCATTCCCTACCACCAGTTTTTTTAATGACATGAAACTAATTACACCCTGCATATGTGTAAAGACAGTCTCTTGCAAACGCGATAACTTACTTCTACTGGACTTCAATTTTTTTTTTCAAATATAAAATTGCATAGTAGAATACCCTCTATTGAAACTGGGTCAGATGCGCCATATATGGTGATAATCAGAGGCGTGTAAACTGTCGTGTTGAGAAAATATATTGGATATAGGTATATGTACTTCATATCAGGCATCATGTATAGTTGCCTCCATATATTTACTTCACATAATATATTAATAATAGAGAAGTGTGAATTTGGTGGAACAGAAATAAAAAATAATAACTTATATATTATGTTCATAATATATTTATTTTCTTTTTACCAACCATGTAAATACATAGAAAATATAAAATAAATCTAATGTAACCACGTATATAACATGTATTTTTACCACACATCTATTGTTTATCTAAACAGGTTTATACAAAATTATTTATATACAGGGTGTCCCAGCTCTAGACAAGCATTATCTGAAAAAAGAGGAGACATAGAAAGAAATGTGAAATGGGAAAGTTATTCTGCTTAAAAAGATGCATTTAATAAATTTATTTGCAAATGTACAAGGCGCCTCAAAATGGCGGTAGGTTAAGCAAGTTTACTTTTTGAAATGGAACCTTGTATGTTTTCATATTTCTGAATTATCCGTTTATTTACCAACAAATTTTATTAACCATGTCCTATATTTATCTTTTGTAATAATAATAATAGTTACTGTTTTGTGTCTTGTATTATGATTATGTTAAAATTGTTGTAAAATTATTGAAAGTAGTAAATATACTGTTATGCTTTACACCCCCTATGCCCAATAGTGACTGGAAACTTGTAGAAAGAGATAGAGTTTTCTAGAGTGTGGAGCAGAAGATTCTCGATTGTATTCTGGATGGCTCTGGAGGCAATTTCAGAGTATATAAGGCGCGATTACCAGCGGAAGAAGAAGTTTTACAAAAGTGAAGTTTTAGGAAAGTGAAGTTTGGTAGCGAAAAAAAAAGTGAGGTTAAATATCCAGTAAACAAAGTGTAAAGGTTATTTTGAAGTATTGTATACTCAGTAAATTATTAAATAAAGTGTTAGTGGTTTACCCCTTGTTAAAATTATTTAGAACCCACGGATTTATACAGGGTGTTTCCTAAAAGGGTGAAAACACGCAACAATACTTAATGAATATTTATTGTTGTGGATACAAGAATGAAATAGTTATTAAACAGTAATTTTAGGTTTATATTATGTTATAAACATATATACAATATATTTGCGATTCTAATTTATTGTATACTGATTATCTAATATTGTAGTATATAACAGTATATGTATTATAGTCTTTTTGTAAGGTAGAAGCTGCTGTTGCTGCTAATAAAATGATGTCATTCCAAAAATGTAACTGCTAATATCTCAACAATGGTTAATGATAGGTATTGGACACGGTTAATAAAATTTGTTCGGAGATAAAAGGAGAATCAAAAAATATAAAAATATACAGGGTGTTCCATTTCAAAAAATAAAGTCGCATAACCCACCGCCTTTTTGAAGCGTCTTGTAGATTTGCAAATAAAATGATTAAATGCATCTTTCTAAACAGAATAACTTTTCCGTTTAATATTTCTTTCTATGTCTCACCGTTTTTCAGATAATGCTTGTCTAGAGCTAGCACACCCTGTATATGAATAATTTTTTATAAACCTGTTCAGATAAACAATAGATGTGTGATAGAAATACATACGTGCTATACGTGGTTACATTAGTTTTTATTTTGTATTTTCTATGTACATGGTTGGTAAATGGAAAATAATTATATATTATATAAGTACGTAATATATTAGTTATTATTTTATATCTATGTTCCACCAAATTCACCACACTTTTTATATATTATAGTATAGACTTTCAGATGATTAAAAGTGATTTATTTGGTTGGTGTTCTTATTTGTGCTCTTTAATTTTTCTCTGATAATTCTTGTATTTTTCGTATATTAAAGTTTTCCAAAAAATGGCTTTTAATTTGACGGCCTTTTGTTTTATCTTCCGTCCTGTAACCTGACCTTTTAAAATACTCTTTTTCTGTTACCCAAAAATGAAGTCCTCATAAGGGTTATTTAATCCTAGCTTAAATCCTCTGAAGACTGGCTTATAACTAAAATTAAATTATAGTAAATATTTTAACTTTTTATATAAAAAGTATCAAGTATTATTACGAATTAAATTATATTTTAAATTGCCATATATATATTATAGCCACAATCGCCCCCACATGTTATGCCGGTTGTAATAAGTATATTCCCATAAAAATAAATACTTTACACTGAATATTCAAGATTAAACACAGCAAGTAAATAACTTTTGCACCAATTGTTTATTTTTAGCACTGCTGTCTCTGGTTCAAGGTTGATTTTTTATGAGACTCGTTTTGCATTAATCAATTTATCACTTATCGGTAATAATAATAACGTGTTTGAATTTGTTACATGTCGATAATTCGAACTAATGCATTATTTTTTTGTTACAGTGAGAGCTCTATGTTTGTTTCTAAACGACGTTTTATTTTGAAAACGTGCGGTACTACTACCCCGTTGCTGTGTCTTCAGCCGCTTTTACTGTTGGCGGAACAGTATGCGGGATTCACCGAGGTCGAGGATTTGTTCTATTCTAGAAAAAATTTCAAAAGGCCCGATCTGCAAGTTACACCTCATCAACATTTCGACCAAGAGGTTAGTTAAAAATGACTATTTTTAACGTAGAGGGTGTTTCCTTTACCACAGATATACTACACCATTATTAATAATTAAAGATTCCAGATCCGTACTTTTTCAATTCGATAATGACACTGAAAATTCATGTTTTATGCAGATTCGGAAATATTATTTCGCAATATGTAAACGTGTATCTACGCAGGTAAACCACGCCTTTCCAGATCTGTATATAATTTCGTATCTATTCGATTTTCATGTGATAAATATAATCAAAATGGCATGGCTTTTTAAAAACGTATACAAAACTTTACCAAAGCATAAGAAAATTTGATTTACGACCTCGTTTAAAAGAAAAGGTGGTAAGGAGCTCCCATGACAAAAAAGGTGCCCCATCGAACCACTTCAAAAGATGAAAATGGTGTTACGTGTTTCCGCCCCTAGAAAACATCCTGTATGAATCTGGGTTTCAAATAATTTTAACAAGGGGTAACCACTAACACTTTATATAATAATTTACTGATTACCCAATATTTCTAAATTAACTTTACAATGTTTATATTTACACTTCCGATTTATAACCTCATTTTTCGCTACCAAACTTCACTTGAATAAAACTTCTTCCTCCGCCGTCGATTTCGCCTTATATGTCCTAAAATTGCCTCTAGAGATTTCCAATTCCAGAAGAATATAATTCTAGAGTCATCTACAGGCTTCCAAAAGAGATGGCGTATATTACTGGTTTCCTAACCATTGGTTACAAAACATGTAAAAATCATGTTAAGCCCGCTAGACTAGTAAAAAATATTGTTACGCATTAACACCCCCTAAGGCCTGGCGAGTGATACGCCTATGACTACTAATAGCTGCCAATGGTTATGCAACCAGTAATACACCTCTCTGGAAGTCTGTAGATGGCTCTAGAGTTCTATATTGTTCTGGAATTGGAAATCTCTGGATGGATCTAGAGGCAATTTTAGGATACATAAGGCGAAATCGACGGCGGAGGAGGAGAAGTTTTACTAAAGTGAAGTTAGGTAGCGATAAGTGAGGTTAAATATCAAGTAAACAAAGTGTAAAGGTTATTTAAGAAATATTGTGTAATCAATAAATTATTAAATAAAGTGTTAGTGGTTTTAAATTTGAGCGGCCAAAATTTTTCTGTCTGTTGGTCTGTAACTTTGTTTGTGCGCTCGTTCTCTCTGGAGCGGTTTAAGATATTGACTTGAAATTTTGTACACCTGTGTATTATAACGAAATCTGGAACTGGATTGTTTTTTAATTATATCCAGTGGAGGGTTGGAGGGTAAATAGAGGAAAATAAGTAAAGCAAGCTGGTAAGAGTACAGAAACTTGAGATTTATTATATATATTAGAATCGAATGAAACATATTCTATATAGGATTTTGCAAACAGCAGAAAACGACTTATGCTGTTTGCAAAATCCTATAAAGAATATGTTTTATTACAGGTATAAGCAAACAAAGAATAGTTCAGTTTTAAACTAGAAGCGAAGGCCTCAGATTTTTTTTATAAGATTTTTCAACCTCTCCACCGCCCCCCAATCCATTATTAAAGGGCCTCATAAAATTAAATTAAGATATTCACCTGGAATTTGATACATGTATGTATTTTAACAACATATGGAAGTAGATTATATTTTGAGATGATTCTGTGGAAAGGTGGGGGGGGGGGCTAAGTAGAGGTAAATAGTGAAAATGAGTAAAGCAAGCTGGTAACAGTATCGAAACTTGAAATTTCGTGTATACTAATAGCAACGGCCTCAAATTGTAATCTTTTTTCAACTCCACTACCCATACTACATTACGAAGCTCTGGAAGGGACACCTAAAATAAAATAATTTCTATATTTAAAATTCCGTGTTATAACTGGGAATTTTACATAAAAATTCCGAATTATATCTCAGAATTTTAAAATTCCAACTTATAAGTCGAAATTTTATTTCAAAATTCCGAATTAGAAATCAGAATCTTAAAATTCCGAGATATAACTCTCTATAATTTTACAGTAAAATTCTTAGTTATCAGAGCTGGGTAAGCCCTGGTGGAAAAGTAATTAGCAATTACAATTCCCTTTTTTTTCGTGTAATTGTAATTGTATTTAAGTACTTTTTTTTATTAAAGTAATTTGGAATTGTAATTGCAGGAAAATTTTTATAGGAATTGTAATTTGTAATTATATTATTTGAACTATCTAATTACAAATTACTTCTATAAGTACAAGTACAATTACTTTTTTCAATTACAATTACTTTTTCCAATTACAATTACTTTAAGAAGATGCGTATGTGGTTTAACAAACAAGGACAGACTTGCAGTTCCATCTCTGGAAATCGCATCATCCTATTTGTTTCTATTCGATTTGAAGAAAGCGTTGTGCCGCGTGAACATTAAGAAGTGATTTAGTGAAGTAACTTCGGAATTAACATAAAATAAGTACATTTTATTTTATTACAGTTATTATTAATTTAGAAAATATGTTGTCTATACTATCAAGATTAATAAAAATATATATTACGTGTTACTGCTCTTATTTTGAGCTAAGAAAACTTCTGGTTCGGTTAGTCAGCCTTTCGGTCATACTTTTTTGATTCGCAATTTTTTTAATAATAATTATTGCTGTTCCAACATCTCATATAAGAGAAACCATTGTGCTCGTGGGAAAAGAAGTAAATTGTAATTTTTGTTTTTTACATTTTAAGTCATTTTAGGTAAAAGAATAAAATGAATTTCGAACAAAAAATTTCTTGTCAGCTTGTCTGCTTGAGTGCCTGTCTGTCTACTGAGTATCTAGGAAATTTTGTTACTACAATAACTTGAAATTGACTTTTTTCAGAATTAAAACGGAAAAATAAAAAATAAAAATGTTTTAATATTTTTTTCACGAATATAATAATGCTTTTCCATTTTATAATATAAAATGAAGGAAAATCAAAAGCAACTGTTTTCGAGACATTGGTGTATCACTTCCTAAAACATGAAACTTATGTATATATATTCCTAAATAAAAGGCATTTTTCATTTAAAATACGTTTATTTAGTAAACTGTTTATATTTAATTTATTTTAATATTATTATAAAATTTATTTTAATTTTACCTAACTACTACTTTGCGAAATAATCGCAAGCAACTAATATATACCAGACGACAGAGAACATTTTATAGTGAAACCCACGAAAAGTTGCAAACTGAATAATTTTTTTAATGAGTTCGTGGAAGTATATTATAGAACAATATCCTGAAAAGTTTACATTTCGCTCGGATGCAGAACATAAAAAAAATATTTTTCCATTCAGTCATTTTTTCAAAATTTTGAAATTAACTCAGGGTAGGAAAAAATAAAAATTACAGGTGGATAGACTACGTGTTTCTGAACAAAAAATGTCCTAATAACATGTATCGCTAAAGCCTACCATGGCTTCCTGAGAAAAAAAAATAGTGAAGTAATTTTGTCACTCTGTGCGGCCAATCGCACGGTTAAATGTCTAAATGCATACTATGGAACCCCTAAACATTCTTAGCAGTTCTAACGAGTAAAATAAAGCCTTTCTCTCTTTCTGATTACGCATTTTTAACATTTTTGTTAGTGAATAGGAGGATAAATAGTGAGTATGGAGGGAAAATATATAATTATGAACGCATACACAGACACCACACATAGCCTCTGAATCGCTTGCACGAAGTTTTACGTGCCTTTACTGTATTGTATTTATTACAGGTACACCTATCCACATTTCAGATATAATATATACTATGGATTCCTTTTACATTTGTTAATTTATTCGAAAAGTTCCAGAAAAACACAACAATCAAAGATGTTTTCATAGTTATGAGGATAAGATCGTGAAAATTACACATTCTAATAACGAGTCCAATAAATATTAAAATGCAATATTATACAACACTTTGTATTAAAATTTTTTAACTTACCTTTTTGTCTGTTTAGTCACTATAATTTACTTTATCATAAAAGTAATTAGAAAAGTAATTAGAAAAATAATTGCTAAGTTCATTTTTCGTGTAATTGTAATTAAATGAATATAATTCCTTTTTTAAAGACGTGTACTTTGTAATTGTAATTAGTTCCTTTTTAAAAAAAGTAATTTGTAATTGTAATTATTTTTAAATTACAAGTAATTACCCAGCTCTGTTAGTTATAACTCGAAATTTTAAAATTCCGACTTATAACTCGGAATTTTAATATTCTGAGTTATACAGTGTCCGCCAAAAAGTCTGTACCATATGGAAAACTTTTTAATTCAATTGTTTTTTAAACTGGTTTTAACATAATTAATAACCTTAAAAGTGAATAATACGAATTTATTTAATAACTTTCGAAAGGTAATCAAATACGTTTTGAAAACAAATGCTAGGCTTTTGACGTGTCGATCCTTATTAATGTCTGTTGCTACACAGATTCTATTCACAGACGAAGCAACTTTGTCCTCAAATGGGGTAGTAAGTTCCCAAAATTGCAGGTGGTGGGCTGACGAAAACCCAGGATTTATGATTAAATGTAAAGACCAGTACTCTTTAAAAACCAATGTTTGGTGCGGTATTTTTAACGGCAGACTAATTGGCCCCTTTTTTCGACATAATCTCAATTTGGAATTTGAACTTTCTATGAATGAAATTACTGAACTAATTGACGACATGTGGTTGGAGGAAAGAGCCGTTTTGTGGTTTCAACAAGGCAGTGCTTCAATTTACAGTGCTATTAATGTAAGGAATTATCTGGACAACTTGTTTAGAGGTAAATGGATTGGCAGATATTCACAATACCCATGGCCAGCAAGATCCCCGGATATAACGCCTCTAATTTATTTTTATGGGGTTACTTAAAAAATAAAGTTTACCATAGATGACCCTTCCAAGATATCGATCATTTAGAATACACCATCAGGGACATCTGCCTTGAAATACCCCCAAGAATTTTGAGAATTTTGCAATACGATAATAATGTGTATGGAAAGAGAGGGAAGACATAAACATGGTTTAAAGTTAATTGTATTATTCACCTTTTAGATTATTGAAGTATATTTAATTTGAATTTTTGGTTTTATTTATCTGATCTAAATTTGATTTAAATTAACAATCGTTGCTTTCGTGTTATGCAAAATTCACACACACAGTAAGTGTTCAGAATTACTGAAAATAGTCCACAATTATCCTATTGTTTTTTGTAAAAAAAATTTTTTGTCATTATTAATTACATTTAAAACAGAAATGCAACATTTAAAGTATAATTTTTCTAAGATGACACTATCGGCAATAAAACGCCAGACGAAGATAAATGAATATCTCACCTTCTCTCGTGCCTATTCGAGCAGAGAACGACCACGCCACTAAGTTTGTAGATACACGTGGTTTCATTTCTTGTCTTACTCTTGCTCAAGGATTCGATAAGGATAACTTCTGAAAGTGTAAATAAAAAATTGGTGCAAGTACAGATCGGGATTTAAAGTTATCCTTATTTAATTCTTGAGCAAGAGCAAGACAAGAAATGAAACCACGTGTATCTACAAACTTAAGGGCGGGGCTGCAATCGAATAGGCGCGAGAAAAGGTGAGATAAGCATTTCTCTTCATCTGGCGTTTTATTGCCGATAGTGTCATCTTAGAAAAATTATACTATATACATATGTTTTGCATTGAAATATTTCATATTAACTCAACTGCAACCAAAAATTTAAAAAATCATTTTACATATTTTTGGAAAAAAATTTAAAAATCAAAAAACTAACACATTGAAATCTTCAAATTAAGATTCTTAATGTAATTAAAAACAACTTTTCCATTTGGTATTTTTTAATACTTTGATAAATATGGGCATTTCAGGCAATTTTAAAATTCTAATGACATTTTGGAGGTGATATAGTTGGAGATATTGATCATGCTGAAACTAATGCTGCAACCCGTTAACGCGAAATTTTAAAATTTTGATTTATAATTCGGAATTTTAAAATTCCGAGTTATAAGTCAGAATTTTAAAATTCCGAGTTATAAGTCGGAATTTTTAAAATTCCGAGTTATAAGTCGGAATTTTAAAATTTCGAGTTATAACTAAGAATTTTACTTTAAAATTCTGAGTTATATCTCGGAATTTTAAAATTCCGATTTCTAATTCGGAATTTTGAAATAAAATTTCGACTTATAAGTCGGAATTTTAAAATTCTGAGATATAATTCGGAATTTTTATGTAAAATTCCCAGTTATAACACGGAATTTTAAAAATAGAAATTATTTTATTTTAGGTGTCCCTTCCAGAGCTTCGTACTACATTATTAAAGGGGTTGATAAAATAAAATTGAGATATTCATTCGAAATTTGGTACACTTATTATATTGGTATATTATAACGACATCTGGAACTAGATTATATTTTGAGATGATTGCGTTAAGGGGGGGTACAGGGGGGGGGGGCAAATTGGGGAAAATAAGTAGGTAGTGCAAGCTAACAAGAGTCCAGAAACTTAATTTTATTAAAATTCTAGGACCAGTTATTTCCGCATACTAGAGTGCAAATATAGTGAAGTAGTCGAGTCGCTATATCGAACTTTTAAAAAGCCCAAAAAAATGTTTAATACTTTACTGATTTTTTTGAAACTTTGGAAATATCTTCTTGGGTCCATAAATCGAAAAGTTAAGAATTTTTTTTTTGTCGGTCGAACCTCCGACATTGTTAAATAAACAAATTAAGTTAACAATTGAATAACTTGCTGAATAATTATTTAAAATGGCTGAATTTTTTTTTAGGGAGATTTTGAAGGTCGCTGATTACGATTACGATATTGATATTGAAGAGTTCAAATTCAAATTGGCGCATATGTTATTAATTATTTCGTATATTTGTGACTAACAATTGAATAACTGCCCGAAAAATAATTGAAAATGGGATCAGAGGTCGCTGATTACGAATTTGATATCAGAGTCCAAAATCAAAATAGCGGTTGTGAAACTAATTGTTTGGAATATTCTCTGTGAATATTCATAATTGTATCGTAGCGAATTATTAATTTAACATGGAAAAGTCAGAATTGAAAATGGCGGATTCATAATGGCCGAAATATCATTCATTATTTTAAATATTTTTGTAAATTTGTCATTCTAAAAAAATGATAACTCTCAGAGAAACCGAATTTTTTAATATAGCAAAATGTTAAATATGACCATGCTTAACGTACGTTTCAAATGTTATTGGTTTGGAGTCCAAATCAGTTATTGTATTCAAAGGCCGTTACTAACGAAACATAAATTAATTGTTTTTAATTTGTACGAATTAACTTAAGTAAATATTGTTTTATTGACGTGCCAAATGTACATATTTGTATCAAAAATTGGTAAAATAAATTCTATTCTCATCTAATAATAAGCATCTACTCCGCGAGCGTACGGTCGGAAAATCGCTCCGTTTTTTTTTGAATTTCTGGAAAGCGGTTCAGAATTTTTTAATGAAATAAAATGAAAAGTTAAGCTAATAAACGTACCTTTCGACTGTTTTTTGTTTGAATTCGATATCTATAATTGTTTTCAAATGTGAGAGCCCCCCCCTACCCCACAAGCACATATCCCACCGGCGTGAGGTCGGAAAATTGCTGTTTTTTTTTTTTTCAATATCTAGAAAACGGTTTCGAATTTTTTCATGAAAAAAATGCAAAATGAACCCAATAAACGTACTTTTCGACTGTTTTTTGTTTGGAGCCAATACGTGTAATTGTTTTCAAATGCGACCCCTCATAAGCAGCCATCCCACCAGCGTACAGCTGGAAAACCGCTCCGTTTTTTTTTAATTTCTGGAAAACGGATTCGATTTTTTGAGTGAAACAAAAAACAAAATGTTTCTAATGAACGCACCTTCGAGTATTCTTAGTTTCTATTTAGCTGATTTTTATCAATTGTTGTTGTTTTAGTCCAAAATCACGTTGAATTCTTTAATTATATTATTTAAGTTCACTTTTCCAACGAAAACATTTATTATATATTTTCCAGAATATGTGGTATATGTAGAATTCTATTTTTGGTGTATACCTACATACAATGTATCTATAAGATTCACATAAATATATGCCTATGATAATATATTACACTTCGTAAAAATCATCGTTTGTTTGAAAATGCGTGCGAATTTTTGTATCTTGATAAATTTTTTGTTAATAATAAAATAAGTATTATTTTTTGAATTTTTAAATTTATAATATGTGTAATCAGCCATCCCCAAAACGCCCCTAAAAAAATTTCAGCCATTTTGAATAATTATTCAGGAAGTTATTATTCAATTTGTACGGATTTCCACCTTTTTGGGAAACAGCCTGTATGAATCCGTGGGTTCTAAATAATTTCAACAAGAGATAAACACTACTAACACTTTATTTAACAATTTACTGACTATACAATACTTCAAAATAAACTTTGTTTACTTTAACCTCACTTTTTCCCGAACGTGTCACTTCTCAAATAACTTCTCTTTCCGCGCTGGTAATCGCGCCTTATATACTCCGAATTTGACTCTCTAGATCCATCTAGAAACATTCAAGAGCCTTCTCCAACAATATTCCAGAAAAGTCCATTTTATTCTGCTAGCTTCCAGTCACAATTAGTAGGCATAGGCGCATCATCTCCAATTCCAAGGGGGTGTAATTCATAACACTGCCCCCTCCTTAAGCCTGATCGTCCCGATCAGGCAACTCAGAATCATCGATGTATTTCGCCAGCCTGTCCAAATGCACGATCTTCATCTTGGACTTTCTGCTTTGCTGAATCCGATAGACGACATCATTCATTCGGGTAATAACAGTATATGGTCCATCCCAAGGTGGTTGAAGTTTCGGTGACCTTCCTTTCTTCCGCTGTGGGTTGTACAGCCAAACCAGGTCTCCTGCCTTGAACCCTTCTGAACTACCCTTACGATCATATCGAGCCTTCATTCTGTCACTGGCTGGTGATGGTTCAGCTATATCGTTAGTCAACCTCTTAAAAGGAGCTCCGGCGTTGAACTGCTTCTTTTCACCCTTGCTTCCAGTCTGTGGTCTCTTGCTGGCTGCACAAATCTCGCATTTGCGACACCAAGCCTCCACATCCTGACGACTTCTTATCCAATAAAATCGTTCTCGTATTTTCTTCAGGGTCTTGTTCACACCGAAGTGTCCATCGGATGTCCCATTGTGCACTTCCTGAAGCACCTTCGCTACTCGACACCTGGGAATCACTAGACGCATAGAATAGAAGAATAGAATAGACCTTTTTTCCATCCGGGCTTTCCCATGCTCTCCGCAACAGCCCGTTCCTGACTTTCAGTGAGTCCCACTGCGCCCATAGTGCCTTCAGTCCCACTCTTTTGTCCGAAACATCCTGCCATTTTGGACGAGTTCCCCTGTCTTTGGCTCTCAATATAGGCCCAATTTCCACATCATTCAATTGCTCTTGTCTGAGCGCCTCATCTGTCCTGTCATCCGGCATCTCCACCTTGACAGTGTTAACTGCTCTCGTGACCTGCAGTTTCTCCTGGTGGTAGTACCTGCAATCTTCCTTGCACCTTCTTCCGGATGAAATATCTGAAATTTTCTGGGGTTTCACTTTACTTCCACGTCCTGGTAGTAGTGGACTTCTCGGAATGCTTCGAAGCTGGGAAATCTTTACTTCACTCGGGGTACCATGTTGCCTATCTGTCACAGTCTCTCTGGTACCAGCTTCCTCTGATTTTTCCCTCAGCTTCGCAGCTTCTCCGGCCTTTACTTTCTCCAATCTTCTCCGTGGACATTCAAGCTGGATATGTCCTGGTTCTCCGCACCTGTAACATTTCATACGCTGTCCACTTGGCCTTCCACTACTTTGTTTATTCTGTGTCTCTTCCATGTTTCCAGCATTCACATTCCTCGAGATCCGATATCGACAGTCTCGTTTGATATGTCCTATCTTGCCGCAGTTGTAGCATTTAATACCTCCACTTAGCCTTCCTTTATTTTGTTGGTTTTCCTGTCTTCTTGGAGGATTCCATTGAGCCAGTAACTGACTGATCATTTTATTCGTTTTGAGAATCACGTTCAAGATAGGGTTTTGGTCTCTCTCTTCTGGCTGCAATTCTTCAAGCGTCATAGCCCGACTCTTGACTTTGGAGTATCCCTATAGACGGCTTCTACCTCTAGCGCATGCACCAAGGCTTCACTACTACTTTTATGTCGGGATAGCCTGAGGACTCGCCTGATCTCCTCGTCCCTTATCCCGTCTAGGAATGCCCCCACTGCCAATTGTTCTTTAAATTCTCTTGGCGCATTAGGATATGCCAAATGTGCCAGTCTTTCCACCGCAGCTTCAAATTCTTGCAGACTCTCTCCAGCTTTCTAAACACGTGATTTCAGCTGGGTCTGGTACACTCGGGCAAGGTGTTGATCGCCATATCGTAGATCTAGGGCAGCTTCTAAAACTTCAAAATCCCGTTGTTGGTCTACTGGGATTGTCTGGAGTATTTCCAATGCTTGGCCCCTTAATGCCACGATTAATGCTTTAGCCTTCTCTTCGTCGTTCCAGTTGTTTGCACTTGCTGCTGCCTCAAACTGTGTTTTGTAAGTCATCCAGGAACTTTGACCATCAAAGGAGGGAATTTTTAATCGCTGGCCTGATGACACCACTTGCTGGTTTCCTCTATCCCTCAACTGTCGTTTAAGTTGCTCTATTTCCCCTTTGACTTCTTCTTCGAACTTGTTTACTTTCACTTTGACTTCACCAACTTCTTCTTCGACCTTGCCTACTTTTACTTCGACCTCATTAACTTTCGTCTTTACGCTACCCATATCTTCCTTAATCTCATTTTTTATTTCTTCCACGACTGTAAACAAGGCATTCTGTTGCGTCTCTATAGCTTTCCTTAATTCATCATTTTCCTCTTGACGGCGTTTCTCCTCTTCTTGATGCCTTCGTTCTTTTTCTTGTCGTCTTCTTTCCCGTTCCTCCTTCTCTTCCTGGCGTTTCCTTTCCTGTTCTTCTTTCTCTTCCTGGCGCTTTCTTTCCTGTTCTTCTTTCTCTTCCTGGCGCTTCCTTTCCTGATCCATCATCATCTTTTGCATTTGGGCCATAAAGTCCTGCATTTGTTGTTCGGATGCCATGCTTCTGGTCGTTACCGGCATATAATTATCAACAAAATTTAATAACCACGTCAATATCGGTAATAAACTGTCCAAAAATCTCGAAACAGCACGAAAAAGTCTTATCTAGAGTCTTCGTCACTTAGCCACTAATGTCCTAATGAAATGTTCCAAAAATGTCTCAAAAATGCACTTAACACTGTTTTTCCTATTCGAAAATAAACCTCGAACAATGTCCAGTAAATTAGTCCTTCCTGTGTTAGCACTAACTCCGAGAATACTGTCCCAGTCTTCTCAACACTCCCGAAAAATCCTCTTGTCAAAATTCCGCTTCCGACACCAAAATGTTACGGATTTCCACCTTTTTGGGAAACAGCCTGTATGAATCCGTGGGTTCTAAATAATTTCAACAAGAGATAAACACTACTAACACTTTATTTAACAATTTACTGACTATACAATACTTCAAAATAAACTTTGTTTACTTTAACCTCACTTTTTCCCGAACGTGTCACTTCTCAAATAACTTCTCTTTCCGCGCTGGTAATCGCGCCTTATATACTCCGAATTTGACTCTCTAGATCCATCTAGAAACATTCAAGAGCCTTCTCCAACAATATTCCAGAAAAGTCCATTTTATTCTGCTAGCTTCCAGTCACAATTAGTAGGCATAGGCGTATCATCTCCAATTCCAAGGGGGTGTAATTCATAACAAATTGTTAACTTAATTTGTTTATTTAACAATGCCGGAGGTTCGACCGACAAAAAAAACTCTTAACTTTTCGAGTTAGGGACCCAAGAAGATATTTCCAAAGTTTCAAAAAAATCGGTAAAGTATTACACATTTTTTGGGTTTTTTATAAATTTCGATACAGCGGCTCGACTAAAGATGGTTTTCTTTAAAAAGACTTGGGTGGAAGTAGTGATTCCTTATGCAGCGGTTTTTGAGCATAGTGCCGTTTTGTCTGTCCGCTTCCGATCAGTGTGCGTTTTATCCCGTGACGTCACTGTCCTCGCCAAATTTATTATTAAGAATTTTTCAACTTTACTGTTATTTGCCAAAGAAATTTCGAAAGTAAAAGAAGACACGCTTTTTTGTAACTTTGGCGCTGTACCTTGCAAGAGATTACAGGGAGGAGAAAAGCATTGAAAAAAATGGATTTCCTTTGATTTTTGAACACATAAGATAGAAAACCGCTTTACCTTGAACCTGCAAAATATTACGAGCGTTTATAACGCATTAATTTGACTGCCATCTTTGAAAACAAATAAAACTCATGCAATGAAACAGGGTAGGATTCAGTAGGAAAATTTAGATTTTCCCTAATTAATTGAGATGAATTGCACAACTTGCCTGAGCTACTACAAAACCGATGAATGATGACGAGAGGTAGGGATACGATACACAGGTGCTTGCTCAAAGTTGCACTCTAACCGGCTTTATATAATGACGTGCCATTAAAAAGGTTTTATGATAAAATTTCGTCGGAACGACAGTAGGTATATTAAAAAAAACATTAAAACCATAATTAAATGCTATATCCGTAATGTAATTATAAATTACAGCTAAAAATTTGTACATTAAAAATTTAATCTCAACTTCTATAAATAATGTAAATGCCGTGGACTAGGTACTAATTATCACTATCAGAATAATTATCGGTGCTATTACCGTCTCCTAAGCAAATAATTAATGGTTCAATTTCACTAAAATTATCCACACGCACTTTGTTTCATGACCATGCGAACAATGTCCTTAAAAATTAAAAAAGAAGTATTTTTCTTTTGCTTTACTCAGCAACTGCCATAGTACAGAGACAAAGATATTAATACAGTGTGAACCTAAAGAAACGCACAAAATTCATATCTTTGGTATGTCATTTGTCAAAAAAATCCTCGAACAGGTCGATTTTAGTTTTGTAAATGCTACATTTTGTCACTATACCAAAATTTATGACGTCATTGGTTTTTGAGTCATGACGTCATCATATTTTTTTTAATGGAAACAGACATTTTTGTTTACTGTTTTTGTTGGTATATTCCTTTAGCTTTCTGGTGATATGAAAAAAATTGATATTACCTAAGCCATTTGGCATTGATCAAGACGGGTGTAGACACTTTGCACGCTGTTCTGAATCATCTCGTGGGCAATTCGTCTCATCTCCAAGCCAATTCTGTCTTTCAATTCTTCTATGGTATCCGGTCTGTGAAAATACACCCTTGACTTTAAGTAACTCCAAAAAAAAAAAAAGTCTAAGGTGGTTAAATCCGGTGAACGCGGGGGCCACTCAATCGGACCTCGACGACCTATCCTCCTTCCAGTAAAAGTGTGATCTAAGAACTGACGCACTGCTATCCCAAAATGAGGTGGGGCCCCGTCTTACTGAAACCAGACGTTTTCAGCAGGAATATCTTCATCTTCAGTGTTCGGAAACATAACTGCTAAGGCTGGCACTACTCAACTCCCAAAAACGGTAAGATTTTCTTCAAAAAAAAAAAAAAAAGGTCCCAATAAACGAACACCAATCATACCTGCCCACACGTTTACTTTGCCTCGTCGCTGTGTATGGGCTTCTTGAGTCCAATGAGGATTTTCTCATGACCGATACCTACAGTTATGCCGAAGTACAGTCCCCTTTAAAGAAAATGTAGCTTCATCAGAAAAAACAATGTTCTTTAAAAAATTTGGGTTTTCATCGCACAAGGTCATCAACTATTCACAAAACTGTAAGCGCCGATTTGGATCTTCCTCATTCAATTTGTGGATTAATTGCACTTTGTATGGATGGTATTTTTCTTTTTTCAATAGACGTACAACAGAGGTTTGACTCACGTTATGATTTAAAGCCAGCTGCCTTGTCGAAAGATGGTGGTTTTCCTCACTTTCTAAAAGAATATTTCATTTGGTTTCGTTGCTTGTGCTAGGGCGACCAGATCGAGGGAGGTCAGCTGCACTGCCAGATTCATCCTATCTAGCCATTAATCTACTTACAGTAGTGGATCTATAAATTTGCGTTTCGGGATACTTGGCATTGAAAACATCACATGCTTCCTGATGAGTTCTCAGCCTATCACCATATTCAACCATCATCAAAAGTTCTACGCGTTCTCTTTTACTTAAACGTGGCATTGCATTCATTAGTTTTACACTGTCTCAGAAGTGTCACAAAACTGAGGTTCCACACGTGCCAGGAATAAAAAAATTATCGATACTTTACAAAAATGCCCTGTATCTCTTTGTTGTGATTGTTTTTTTATTATTTTCTTTGTTTTATTGTTGTCAAATGCGTTCATGCTAGTTAAAACAAAAATGTAGGCAACAAAATTTATCATTCCATACGAAAGTGGAACATTACTCGTGAATTTGCGAAAGGTAAGCTATTTTTACATAAAATGTCATTTTTCCAAAAGAATGGCTCAGGTAATATCTTTTTTTTTATATCACCAGAAAGCTAAAGGAATATACCACCAAAAACAGTAAACAAAAATGTCTGTTTCCATTAAAAAAATTTTATGATGGCGTTATAACTCAAAAACCAATGACGTCATACCAAAGATATGAATTTTGTGCGTTTCTTTAGGTTCACACTGTATATCATACGACCATATACTGTCCAACTATTCTCTTTATATTAAACAAGCTAACCATTATACTCTTCGCCGTTTGTGACAAATTTATTGCTGTTAGGTTGATATATGATATATGAATGGGGGCTATTTCAGTTGGGCCGGTTTTGCAATTTAACAGTATTATTAATATAAATATATTTATATAAATTTAAAGAATTTATACCTTTTTTATTTATTGATCGATTTTGTTCAAAACCAATAGGGTTCTTCCTCTAGCTAACACTAACTTACTATCTAAATTTCAGTACAATCGGACTTCTCGTTCTTAAGTTATCGTGCTTACAAGAAACATGACGGATGGGCAGACTGACGGACGGACGGACATTTTGAAAGTTGTTCATAATTCGATCACCAACACAGTGATATGAAAATGTTTTCTCTACGAGCAATATTACTGGTTTTAGAAATGTGCCGATCGAATGGCAATATACTCTTCGTTTTGTATTTACGAAGAGTATAATACAGAACTTAATTTTCAAATGAAACAAAAAAGCGTTATAGGCCGGGAGCACGCGTACAAAAGTGCTGACTATCCGGCAAACTTTGACAACGTGTGCAGCAATCGATTGTTCACACCTAGTGAACAATGAATGGACCATCAGCTATCTGGGTAGCGGCGGGGGTGGGTGTGATGAAAACATGTAAAAAAAATTGGCAGGCAGTTTGTCACGATAAATAATTTACTACATTTCCGGGAAACTTATTCACATTTTCAATTTAAAAATTATAGTGAACCTTTAAAAATAAATATAAATAAAAATATATATAAATCACGCTCATTTTTGGAATTTTCATGTATTTTTAATGTGCAAAAATTATCGTGAAAAACTGCCTGTAAATTAGCAAGTTACAAAAAAATTCCAAGAGACAAAAAATGTTTAGTATGCCTCAATGCATACGTCTGAATTTTTCCAAATTTTTAAATTACATATTTTTAAAGCAGTACAATTTCAAAGAAAGGGGTAGTTTTTATGTTTTTCCGGAAATACTCTGTGAAAACGCATTTTACAGAAAAGTTGCAAATAAAAAAAGTCTTGAATTTCGATGATACATTCACTTGAATTATTTCAATTTTTTTTTTCAACTTTTACATTTCCCCTCCCCCACTTTTAGGAGTTTTCGAGTGGCCATATCTAGAAAAATGTGCATTTTTCGAAAAAGTTCACAAAAGTAATAACATCTTATTTTGGGCCAAACAAGGTAAATATTTTGTTGTTTTCTTTTCATTTTTGACCTAATTCTACAAATTACGGAACCTGTGATAAAATGGGTGTTTTGTACCCCTTCCGATCATTTTCTACTCTAATATTTTTTTCATCGTTTTTGTTAACGTCATTACAAACACATTGTACAAGGTTTCAACAAAATCCATTCATCAGCACTCAAATTAGGGATTTTTATCATTTTAGCGTTCCGTTGACTGGACTATTATGATAATATTTGTACTAAGATTGACGATAAACGCATCAGCTGCAAAATATATTTTCATACATTTTTTTCATTTTTTTAAAAATAGGTTTAGAATGTCATGAAATGTGGACATTTTAAATTGGCGAAAAAAAAATTTTACATCCGTTTTATAGTAAAAATATTTTCAGATTTTTTTTTTTTTGTAATAGGTGTAGAATGTCATGAAATGTCGGATTTTCACGTTTCAGATCATGTAGATTACGAAAATATGGGTTTTTCAATTCCGTCAGTCTGTTCTTGTCAAAGTTTGCCGGATAGTCAGCACTTTTGTACGCGGGCTCCAGGCCTATTAAGAGTCATAGTTAATTGTAATAAGTATATTCCAATGATGACTATAATACATTGTTTAAATCTGTGAAACAGAGTATTATGTTAAGTGTGTTTTGGTTTATGTACAAATAGGTAAATAATTTGCTGCCAAAACATTACTGGAACATTATAACAACACTTTTGTTTCGGACATCCGTAACATAACATAAGCTGTCAAAATTTTTATGTACAAATGACAAAAACACGCTTTACTGAAAAATCATTTGTTTAATAAGGATTTAAAATTATACAACACAACAAATAAAGCATACACAGAATATAGATATCTTCAAAAAAAAAAAAAAATGCACAGTCTGCGAGAAAGAACAACGGCGAATTTAAAAATTACATTTTGTTTTTTATACATGTATTTTATTAAATTCTTCGCAAATACAAAACGAAGAGTATATTGGATTCGATCGGCACATTTCTAAAACCGGTAATATTGCTCGTAGAGAAAAAATTTTCATATCACTGTGTTGGTGATCAAATTCTGAACAACTTTCAAAATGTTCGTCCGTCTGTCCGTCACGTTTCTTGTAAGCTCGGTAACTTAATAACGAAAACTCCGATTGTATTGAAATTTGGACAGTAAGTTAGTGTTAGCTAGATGAAGAACCCTATTGTTTCTGAGCAAAATCGATCGGTAAATAAAAAAGTTATAAATTTTTTTAAATAAAAAAATAAAAATTTTTACATAATTTTTTTATGTTTTGTAATTAAACTAAAAATTTCTAAAACTAATATTATTTACAAAAAAACTGCAAAGAGTATCCTATAGAATGTGTAACAATTATATAAAAAGTGCTGTAAATCGGCGAAGAGTATAACGGTTAGCTTAATTTGATACACAGCCCTTCCTGTATTTTACGTGTAATTTTTCTTCTTTTCGTTTGATTTAATGTTGTGAGGTATTATTTTATATTTAGCTATGTCCTTTATTTTGATCACACTGTTACAGCATTTCTTCCAATAGTCTGGCGTTATTTGAGTAAATTTATATTCATTAAACATACATGCATCTTCTAATAATTTAAATGCGGTATTTTACATCAACATAATTTTTAACTGTGGCTCATACCAATTCAATAAGATTTAAATCCGGGTGAGAGGGTGGTAGACGTAATACGATATTTCCATGGCTGCACAGTAATGTATCAAATTTGTGGATACATGTATCACTTCTTAAAATATTACAAATTGTAAAGATATTCAGTTCACAATTATTGCTCCTATCAACTAACCATTTTATGTCTGCCTTCCTAGAATTTGGAAATAAAATTGTGTATTTTGTACTCCTAAAAATTGACCTAAAAATATGGAATAAATACATGGCATAGAACTAATTGACTATTTTTTGACGTTGGATTAATTCCAATATCTGTCATACTTCCGGAGAAAAACAAAGTTGTCGTTAAGAGTTGTTTCCCCCATATCTTCTTTATAGATGAAAGCAGAGATGAAATTAATTGTAGGAATACTTTAGGCAAAAAGCAATAATTAAAAGATTAAAGCATGACAATAGACGTCAGTGCATTTTTCATATGCTAAACTGGCTAGACCCTTTAAGAAAATTGTGTTATGCTCCATTTAGTTTATAGATTTGTGCAAGTGAAATGCCCATATATAAATAAGAACAGAAGTGTAGATTGCAATATATAAAAATTAAAAATATATACACATATATATATATATAACCTATATAATATTTACCTACCTTTGATGTACCTATAATGTGTTCCTAAACAACATCGTTACAAAAAAGGAATCCATGTACCCATTAAGTACAACAGGAGAATGGTAAATCACACCTCAGTGTGTGATTTAGCTGAAAATTATTAAATATAATGCAAGAAGCAGTTTTTGTTTTGGATAACGTACATTTTTACTTTGTACTTAATGCTTTTAAATTTGTTAATGTTCTTATAGTATTTGGTATATTATTATAAAAGTTTGTTCCCAAAAATTAGATAAATTTCTGACATGTAAAGAAAGAATTGTTGTTGAATATGCTTATTGCCCGGGTGTTGGTATTGTGTATGTTCTAACGAACTTTTCTCATATCTAATTATAGATTCTACCAATGCTTAATATACAAATAATAGCTGTTTTGTATATAATACATTGCGCAGTTAGTAAAATGTAGGGATAAGTGTTCTAATTTTTTTTGACATTAATTCTATATGGCTTAAATGGGGTCAATCATTAGGTACCATGAAATAATAATACAGTATCATCAGCATATGATACTATTTTCATTTGAGTGCTTAACATGAATAAACTGTTAATATAAATTATAAACAGTATTGGTCCCAGCACAGGGCCTTGTCGAACTCTCGTTTTAGTAGTTAGTGGATCACTTAACTAGTTATTAATTCTGACATAGGTACTGCTGTATATCTTTCAAATATTTTTTTATTATTGTTAGTGCAATACCTCCTATGCCAATTTTTTCCAATATATTTAGTAGTAGGTATATTATGAGAGACTGTATCGAAGGCTTTAGCCAGGTCTAGAAACACAGCAACACACTTATTTTTTCTATTTAATTGATTATTTACAAAATTAATAACATCATAAATCGCAGACTCTGTGTTGTGGTTATTTCTAAAACCATGCTGACAATGTGAAGCACTCCAAATTTCTCAAGTTAATTTACAATTCTTAATTTCATTGTCTTTTCAAATATTTTTGCAATGTTGTTTATTAGTGTAATTGGTCTATAATTACTAACATGTAATGAATACCTGATTTGAAAATTGGTGTTATTCAAAGAGTCTATCTCTTTGAATTTTTGCAGAACTATTCCGGTTGAAAATATTGAATTAATATGTTGTAGTGGCTTTGAAATATGCAAATGATTTATTTTAATTAACTAGATATTTCATCTAGATCTAGGCTACATGTATTTTTTAGAGAGTTTATAATATTTATTTATTCCTTATCATCTACAAGGTTTAAAAATAAGGAGTGTGTTATATTAGGCTCTCCGTCATTACATGGATTATTATCATTATTTATTTCATTCGCCATTTTTTGTCCTATTGAAGTAAAATATGAATTGAATGTGTTCACATTTTGTAAAATGTTTACTTTTTGTGGATCCCCTCGCTCCATTAGTCCAATCAACGAAGGAAAAACAGGGGAAATAATTCGTGTAGTTGCCAATTTCGGTATAGTTGTTGGGGGGTAGTGTCCAGAACAACATACTAAAAGTCCTGACCAGTGGCTGGTCTGCGGGGGAGTAGGGGACAGTTTAAAGGTCCCCTTCTCACGTTTTTCTTCAATAAATGAAATTTCGAACAAATAAGTTCATATTAATTTTTTTTCTAGGGTCAATACTTTACGCGATACAGAGGGTGGAAAAGTCGCATACCGAAGGGAAGTATTTTATCCGAGAAAAAATCACCATCCGAGATTTTTTCGGATTCTCATGTTTCAGACACCATGTAGAATGCGAAAATATAGGATTTTCAATTTCGTCCGTCGGACAGCTGTCTGTCTATCTGTCTGTCTGTTGGTGCATTAAGTAAGGAACTACTTGATGGATAACAGCCAAATTTGCTAGATAGCTGAGGCTACTGCAACCGAAGAAATGGTTAGACTTTCACTGGAAAATATACAGGGTGAACCGTCTAAAGGGAATAAATAATGAAAACAATGTTTCCACTCAAATTCGAAATTTTCACGTTTAGAGTAGTATTATTATGAGAAGATGCTCGGGGCGGAGCTAACGTGCGCGAATATTTTTGCCAGTGACAGCATCATCTGGGGTAGAAGGATATATAATAATTGTAATCAAATTTTCAAGGTCGAGGAACTGTGTAATGTAGAATATTAAAACTCGTCACACTCTGGTGTTTACGATGAAGACATTCTTCACTGAAAGTAAGGTTATATCACTCAATTCAATCAGAAATGGGGAACACAACAAGTATACTAGTATACTGCAGCACAGATCCTGTGACTGCAGAATTGCAGATTGACGGTGCCACTGGCTTCGACGTCAAATATGACGCAATTCGCTCTCATTGGCTTAAAACAATGAAGGCACACAAACTCGTCTCTGCGCATTATTTTTTGCAAGCATCTTCTCATAATAATACTACTCTAATGACATTCTGAACCTATGTAAAAAAAATTTAAATTTTTTTAACCACTGCTATAGAATAGATGATGGAAAAAATTTTTGGAAAAAATGAATAGGAACTTGTGTAGGAAATTTCATGTAGTTTAATATTGTTTTTCGCTAGAGGGCGGGGCTTTCAAGTTATTCAAGAAAAATGTTAAAGGGGGAGGGACCTTTAAAGTACCCCCCACTCCCCCGCAGACATTCCACTGGCCAGGTCTTTTAGTATGTTATTCAGGGCACTCCTCCCGACAACTGTACAAAAATTGGCCTCTACACGAATTATTTCCTCTAGTTGGCCTTTTTTGGGCTTCGGTGACTGGATTAAAATCGAATTTTTCACTATATGTTTTTTTCCAGATAGCTCTCTTGGACACGCTGTTCCCCGACGGGGCGGCATACTGCCTGGGAGCAGTTAATAAAGATTGTTGGTATTTATATACCCTGAATCCTCTGCCACACAGAAATAGAATGCCTTCCCTGCCTGAATGTGAAGAGCCTGACCAAACGTTAGAAATATTAATGACAGATCTGGATCCCGAGATTATGTCGATATTTACCAAGGAGGAGTGTTTAAATGCCACTGAGGCCACGAAGGTTAGTAAAAATAAGAACACAAATTAATTAAGTAAAGTTTTTAAGTCATGCTGTAATTACATATATTGACTTAAACACCAACACTGCCCCTGTATTACTGATATCATAAATACGCTACGCTGATGAGGAGCAATAACTCCGAAACACATGGACGTAGTTGCATTCTTGTTTCTTATTGGGGAATATAGCGCGATTCTTTGGTCTGACCCCGACAATTCTTTCATTCCTTTGTTTGGAATTAATAAAATTTTATAAATCTCAGAATTTAGTAGAGAAAATTACACAGGTTTACAAAATAAAAAAACGTTCAACCAATGGGATTCCATTACCGTACTCCGGAGGTTTTTGACGTGCTGAACACGATGCCGTAGTCCGTTTTGTGCCATCATGTCAGGATTTCGTGAAGACAACCTAAAGTGCTAAAAATACCTTTTTCGCCTTCGTTCATGCACAAATTAATTATATACTCAATATTTTCGACTGAATTTTGTTACTCGGGGGATTTTGGGGTCGCTGACCACGAATCTGAAGTCAGAATTTGATGATTTCTAAATCCAAGACGGCGGATGCTAAAATCCAGAAATTTATTCGGGGGTTTTTGAGATCGCTGATCAGGAATCTGAAGGCAGAATTTTAAATTTTCAAATTTAAGATGGCGGAGCAAATATGCCAAAACCTTCTGAGGCCTACTTTTTTAATTACAGTATTTTTTATATCAAACTTCTTACTGTGAGAAAAAATTGAAATAGGATAGATACTACTTACTGGGTGATTTCTTTACCTGAAGCTTTCAAATATCTCGAGTAAGCACTCTACGGAAAAAAAAATTCAAACAAAAGTTGTAGAATGCAAAATTTCTATCAAAATAAATCAGAGTGGTGAATATCAAAATGACATTGATCATCAATTAAATTAATAAAATAGGACGGTACATTGTCCCCCACTTTCATCTCAACCAATCATAACTCACCGAATAGATACAGCCCCACCCAACTTTCATGTTAAGACAAGAGTGTTTCATGTCCAGATGCGCACTTGTCAGTGCCATGCAGAGCCTGACTTGAGAGCTGTTTCCTGTCAGCTACTGTACTGTGAAGTGTTAGTGCAGCTGTGTTTCTTAAAACTATGGTCTTTCAAAATCATTCGAACTGAAAATATATTGTAGCGTGTTTTCCACCCTTTAGGAAATACCCTGTATGTATCCGTGACTTCTAAAATAATTTCAACAAGAGATAAACCACTAACACTTTATTTAATAATTTTCTGACTACACAATATTTCTTAATTAATCAAAATAACCTTTACACTTTGTTTACTTGATATTTAACCTCACTTTCGTTACCGAACGTCACTTTAATAGAACTTCTTCACTTTTATAAAACTCCCTCTTCTGCGCCGGTAATCACGCCATTATATACTCTGAAATTGCCTCTAGATCCATCCAGAAACAATCAAGAATCTTCTCCCACCACACTCTAGAAAACTCTATCCCTTTCTACAAGTTTCCAGTCACTATTAGGCATAGGCGTATCAATTTCCAGTTTCAAGGGGGTGTAATACATAACAATATTTAGTTGTCTGCAATAACATATTATTGTAACTTACAATGATTTGTTAAAGTGTTGTTAATGTTAATGTCATTACTTTTAACATTGTTTAGTGCACTAAAGTGGACCGAATATTTGATTATTAGACCAAGAGAGGCAGTATACTTTAGAACAAAAGTACATTGGCTATTTTGTCAACTAGGCAGGTTTGGAATTATTTAAAGTGTTTGGACTTTAAGATGTTTGAGTATTGCAACTAGTAATAAGGGAACCATTGTGACGAGAACATCTGCGTGTATTTGGCTTGTTGGTCAAATGTCGACATCACTCAACTACACCTAAGTTGCCATCTAAAAAAAAGTTCTTAGCATTTTCTTTCATTACAAGGAATTAAACAAATTAAACTTAAATAAAAGAGACTCAGCTCACTGTGCTGCTAGTGATGAGCTTCTGATTTGGGAAAAGGCTAACATTCCTACTACTACTATTAAAAAACATGTAATTGCCAAAATTGAAGGTCTGTTCAAGGAATGGCAACTTTGTGTGGTTCAGTGAATTCGACATTTGACCAACAAGCCAAATATACGTAGATGTTCTCGTTACAATAGGTCCCTTACTACTAGTTGCCATACACAAACTCCTTAGAGTCCAAACAGTATTAAATAATTCCAAATTTGCCTACTTGACAAACAGTCAATACACTTGTCCTAAAGTATACGGCCTCTCTTGGGTTAATAATCAAACATCCGGTCCACTTTAGTGCACTAAACAAAGTTTAAAGTAGTGAAATAAAGCCAATTTAACAAATCATTGTAAGCTGCAATATGTTATCGAAGACAACTAAATATATTTTCAGTTAGAATAATTTAAAAAGACCATAGTTTTAAGAAACGGCTCTCAAGTCAGGCTTTGCATGGCACTGCCAAGTGCACATCTGATCATGAAACACCTTGGTCTTATCATGAACGCTCGGCGCCAATATTCGTGACTAAAGATGACGGTCTCGGATGATTAGGGGTCGAGCTTGAGCTCTTTGCCCCAAGCATCGCTGTAGACCTGGACCGGCCTCGTAAGGGGTGGGCCTGCTTTTTCGCCTATCCCACCCGCAAATACGGAAGGTATTGGTGATGTTAACAAACCTCCCCTGGTCCTGGCTGTTGGACCCTGCCAGCTGGGTCGTTTCTTCTGGCGCTCTTCTGTCTTATCATGAACGCTGGGTGTAGCTGTCCCTATTCAGTGAGTTATGATTGGTTGAGATGAAAGTGGGGGACAATGTACTGTCCTATTTTATGAATTTAATCGATGATCAATGTCATTTTGATGTTCATTACTTTGATTTATTTTAATAGAAACTTTGCAGAAATCCTCGATTATCTTGAAAAACTCAAGACTTGGTAGCGACCCCTAAAACTGAGTTTAAAAATCCCAAAAAATTACAGTAATTCTTTTTAATAGTGTTGATCAAAATGGAAGGGTGCCCCAAAGAAAATTAAGAATTTTTTTTTACCCTAATTTAGGGACCACCCTAGTTCTTATTACTCGAGATATTTGAAAGTTTCAGGTTGAAAAAATCGCCCAGTATATAACTATATACACAGGGTGTCCCAGAATTGAGTTCCCGGACAGGAACCTGTGATTCCTGGGTTCATATTGGGCCCATATAAACTAACTTACCTTAGTTTAAAAAATACATCCCTGAGAAAGTACATCCTGTTAAAGTGAGACAAAAAAAAAACATTTTTTTCCAATAATTTCCGTTATATTGAAGGTAAAATTTTCAAATTTTGGTGGTAGCTGTATCCCTATAAGTACTCTATGTAAACTTGACAACAACCAAATATCTTTTGTTTCTCAATTTTTTCTCATAATAGTTATTTGATTGTCCATATTTTTTTTATCGCGCTGTGAAATTACAGAATACTCGAATATTTTTGCAGAGCATTGAAATGGCTGCAAAAATGTACTAAATTTTTTTTAATAATCAAAATTCAAGGAATTATCGTTTTTTCCTCCCATTTGTATTTAACATTTATTTACAATTCTAGAATAAAATGTTATAATAACAGAAAATTACAGTTTATTCTAAAAAATACAGTAATAACAAATGCTCTACATGACGTCCATCTGTTTCAGTATGCAAATTAATACTTTTTGTATAATATCAACGAAAAATCGAGAATTATCGTTTTTTCTCTGTAGGTCATAGGTGCTTGTGAAACAGGAAACCTGTCGCATTTGAGAAACAAAAGATATTTAGTTGTTATACTTCAGTATGTGTCCCCTCGAGGGGGTTGCACTCGGCGTCCGCCTCTTTGGCGCTTGCCGTAGGTTGGTGTTATATGTTGTTCTGGACTTGCTCTTTTGTGAGCTGGCTGCCTTAGGTATATAAATGTTTACAATGTATAGTTTATAGCTTGTGGTTGATTTGTTGTGAATGATGGTGGTGATTTGTATGGAGGTATTGTGTTGCTGTTTGTTTTGTGTTGAATACTGGTGATGAATTGTATGAAGTTCTATTTTGTTTTGGTGTTAGGTGGTTGATATATGCTTATGTGGTTGGCACACGTGTCTGTTTTGTGGGTCGTGTGTGTTGAGAGCATGCGGTGGTGTTTGTGGAGTGTGGGTGGAAGAGTGTGTGGGTTTCGGAGGTTTAATTTAGGCATTACGGTGCGAATAGTTGTATGAGTGTTTCAATGGCTATAAATATTTTGTCGAGTGTGTCATTGGTGTTCTGTATGCGGTTTATCGTATTTCCTATTGTGGTTAGGATTTTTTTAAGATTGAATTGTCTTAATAGGTTTAAAATATCCCTGAGGGGGTTGAGCAAATCATTGTCGTTTTGTGGTTCTGTAGGGGTTTGTGTATTTTGGGTATGTGGCCATGTTGGGGGTTGGATATTGCTCGTAGGAGTGTTAACTAGTGGTGGAAATTGTTTGTCTGTGATGTTGGTGTGGATGTTATTACTGTGAGAGCTGGGTGCTGGTATGGTATGCCTGTGTGATGGTGTATTTGACTGTTTGTTTAAATTTCGTCTCCGTGCCACCGCCGTCTTGTAGGCCGGACATCCCCTGTAGCTTGCAGGGTGCTCTGCTCCACAGTTGGCGCATTTGCACACATCTGTGTCGCATGTCGCACCCGCATGTGCAAGCCCGCATCTCACGCATCGTGGGTTACGGTTGCACAGCTGTGAGGAATGCCCGAACTTCTGGCAGCGATGACACTGTGAGACTTCGGGCCCAAGATAGTCCTCGACGGTCACTCTGTATTGACAGAGCTCCGTCAGAGAACGTACACTTGCTTCGTGCTCCTTTGTCAGGGTTAGAATCAATATCGGGGTAATTGTTTTAGTGCCGTTGCGCGTGGAAACTATTCTTGAGATGTTTATGGGCGTGATATTTTTGGCTTCTAAGTCGGCTTGAATATATTCATTGGTTACCTCCCGCGGTATATACTTAATTACTAGTTTGACAGGTCTATCTTGTAAAGAATAAAATGAATGAAATTCTATTTCGCGTCGTTTGAGAGTATCCATGATTGTTAAAAAGTCAGTTTTAGTACTA
Source organism: Stenurella melanura (assembly GCA_963583905.1). Classification (NCBI taxonomy): domain Eukaryota; kingdom Metazoa; phylum Arthropoda; class Insecta; order Coleoptera; family Cerambycidae; genus Stenurella; species Stenurella melanura. The sequence continues at coordinate 94,028,016 of OY757316.1, forward strand.
GGATAGCATGATAATGATCTAGAATTATATTTATAGATTGGCTTTTGTCTTGTACATGCGTTGATGAGTTGTATTAGGTCGTTGTGATTCTCAGTGTAAATGGAGATTACCGGCGTGTTTTGTCTGCTTAGGGGATGAATGTTTAAGGCACTAATTGAAGTAGATGGGGAATGATTAGTTGGCGTGGGAGCAGAGAGTGTGGTTGTGGCGGCGGGGGTGGGTGTGGGGGCGGTGAGGGCGGTTGTGGGGGCAGAGGTTTGTTTATTGGTTGAGGTGGTTTGATTTAGGCTGAATTTGACCTTATGGGATTTTTTCCTTTTTTTGGTGGTGTGAAGTATTTCTTCAGGTGTGGATGGCGTAGTGGGGGTGGTAGGAGAATGGGGGTAGGATGTTTGGGGTGTTGTTGTAAAAGAGATTTGCTTTGATATTTCCAGAAGTCGGTTTAATTGAATCGACATTGGCGAAGGGGATTCTGGTCTGGGGGTGGTAGGTATGGGGGTAGTGGGAATGGGAGTGGTTGTAATGGGATAATTTATTGTGTTTTGGCTTTGATTTTTTAGTGAATAAGATGGGGGTGTCAGAGATTCCGTGGTTGCCATTCTAGGTGCAAGGTATGAAGATGACATAACTAGGGATGTGTTAGTTGTGATGTGAGTAGTGGTTGTACTCGTTGTGGTGGTGGAGGTGAATGTCAGTTTGGGGTTAGGTATAATTTCGTCTAAGAAGTTTAAGTTGTCGTAGTCCGAGTCAAAAGTGTAATGGGGATGAACATGTATGCAGTCAGGCTGAGATAATAGAAGTACGGGGTTGGAGGGAAATCTGCGTTTTTTATAGGTATTTTTGTATAGGAATATTTTGTTCTGGGGATTGGATATGGTAGGGTCGTAGGGCGGAAAAGGAAATTGATCTAGGATTGAACGTTCTGAGGGATGCATGCTCTTACCTTTTCTTTGTGGTGTGGTGTCTTCAGATAGGGCGTCGAATCTATTATGGATCGGCACATCATGGTGGTACGTGGTATGCTCTTTCTCCACCTCTTCTGCCCACTGTTCTGTGTATTGTGGTGCTGATTTTTGTTTCTGTTTGGCTTTTGGTTTATCTCTAAACTTATGCTTCTGGTTAAGACTCATGGTCCCACTCAATATGGTTTGCAGAGGTACTTGTAGTCAAGATAGACACTTAAGACGAGTAAACAAAACGAGAACGTGTGCACGTGGAGCGTTCACGAAGTAGAATTTTAGTTGTTATCAAGCTTACATAGACTACTTATAGAGATACCGGTCCCACGAAAACTTCAAAATTTTATGTTCAATATAACGAAAATTATTGGAAAAAAAATTCTTTCTAACTTTAAGAGAATGTACTTCCTCAGGGACGTATTTTTGGACTAAGGAAATTTGGGTTATACTGGCCCAATATGAACTCGGGAAGCACAAGTTCCTCTCCGGAAACTCAATTCTGGAACACCCTGATATAATAATACTGTGATCTCAACCCTATTTTAAAACTTGTAGATCATAAAATTATCTACAATTTTTATTTCAAGCATTTTGTCATATCATCAACCATTCTCGAGATACAGCGCACATCCGTATACAGGATAACTCTATGTAAACTGTGGGGTCAGGTATATGTTCATTATACAAAGTTAATAATTGTATAAAAATACGATTATTATTTTTATTATTATTATTAATTTTATGAATTTATTTATTTTTGACAAATATTTAAATATTGTTATTTATAAGTAAGAAATTTGTATGAAAATGTTATGTAAACGTTCATATTAAATATTCATCTACTCATATTAGATTTTATATTAATTACTCAACTACTAGTATCCATAAACAAATAGCGTGTGTAATCGTTACACCCTAGTGGTTTATTTTTACACCAATCACCTTTAGAGTTGTGTTATTATGAGAAGATGCTGGCAAAAAAAAATGCGCAGAAGTGAGTTTACGTGCATCCATTATTTTAAGCCAATGAGAGTGAATTGTGTCATACTTGACGCCGAATCCAGTGGCACCGTCAGCTTGCAGTCACAGGGTCTGTGTTGCAGTATACTTGTCGTGTTCGTTGTTTCTGATTGAATTTAGTGATGTAACCTTACTTTCAGTGAGATTTCTTCATCGTAAACACCAGAGTGTGACGAGTTTTAATCTACTGGATTACACAGCTCCTCGATCTCGAAAATTTGAGTACAATTATTATATAACCTTCTTCCCCAGATGATGCTCACTGGTAAAAATATGCTCTGCCCCAAGCATCTCATAATAATACTATAATACTACTCTACCAGGCCTAGCCTGTCCAATCGATGTAACGCTCAAATTAAAATATAATTGTCCATCATTATTCAGGGGAGGAAGGTGATTTGACATGTTTGAATAGTTTGGACATTATCAAACTATTATATTAATATTTATTGTTATAATCGTAGATAAAGTATAGTATTTGACTTGCAGTAATGGTAATAATACACTTCATCTGGGTATGCCTTTAATTACATTACAAAAACTATTTACTACAATTAAAGACGTATCTACTTGATAGTGTACATTTTTTTCTCAGTGCACTTGTAAATAATGTGCATAAGTATATATTTTGTATAAATTTATAAATAATAATAATAATCGTAATCATATTGTTATGAATTACACCCCCTTGGAATTGGAGATGATACGCCTATGCCTACTAATTGTGATTGGGAGCTGTCAGAATAAAATGGACTTTTCTGGAATATTGTTGGAGAAGATTCTTGAATGTTTCTAGATGGATCTAGAGAGTCAAATTCGGAGTATATAAGGCGCGATTACCAGCGCGGAAGGAGAAGTTTTATTAAGAAGACAGTTTATAAAAGTGAACAAGTTGAAAAGTGAAAAGTGAGGTTAAATAATATTAAGTAAACAAGTATTGTACAGTCAGTAAATTGTTAAATAAAGTGTTAGTAGTGTTTAATCTCTTGTTAAAATTATTTAGAACCCACGGATTCATACAGGGTGTTTCCTAAAAGGTGGAAAAGTCGCTACAATATTTTAATTCTATTATTAATTTCGTATAATGAACTATATACCTGACCCTGCAATTTACATAGCGTTATCCTGTATGCGGATGCACGCTTGCCACTCTCTGCGCTGTATCTCGAGAATTGTTGATGATGCAAAAAGATGCTTCAAATGAAAATTGTAGATAATTTTATGACCTACAAGTTTTACAATAACCTTAAATGACGTATTTCGCATAGGAAATGAGATAATTGCGAAAAATCGATTTTTGTGACCTTTGACCCTGAATATCTTGTGACGCAGACATGAGATTATATGAGATTTTTCTACCAGTCTTCAGAATGTCAAAACAAAGGTTTATTCAAATGTACAGCTTAATCCCTTCGATTTCGAGATTGAATCTTTATTTTACTGGAGTATTAGAATGTAAAAACAATGTTCAAGATATTTTGTTTGTTAATTTATAGGTAGCAAATTCCACTGTCCATTTTCTTGTTACTAATACTCATGTGATAGATGCTTAGCCATATGACTTGAGTAGTAACTTGTAAAAAATCCAGTTACTTTCTGCATTTTGTTGCAAAATGTAATATTCATATGCCCAGCAAACATTTTAGTTAAAATTAGCTCCAACTCGACTTGGGAAAAGACAAATTTACTTATTAGTAATTATGACGTTAAATTGACTCAGAAAATAGACTTCCGATAAAAATTTACCAATTAGTCTTAATTTAGATTTCAGTTTACGTAAATAATACCTATTAATCTAGCTCATACACAATTTTCATTGAAAGTAAATTTAACGGAAGCAGCGAGTGAAAAACTACTAAAAGAATCTACCAAAAATGACCTTAAGGACAAATTTCCAATAAGGCCAAAATAGGTAATATAATTAGGTAATATTTACCTTTTTAGCGACTAAAAATATTTCTAATAGTCAAATATCTTACCGGGTAGATCTTGTTGGAAATTCTATGTAATGTATACCTAACTAGCAACCTATTTGGTCACTTTAATTACACTCGAGTAAAATTCACCTAAATGGGTATTAGTAACCAAATGTACTGTGCGACTATAAGTACAATTTATGTGTAATTTTACCTGTTTTGGTTGATATAACTTAATTTCGACGTCGTCTTAGTCTCCACTTATATAGATTCCACGTAGTGTCAACGTAAATTTTACCAAAACATGGTTAATTCTAATGTGAATAAATTTATTATGCATAATTTAGGTAGTCTTGACGTCAAATAATACCTAAATGTTTGCTGGGTGGAAATAGTTGTCAAGTATTTAACAATCTATTTGATGAGATAATATTTTGTTTGTTAATTAAAAGTGTTACTTTTGCTTTATACACATAGTATAAACAATAAATAAAGATAGATGATGAAGGTGATTATCAAATATACTGAAGAGCAATAAACTAAAAAAGTGTATTATAAATATTCAGTATACTTAATGTTCTGGTATTTTCCCCGTTAATATATATCCACCATATCACTGTATAATTGTAATAGATTTATGAAAATAATTTATGTTTTATAAAATTTATATACTTATACAGTGGAAATATCTTACGTAGGTATTTAACTGATTTATAATGTTTGCATATTGAACTTTAATAAATTTTATGTCTACATACACTTCATTGGAAAAATATGCTTTAAGTATTTTGCAGGCAATATTCATACACGCAGCAACTAATATTTAATATGAAAAACAATAAAATTATTTATTCGTCGTGTATACTGTTGATCTATCACACTAGTATACCAATAAGGCCATACACATCATTCTGAAATTATAATGATACATTTTTATCTGAAAGACAGTGAGAGACCTTCTCCTTGCGGGGGCCCTTCTGTGAATCTTGAACATGCATCGATAGCATCTCTAATCTTACCTAGAGAACACTTGATTGTGTGGCAGACGATATTATAAACAAAACATTTCAACATTTACTTTGAGTAAGGAGGAAAAAATAAAAATGAAAAAACTGATTAGCTAGAAATAAAACACCCTTACAATGTTTTTATATGGTTAATTAGGTAGCTCTTAAAATTTGCCAACGTTGTTGCATCTCTTATTTTTTGAGATAATAAATTATATTGGTTTAATAATAATAATAATAATCTCTCTTTATTTCAAAGTATAATAATAATAAAATGAAATGTACGTCACAGAAAAAATTGTGTAACCTATTAAAAAAAACCTTAGTCCTTTAAAAATTAAGGAATTCTTAGCTTTTCTAATTAATTCGTTCAATATGAAAGTTGTTTCGATTCCTAGTGTTATACTCATGAATTTCACAATTAAAAGCGATGCATGATCTGAGATAGGAGGGCAATAGACCTTTTAATATGTTGTATAGAAATGTCATTAAAATGTTTTCTTAAAATGTTTTCTTAACCGCTTCTCAAGTCACCGAGGTAACTCCTTGAAAATCCAGAATGATTTTGTGTAAGATAAAGAGAAACGAGGCCCTACAGTTTATAGTGGAGTCCGAACCACATCTTGGGGATAATTTTATAATTAAAATTATTTCGCGGTGGGCAGGGATTGAACCTGCTTCGCTAGGTATGCCAGTATGCAAGCTAGACGCGCTAAACCACTGAGCTCCGTCCCCGTGTTACGTGTATTTGGCTAAAATATGTTAACAATTGAAATACGTATAAGCCCTTGGTTCGCTCAGCTGCTGCGGTAGGGAGTGGGCAGTAGTTTTAATTTTTAGAGACGCCAAGTAATTTGTCCCTATACATATCCCTTTAGGCAGCTGAGATAAATTACTAAATTATCTCTGAAAACAATTAGCCAAATATTACTATCATTTAAAAAAAATAGAGAGTGGTATAGATATATAAACAATTTATTAACATATTTCAAAGCACCAAAATATAGAATACCTAGTTCTGGCCAGAGAGACAGAACTACAATAAATAAAAACACATATACATATACTTATATGGCTATTTGATGGCATGTAAAATTATATGGCTTTGGCATACAGTTTAGGTGGTTGAGCTCAAAAGCAACTAATCGTTATAAAACTTTCACATAAATAACAAAAGAAAATGCCCACGTTCGGTTACTTATACTTTTCCAGCGTCGGGTGTAGCTCTGCGGGGGTGATCAGCTATATCCAAAACAATTGGCCTGATGCGGCGGTAGCCGTCGAAATAGAACACCGGGGTGACAGGTAAAACAAGGGAGGAAAGAAAACACCTAATGAAGGAGAGAGAAAAACGTATTACCTTACGGATTGTTATGAATGAACTATAAATTAATTTTTACTATATGAAAATTTGATATATGACTACCGTACGTTCTAAAATGAATACGAAATAATTGGCATACCAACCTCTAACACAGAATCCTTATTGTTGGAGGCGTTTCACTGTGTCATCAAAGAAGATCTGTGATTTCATGACTAAAGACGTAATTTAATATATTCAACAAAAATCCTAAACATTACGTCTTTTGGGCGACTCAGACATGGATCCGTCTACCACGGGAGAAAACTTTAAAACAAAAATTTGTTTGTAGTCGCTGGACACAAGGCAGTCCAACGGTGAATGCTAATATCCCGATTTCTATTTCTAATTAATCCACGATAAGTTTTTTCTGTTACAACGACTCCTCACACTGCGCGTTAATTAGAATTGAAAGCTAGACACACATGTTACTTTCTGATTTAGATACGAAAATATTTATAGCGAAATATTCGTATTATCATACTGAAATAATATAATATATTAGTTATAGTATATACGATCTCAGTTGTGGCACCATAAAAACGACAGCTCGGATATTCATCATTTCTCGTCTACAGTCCAAGTGGACTTGATCCGCCTGCAGTTTCGAAATGTGGGCGGATTAGATGCCTAGAGTTTGATTCGTCAACTAAAGGAGATGCCGAATTTACTACAAGTTTTCATTTTTATACTGTCCCAATTGAGATCGAACATACTATACTGATTGCCAGTTTAATACTTCAAGCATTAAGTTTATTGGAGTGCATCTATTACATCTTAGTATTATTCTCACTACTTGGTTTTGGAGTTTCTGCAGTGGTGATTGGCTGTTCTTGTCCAGTAAGAATAATAATGATGAACAATAGTTAAAATATGGTTAAATGATCGTATTTTAAATTAGTAGTCTACTAGCCATTGATAAATTAGCAGATATCCTATAAAAGAAAAATAGTTTCTTTCTTATCTTTTTTTGAATATACTGATAGTGACTTAAATGAAGGTGTTGTCAAGAATAAATCCTAGGTATTTAAACTCTGAGACAATTTCAATTGGACTATTATTTATTTGTAAATTAACATTATTAATATTTATATTTGCATATTTATATGGTGTTGTTATTATCATAGCCTTGGTCTTATTTGTATTTTGTTAATATCAAAGTATTTTTTTATATTATCTAATTCGATATTTATTTTCTGAATGGTCGACTCTAAACTTTCATCAAATTTATAACTAATAACTAAAATATTGAAGAGCAGTGGCCCTAACACACTACTTTGTGGCACTGTGTACTGTATAATTTATTTTATGGTCTTATTTATATTAACGTCTTGTCGGAGTTCAGCTATTGCTGTTCTACCACTCAACCAGGACATGTACACATAGGCATCAACACAACAACAATTTCCTACGATATTGCCATCTACCCCAACTGAGACTCGAAGTTCATTGCTACCGTCTCGGTAACACATGAAAAACGTCACTAAACGTCTATAGCCTAGCTAGGATTCGAACCCGGGGCTCCGTGGTCACAAGCCAAACTCCTTAGCACTGTGCCAATAGATAGATATAATTTATTGATGCTAAAGATACAAAAGTACTTACACAAGTCAAAAGAACAACACAGTAGTATGTAAACAAACTGGGACATGAGATACACACTTCCTCCATATATCGCTTTTGCCTGCTTCGTCTACTATTATCTTTATATTCTTTAAGACACTCACTTAATTGTGGGGATTGATAATATTGACGTAGTTTTGTTTTTACATCAGCCCACACCATTTCAATGGTTGAAAAAGCAATAATATGGAGGCAGACGTAAAATAGTATGATTGTGTCCTTCAAAAAAATTTTCAATGGCATATTCTTTTTTAAAATTTTGCTTTCCAATCAATTCTAATAAAGTCTTTTTTGTGTTTTTTTTTTCTGGTATTTCCTTTCATAAATTCAATGATATCACCTTTTCTTGTGTTGGTGTTCGGAATTTTTGTGTGTTGCCTCAAATGGTATGACGCATTGTCTATAACAATTACAGAATTTGGTGGGATATTTGTTCCTTTGCCCACTTCTCAAATAATTCGGCTGTCATATCGTGATAATCGGCAAAGGAATGCTTTATATTTTTAGCAGACAGCAACAACGCATTTGGAATAAAACCGTTTTAATTTCCAGCATGTAGAATTATAATTCTTTTTCCCCTAGAACATGGAGCACTTAAGTTACACTTTTTGGTGTTATCTACCCAACTGCATTAAACTACATCATGTCAAACCATGTTTCTTCAAGATAAATTATGTCTCTATTTGCATCTCAGTATTTTTTTATTTTATGCAGGTACTCGCGTCGATGATCAACAATGCATGCTGATTTCATAACTACCATTCGTTTGTCTAATTTTTTGTACCTTAAACCGCAATCGAGCAAAACGTTACACAAAGTATCTAATGGTTTATAGTTATAATCTGGATACTCACGTAACTTATCCCTAACCATTTCTAATGTGGGCACCTTCTGTTCATTGTAAAAGTCGTACACAAATCGACGAACGACATCTTTGAACGCGTCATCAAGTTTTTTTAAGTTTTTGTCCAACTCGTAAGACCTGCTGAAATCTTCAGTAAATTATTTACCGAATGCAATAAGAATCCCGTGATTGAGGAAGACAGTGATAAAGATTAAGTGTCTTTCACATTTTTTTTTTATATAGACCATCTGTCATGCTGACTTCGAGGGCACTGCAGCCATTTAGGCTTATTGTGCCACTTCCCAGTCTTATATATATCGTGCCAGTCATTCCCTATAGACCTACTGTGTTAACTATAGTTCTATCACCAGTCCGTGCGAGGCTGGAAATGAATTCCCTCGCATTCAGGCCAGCAACAGTTTCGGCACGTGGTGTACCTCGTTGGTCATTCCCTATAGACCTACTGTGTTAACTATAGTTCTATGACCAGTCCGTGCGAGTTGGAAATGAATTCCCTCGCATTCAGGCCAGCAACAGTTTCGACACGCGGTGTACCTCGTTGGTCCGCTCACCCTTCGAAGCGGTGACCGCTCCGGACATTGCTTCACATTAGAGTAGGGTGTATTGTTCAAATAATACTTATTTTATTGAGTCATATGCTGAAAATTAATGTTGGTTTCTGATTTCCATGGAATTTACATAAATATTAGGGGGCCAAAATTTATTTTTTATTTTCTTTTACACTATAGATATGAGCATATTGCAGAAAAAGAATAGTGAGTGGTGTTCCATCAAATAGTTCATAAAGAAAAAATTGTTGCAAGAGTAAAATATTTTTTTTTTACCTCCTATTTGTTTAATTTACTGAGTGTCAATTTTGTTATAATCGACATAATACCCTGGAGCACGTATATTTTAGCTCCCGAATTTGGCTCATTCTCATTTCAGAAAATCAAATTTTTTAATTTTTCAAAATTCTTTCATAACTTTTGTAAAAAAAAATTTCAAGCTGCCATTTGGAATCATTCTCGTAATGGTAAGAACCCAAATATGAACCAAATCCAAGCCGGGGCAGCTAACCCGCCCTAGTAGCACAAATATTGCACCAATATATAATCCATATAGGGCCAATATATAAATATTGGGTCCTATATAGGACCAATATATGAATATTGGTTCAATATTGGTCCAATATTTTGTGCTACTAGGGCATGATTATCCGTCAATGCTCTTTTCTCTAATTATTTTTGTTCCTTTTTTATTCTACATTTTTGTAACAACCCTCCCCAGAGGGGTGGGTTTGTTTTCGTTTTAGACATTTTTTGTTTAATTACAAAACATGAAAAAATTGTTTTTTTCTTATTTACTGATCGATTTTCTTCAAAAACAATGGGGCTCTTTATCCAGCTAACGTTAATTTACCATACAAATTTCAATACAATCGGAGTTTTCTTTCCCAAGTTTTCGTGCTTGCAGAAAAACGTGATGGGTGGACGAATAGACGGACATTTTGACAGCTGTTCAAAATTCGATCACCAACACAATGATATGAAAATTTTTTCTGTGAGCAATATAACCGGTTTTAGAAATGTGTCGATCAAAGGCAATATACTCTTCGTTTTGTATTTGTGAATAGTATAATAACTAAAATAAATTCTCAAGTTAATTCCTACATCTCTATCTTAAGAAATGACAAATAATAATATTTGCTTGCTCGACAATTGTAAGCTGTAAATTTCAAATCTTGAGTTGACTTTTGATAAATATATAAACCAGTTTTATGCTTATAGTAATTTCTAACGGCCTTGACTGGAATTGAAATTGATATCGGTATGGATAGTTGAATCAATATTGTAAAGTTCTCTGGGTTCCCAAAAATAAATCAGATTGATGGTGTCTAGATAAGTCTTTTGTAAACAAATTTAATTGATGCATAGTATAGCTTGATAAGGCTGTCTTCATACATAATACAAATATTAGAAGTTAATATTTTAACTCTTAAGATAACTTCTTAGTTTATTGCTTGACAGATATGAACAAACAATATTATATTTACACATTCCTATTCGATTGCAAAGTAAATATAAGATGTAACCATTCCTTTTGTTTTTAGAAATCTGGAATCGACAAAATAATACCTAATATGGTCATCGACGACTTCCTTTTCGAGCCATGCGGTTACTCTATGAATGGAGTGACAAAAAATGTAAGTAACTTTAAATTTGAAATAGTTTTAGTTGAAAATGTAGTTTTGCAGATTTAAAAAATACGTAACTTACTAACTACATTTTACTTTGCTTTTTTCGAAGGGGGCTCACTATACATCTGTTTCTTATGCATAAAATTAAGAAAGAAAAGTTTTATATATGTTTGCGTAGTATGTACCTTTTCAAACTTTTTCCTTGACTTCTCGGCCAACAAATTCAATGTCACATGATTTGTTTCCTCAGCTTATCTGGTGAAATACTTGCATAACTCTTAATTGCAATTTAAATTAATTTTTTTATACTACACACAAAAACTCGCCTTATATACACCATAAAATGTATCTAGAAATTTCCTGAAAGGTCTATTCGTTTCCACAAACTTTTCGTACATTTATTCTGGCACAATCTAGTGGAGTCTAGATCCGTCTTTCTCTAGAAAAGTTGTAGGATTAGTGCCTCGGAGATAACACATTACAGGTTTCCATAAAGTGAACGAATCAAAGTGTGGAGACATGCTTATAATGAGTGCAGTGGCCTGCCATCCCTGCTATTTAATTCATGCTACCAGCAGCTAGGGGGCGCAAATGTGTAACAATATACTTTCTTCACTTAAAAAATGGTTAGGTTTTTTCTTCATAGGAATCATTCCATGTAAAACAATTGTTAAATGTTTTACAGATTTCTACTATTGGAGATTTCATATCGACCTCTATAGCCACAACAAACGATACAGGTTATATTTGCCAAACAAGAATAAATCAAACCATGGGCAAAAAATCAGCTGCACTCAATTGGTTGGTTAACAGTGAAACATTTATTAGAAATACAGGTTGGACATTAAGTGGAATTTTCATTGTCAGTTACTTAGCAGAACATTGCAAAACAAGCCCTAAGAAATGACAGGGAAAGTTGTATTTCAAATGTAGTTCACATGAAGGAGGAAAATCTGATGGGAGTTTTGGTGGAAAAAAATATGCAGAGTGGCGACTCGAAAAAAAAAATTACAAATAAATGGCATCAAATAGCGAAAGAAGTTTTGTATAAATACTTTTACTCAGGTCAAAAAGTCATACAAACTTTTCTGATATGTGTGAAGACATCTATAGAATTTAACAGTAAAATTGTCCTGGAGTGTCCTTTCTGGTACCTGCAGTTACTAATCCTGCAATATTTGAGAAATTAATGAAATTTGCTAGCACTTGTTTCGTGTAATGCCAAATGCCAGAGGTCATGGAAGAAATGGCCAGCATCAGAGAACTAACAAAAAAAAAATGTATTGGTTTCATTAGTATATTAATACGAGTACTATATATTATAACACAATCAAAAGGGTAACGACCTAGATCCTTGATCCAATGAGAAAGATAAAATCTCAAGTATTTTAGATACATCTCTCAAATCGTGTTTATTTTTCTCAATCAAGAAATTATAATTTTACCCAAGTCCGATACAAAAGAAACAAACATTTTAAGTAATAATAATTGTCGTGGTGAGCCTCCTTTCATCATTAAATTCTGCTTTATATTACTTAAACCTAGTTATAGTAAAGAAAAAAATAATGAACCTTTACAGCACATGAGAAGTACAAAACATTATAATGTAAAAAATATATATTTAAAACAATAAGTAATAATAATAATAATAATAAAAGTACTGTATTGAGTAAAAACCCAAATGGCCATTGACTTCAGCTTTTTTTTACCAATAATATAAAAAAAATTGTAATATAAAGTATGGATAATAGACATCAAGTAAATATATGTTACAGTGTTATAATCATTATTGGCTGTTTATTTTGTGGTGATTTGAACATTTGACATTATCTGTCCATACATGTGCATTAGGGTGTATCGAAAAAACTTTTTTTGGAAATTCCAAATTCCAAATTGATAAAAAGTTGTCTCTATGAACCCACCACAAAAAATTTAGCCCAATTGAAAATAAATTAGGTCTCCCGCAGGAGGCCTAAAATTTATAATTTTCTTCAAAAACTGCATTTTTTCATATTTTTTTTGGAATGAAGGATTAAGTGATTTTATTTTTCAAGTTGAAAAATTTTAACAATAGGGTATGAAATGAAAATAAAAAAATGTTACTCTAAAGAAATGAAATGTTTAGGTCTCTCGCATCTTATTTAAACTTAAAGAAAAGATGAGGTGTTCTTCCTAATTTAAAATTTTTTTTAAAATATCGATCAAAGTTTTTTTAGGCCGTTAAATATTTTATTCTTCATCATTTTCATCATAAATATTCTGCCCTAAGACAGGTCCTTAATCCTTAATCCAAAAAAAATTTGAAAAGAATCAATTTTTTAAAGAAAATTCTAAACTTTAGGCCTCTTGCGAGAGACCTAAATTTTTCAATTGGGATAATTTTTTGTGTGGTGTATGTGGTTCATAGAGACAACTTTTTATCAACTTGAAATTTTGAATTTCCAAAAAAAGGTATTTTTCGATACACCCTAATGTGCATTATGCCTTGATTTTATGTTGGTCAAAGATATCAAAATTGTAATTTGTCAATTTTAAGGTTAAAATTCTTGCATTGCAAAATATAAAGTTGTGTTTAAAAGAAAACATGGATAAACAGTGCTTTGTAAGAAACTGTATAAATACATAAAGAATTTAAATTAGAACAAGGCATTAAAATAGTATTTACCTTTATGGTAAAATTTAAGGTAGAAATAATAATATTATTGTACCGTCAGATTTAACAAATAATAATAATAAGACTACAGAAAATTATACAGGGTTCGGACTCATATGGAAAACCTGGAGAACCTGGAAAACTCAGGGAATTTAAACTTCTTTTAAAAAAAAACTGGAAATATCAGGGAATTTTATAAATTGTTTAAAAAATCAGGGAATTCTGTGTCTCGATATGGAAAACTATAGATTTATTAAGAATTTTCACTGATTCAATTCAATTCAAGGAATTATTTTATGTCAAATAAAAAATTACTTCACTAAAAAATATATGTAAATTCATATTATTGGTTACGGAAAACCTGGAAAACTTCAGGGAATTTTTTCAGCTTCGCAAAGTCTGAACCCTGTTATATACTCTGTAGTAGGTAAAACTTCACAACTTACAGCAAATATGCTGTTTGATTTTTGACAGACAAAAATTATATTGTCATACAAAATAATTTGAAAATTTTTACACTAATTTGTTGATGTGTTTGCAGCGCAGATGACATCATGGCAAATATTAACGTAAACTGTATTATTTTTTTCAGAAAGTGCATAATTTAAAATGATTATATGTCTACCAAGGTGCATTAAAAACTGTATATTTTCAAATATGCTACTTATTGTTTGAATTCATTTGTTACTGTAAAGGTTCATTAATCACAATTTATTTTTAAGTTTTACATATTGTGCAATTAAAAATTGTTAATTCAGCTTTATATTATCTGAATAAACAATTAATTTTAATTTAAAAAAAAACTCTTATTCATTATTTTTATGAACCATATGCTTCTTCTCATTAGATTAAATGTTCATACAACACATACTATAACTAATATTGGGTAAATACACTATCACAGTATGATTTTTATATACAATTTCCAATAATTATTATTCAATCAAGACGTTTACTTTGTGGGTCAGATAACACGATAATTTTTTATCATAAGTTCAGTCTTGAAATTGTTATCCAAAAGAGGCATTCGTTAGGAAAGTATTTATTAATTTTGGTAAAATTGTTTCTTAATACATTACATCCTTCTGTCAATGAAAACCTTCCGTCTTTGCTATTTCTTAGAGTTAAATTATCTGACACATTTGTATCATCTAGAGACATTATTAATTCTGTTCCTTAGAGCATATTGGGCAACGAAAGTGATTTGAGATATTTTCTTATTGGTGGAAACTTCATTCAGTAACTCGAAATATCGTTTACAATGAGCTCATTCAGCCTTTTTTTTTTTACTTGATAATCGGAAAGACCATAGAATTCTAAGCTCTTCTGCAAAAAGACAGAACTCTGTTTTGAATTATAAACATGGACCTCACTCACCTTGTCGAATCTCTGGTGTGTCGTCACCGAATAGAAACTTACTAGCCGGTCAGTTACAGCAGCACAGGAACAGTATGCCTTGAAACTTTAACGTATTTGCGAACAATTCAGGTTTTTAAAACTATTTTTACGAATTTATATTAACAATTAAGAATAGTGAGGGCAAAGACAATTATAAATGTTGTATACTGCCAAAGCACTACCTATCCAAGTAACAATTGTACTATTGCCAAATTGCCCCGGCCTAGCCTACATGCCCCTTTTTAAAAAAAGTTTTAATGAATTATGTCAAAAAAAAGGAGAAAAAAGTCAGCTACCCTTATGAACCATAAAAAATGAGGGTGCAAATTCATTTCAAAGGACGAAACTCATACAGAGTGTTTATGGTATTATTTTATTGATAAGAACAATAATCAGCTGTGCATCCTGTGGGGGCAAGACCGTCAGCTAGGGGGTTATAGGTGTCGAGCGGGAATGGAATTTTAAGCCTTGAGTAATTTAATTAACTGCTTGATTGACAATCTTTCTCCTATTAGATCGTCAGCAGATTATTTTTTTCATTAAATATAGTGTCTCGAGTAGTAATTATAAAAATTCCAGCCACTGTAAAATTGATTTTATAATTATTTTATCATTTTAATGGTTCTTTAAGCATTTTTAACATATTAGAATTTCATTAACTGCTTGACCGATGATCTCTCCCCTTTTTATAATTACTACTTAGATATTGTATTTAATGAAACAAATAGTCAGCAAATGATCTAAATATTTGCTGACTATTTGTTTCATTAAATGCAATATCTTAAGTAGCAATTATAAAAATTGCAGCCATTATAAAATTAATTTTATTATTTTGCCACTTTAATCTTTCTTTTTAAATTATGATGAAAAGTGTAGTTGTTTTTAAACAATAAGAAATATGTATCAATTAGTAATTAATAATTGTTGTGGAGGAGATATTGATTATTTTATATATAAAATAATTATATAATTGTCCTCCAAATAGTTATAAGCAAATGAGAGAGAATTTAGGCTCTCACTCAGAAATCTGTATAAATCTCGTTTTGCTCCAAAAAAATATGAAGGCTACTGATTCTAATATAAATTGCAATGTAAACATAATATTAATATAAATCATTTCAATATTAGTTTGTTATAAATATTTTTATACACGTGGCATTCGTACCGATCTTGACAAACGTTCACATCTACTACCTGCGCCCTTCCCTTCTATTGTTGTGTAGGTATTGGGCCACTTGAGCATGGAAACTTTTTATAGCCACCCTCAAATTGCCCGATGAACTCTTGACCTCTGGAGGTGTTTTTCCCTTTGTCATATGCCGCCAATGATCTCCCCGCATTTCATAAAAGGAACTGGTCATATACATAATATACTCCTTCAGAAACCATATTTAATGTTACTTGAAAGAAACTTATGCTGGGAGGTTATTTCAAATACTACCAAAGCAGGTGATAATTTAATTTTTATTTATAATTTTTACTGATGAAAAAAAGTTGGGGTGTCTGGGATTCGATCCGCCGTCCATTATTACCACGTAAGTATGATTTCGCTCCTTAACTCTCTCGACCACCTAAAACTTAAGAACTGGTTCGTAAACGATACTGTACTATCAACAAAATCTATTTTTAGTGATTGAGCATAGGAATCTAATAGGCGATTCAAACACGTATACTTGTCTTCATAATTTAAAAAGAAAGATTAAAGCCGTAAAATAATAGTAAAATTAATTTTATAATGGAATTTTTATAATTACTACTTGAAACATTGTATTTAATGAAACAAATAGTCAACTGATGATCTAATAGGGGAGAGACCGTCAGTCAAGCAGTTAATGAAATTCTAATGTGTCAAAAATGCTTAAGGAACCATTAAAATGATAAAATAGCAATGAAATCAATTTTATAATAGTTGGAATTTTTATAATTACTACTCGAGACATTGTATTTAATAGTCAGCTGGTGATCTGATATTGGAAAGATCGTCAGTCAAGCAGTTAATTAAATTATACAAGGCTTAAATGCCATGTCCACTCGACCCCCACAGGATGCACATCCGATTATTGTTCTTATCATTAAAATAATGTCATAAACACGCTGTATGAGTTTTGTTCTTTATGGAATGAATTTGCACCCTCACTTCTTATTACCGGTTCATAAGGGTATAGCTGACGAGTAATCCCCCGTTTTCAGTACAACTGACTGTTATTTTTGTAATCTTTATTACTGAAATATAAACTACAAATTTTCAAGTTTTATGAAATGACTTTTAAATTTTTTTCTTTACATGTTTTGAATTTTCTCACGGCCACTACGACACTGGCAACTGACACTTGTTTTATTCATTATTTATATCTAAACTATAATTTTTTATATAAATTAGATTTTTTAAAAACACTTGCAAAAATGCAACTAAACTAAATTAAGTTTTTTTTTTGTGACTTAAAAAGTAAAGAGAGCCATAATATGGTTTAGTATATGTATAAAACATTTCTATTACATACAAATTGCATTTTTTAGTTCAATCTGGGACATTCCCAATATGGCTGACCGTTATATTCCTCGACAACTGGAAATAAAATGGTGGCTGTATGTATAAACCCTATAAGCTGTGAATAACTCTACTTTAAACATATTTTGTCTTAAAATGCCTATTACATTACCAGTCGCTCTATAAGTATGTCGATTTATTCTTGTAAAAGTATATTTTAAGCCTCATTGGTCTTAATATATTTTTTAAAACTTGTAGGCTTATCTTAAAACCAATTTTAAACCATTTGAGCACATAACGCAACTACTTTAAAACCTATAGAATTTATGGTACTCGGATAATGTCAAAGTCAGTTTGCCGAGACGTTATTTGGTATATGTCCACTAAATGCCAATGAATATGTATATATATCTTATCACAGTTTTAAAACTGCCTGTTTTAAAACATTATAGTCTGGGCAACGGTAAACCAAATCCTTTTATGTTTAAGACTGATTTATTACAGATGTTTATTTGCTTCATTAAAACTCTAGCAAGCAGTTGGTTTTATACCTTGATAAGTCAATCATAAGCCAATAAAAACTAAAAGATAATTTAGTTTTAATGTAAGTCCTTGAAGGCCTTTTTAAAACTTTCTTTAAAACACAAAGATTTTTATAAATCAATGTTTATTTTGCTGCAATATGGTTTAAATCAGATAATTTAACGTATATTTCGAGTTAAATGACCCCTAAACATAAAAGGTCAAAGCTTGTTTGGATTTATTGCTTACACATTTATATTTTAATTTTTTGAAATTGGCCTCCTTACAAGTGACCCCCACATTAAAAGTGCCTCTTAAATATAAATCCGGCCCTGCTAAAGATTCACGATCTCAAGTGATTGAAGCGGAATGCACGACAGTTGATGTGGCGTGTGGTAGATGCCGGTGACGTCATGAAGTAGACCGCACCGCGTTTTACATTCACTCATTAAAAACCATGTGTTTCGAAAATCGTATTGCGGATTGATCTAAAATATTTCAGTATCGCCTACTTTTAAGTAATATTTTGGCCGCACGAAGGACAGCAGCTAAATAAAATTAATTTAATGAGCCCGTTGGTGCAAGAATTTGTACCAAGGATATATCTTTTTCATTGATTACTTACCATTTAGTGAATGTGGAAGTCCATAGGCAGAATTTCTAAACCTTCAAGTTATGTCACTGGGCATGACAAACAAATACCAAGCTGATTTCTTTGCCATCGATTAACTTAGTAATAACAAAAATATGATTGGCATACATCCCGGTTAGTGGAGATTGGGAGACAGGCATATTTTTTAATAAGTAATTTGTTATATATTAAGTTCTACCCCTAAGAAAAATTCTAATATCACTTTTATTGTCTCTAAAGGCCCCCATTCAGAGGCAGACCAGTATGTCAGATGAGTCCCACCAACCTAGTTGGCAGACCAATCCGTCCCACTTTATTTGTGTGTGGGCAAGTTTATGCGTTTTGGTGATATTGCATAATTTTTAAGTGTCTCGTGGTTTATTAAATATGTCGTGAAGATAGCAGAGATCTTTGGAAAAAATCGATTATTATTTATCAAAAGAAAAGTTGTTTACGAGACATCAGATATATGATGATTATGACAAACATAACTGAGTGTGTGGTGTGTGAAGAATAAAAGGCAGCCCGTGTCCGGTCGCGAGTTGACCTAGTGAATGGCCCGCTTAAGGCAAAGGATTATTCATGTGTCTAACTGATGCAAATGTGTCAGGTTATTGCATGCTGGCTCCTATACTATAAGTACTTATTTTTAATATTGAAGATATCATTGATTTTTGGTGCACTGTAATAATTGTTACTAAACAGATTTATTGGAGTATTTTCTTCATGGCTAAGGCACTTCAGTCGATGGCCATTTGGTTATTAACATCATCAATAAAGAACTTTTGATACCACTACTACTGTTAACCTCTTTATTTTTTAATACTATAAGCATTTATCAAGTTCAATGGAATCAAATGAAGAAACCACAATGATAGTTAAATGTAATACTTGAAAGAAAACTAAGTATACTGATTCAAAACTGTAAATTGGAACTTATGTTCCATTTTCCATTGTCTTTAGGTCACTTCTCGCACTATTCTTTAGATGTCTGCGTCTGCTTCGTGGCCCGTGATTGGCAGCCGAATTTCAATAACTTTAAATGACCAATCAGAAATTAAAACGCAGGAGTCACTATCTTGCATATGAGCAGTGCCTCCTAATTCATGAAATGGAGGGGTCGATAGGACTCAAAAGTAATTACTTATTAACCAAATTGTGTCAGTTGGTTAGTACATCATATTATCAATTTGAATCTCTCTTATTATTTTTTATGGGCCTCTACTGAGTGTTTCAGATGATAAATTTAAAGAAATGTGTTCTTTTTTTTATTAAATATCCTAACGAATCACTCATATTTGTGGGAATACCCATTAGAGTATATAATGGTATAGATGCTTAAGAAGCTATATGACCAAAAATAATAAATACTTCTCGAAACTGAGCTTTTGATGTTCTAGTATATTTCATTAACACATATTATTGATTAAGTGCATAACCTTTGATAAAGTTTTAAACAGGGTTCGGACTCATATGGAAAACCTGGAGAATATGGAAAACTCAGGGAATTTAAAAATCTTTAAAAAAAAACTGGAAATATCAGGGAATATTATAAATTGTATAAAAAATCAGGGATATGGAAAACCATAGAGTTCTTAAGAATTTTCACCGACTCAATTCAACACAAGAAATTATTTTATGTCAAATAAAAAATTACTCAACTAAAAAATATATGAAAATTAATATTTTTGGTTATGGAAAGCCTGGAAAATTCAGGGAAATTTTTCAGCTTTCCAAAGTCTAAACCCTGTTAAAACATGCCTTGCGTCATTTTGTAGTTTTTTGGCAAAATCAAAAACTATTTTTATCAGATAAAACATATCTTAAAGTCAAGGGACCACTTCAAAGGTTATATATTTAATTAATATCTTACATAATGCCTACTTAAACTTTAGTTATATTTATTTAAGAGACTTATATTATCCCACCCCTGTAAGACTAAAAACTAAATATATTTACAGTAGTTTAAAATTAAATCCATATCGTATATAAAAACGGAATTTTTAACTGTTTCATATATACAATTTGATAAGATTTTAGATTTACTTTTGATAAAATTTGTTTCATTGAGGTATTCCTAATTTGTGTCATTTTTTATTTGCATGTCTCATCAGATAAATACAGAAGTTTCAGATGTAAGTAAATATTAGATTTAACGATAAATTATTTAATTCACAATTTAAACCCCTTTTAAGATCAAAGACAGATGAGGTAAACAAAGTTATTTATTCGAGTGGCATTTATATAAATCATTTTTCGTTTATTTTAGTACTATGTAAATATTAGGCTATTTGTTTTCTATCCTTATACAGGGTGCTAATCGCATTTGGTTCACAAGTGGTATTTTCAGAACTCATGTAATTATTGGGGTCTGACGTATGGTTTGGTGCGAAGTGTGACATAGTTCATATGGCATCAAAATTAATGCAATATTTTGAAACACGTTTTTTGTTTAAAATCAAAAGTTTTGTAGAAGCAGAAATACATATTGCAAGACATGTCATTTTATGCAGAAAATAGAGAAATAAATCACAGTGATATATAGTGACTAACAAAAATAATACTCTACACTTGTAAGGCAGCACTTGGAATATGCTTCATGTGTTTGGACCCCGTATTATAATACACACATTCAGAATTTAGAACATGTACAGCATAGATTCTTATGCTACACCGCTTTTAAATTGAATAAGAATCTGGATTATACAAAGCTTGAAAATGATCTTCATATCAATTCGCTTAGTGTTCGGCGGAAACACAGAGATCTTAAATTACTATTTAACATAATAAATTCAAATGTTTCCTGTCCATATGTATTGAATAAAATTGGCATTCATGTCCCATCTAGAACTACCCGTTCAGCTATTATGTTTCATGAACCATTTCATCAAACCAACTGTGGGTTCAACTCATTTGTTGCAAGATCCTCCAGACTAGCCAACAGCCACAGTGATTATCTTGATTTCTACACAAATACACCAACCTTCTCGCTGCAATTAGCAAACTGTCCTTTTTAACTTCAGCGTTAAGCATCCATACTCTCCTGTTATTTTGTTTATTCATTTTCTTTATTTTATGTCTGACATACATACGTACACATGTATATTTAGCTGCATCTGTTTTTATTCCTTGTATGGCTTACCTTAGGCTTAGGAACGTACTAGTATTACTGCTGCTATTTTCTTTTCTTTTCTTTTTATTATGTGTTATATACACATTTATAAATTTGTAACTGTATTGTATTTTACTTCTTTAATTGTAATCTAGAAATGGGCTTAGGCCCGTAAATAAATAAATAAATAATTATCCTTGATTCGGTTAAAAATTAGGGGTCCATAGAAGGAATTAATTACGAAAAAAAATCTTCGAACTCAAAGTTACTTGAAGCCCAAAGAATAATGTGTCACAGATTGTACGTCGTTTAATTAAGTTTACCTGTTCTTATGAATTTTTTAAATTGTGCTGATTTTAAATCAAAATTTTTACAGTTTTCTGCGAATAACATTTTGCGATCTTCAGGGTTTTTAAATTATTGATTTTTGCTTAATAATACATCAGAAAAATCATGATTTGAGTGGTTCCTCATCGTTTCAAAATTTGTGGAATTTTTTACCAATTGAAACTTTTACCAGCGTCTGCGTCTTCCTTGGAAAATCCTTGGACCGAATTTTTCCTGCTTAACTGGTACCACAACCTTTTAACTTTTTAACGTTCAAGGAGGTTACTAACGATTTCAAAACAGGAGCCGCGGGTCTCCGTTGCTGGCTGCCGGACCCCCTAAAAGTGTTAATTTTTATCAGCTCCTAGGGGCTTCATGAACTTGAATATTACACAGCTCTTGGTCTATTACTCTATTACTTATGGTAGTTCTCTCTTATTCGCTGACTATTTTAAATTGTTTTCTAAAGTAGTGACCACTAAAGATTTTAACAAATTATAAACGTATTTCAATAGTCTTATTAGATAGATAGATTATATTTTCATGTGAGATAATTACATTATATACATTCGTCAATTTTAGAAACATAAAATACAATATAAAAAAAAAAAAAGTACAATTAAAGTAAATGACAGGAATAAAACTTATATCATTAAAGATTGGAACACGAAATATGGTTATAGTATATTTATATGATCTCCATTGGGACAGCATAAAAACGAAAACTCGGAGTAAATATAAAAGTGGTTAATGAAAAAATATGTTTATCACATTTGATAAGTCACATAAATGATATATTAAGGCTACGTCTATTGTCTAGTGACCTACCTCTCGTGCTATCTTCTAGCGGCAAAGTTATGTAATCTTAGGCGGGAGTTGCATAGATGGTATATAATCCTTCCGAAGGGGTGTAAAGCAGTGACTGTCTTGTTTATTAAATGTTAGGCCATGCTACTATGAACTTTGCAGTATCATGATGTTGGCGGGTAGAAAATTTCTACTATTCTATAAAGGAAACACTCGGCAAAATTTTAAAGGGGGAACTCGTTTCCTGGCATCAGTAATTGGTCTCAGTAGTGGAAATAGGTCGATGTTAAATAAACAAATTTCAAAAAAGCTTTGTCTATGAACTTTAAATAAACAATATTTCATTCGTCACTATCCAAGTTTTCAGAACTTGGATCGGTATTTACAATAATAATAATTGGATTAATAGGTGGTAATGTAAAATATTCATTTTACTTTTTTATCACATGAGATACACGCTTCCTCCATATATCACTTTTTTGCCTATTTCGGCTACTATTTTCTTTATATTCTTTAAGACAGACTCGCTTAATTGTGGGGCTTGATTATATTGTCGTAGTCTTGTTTTTACATTAACCCACACCATTTTAATGGGGTTGAAAACGCAATAATATGGAGGCAGACGTAAAATAGTATGATCGTGTGCTTCAAAAATTTCTTCATATTCCTTTTTAAAATTTTGCTTTCCAATCAGTTCTAATATAGTCTTTTTTGTGTTTTTTCTGATATTTCCAAGCCTTTACCTTTCATAAATTCAATGATTCTTGTGTTGGTGTTCGGAATTTTTGTGTGTTGCCACGAATGGTATGACGCATTGTCCATAACAATGGGCTTGTTCCATGATATTCTTTTTATATGGTTTTTATACTTTTTCATATAGTACTCGATATTCTCATTATGCACTTAAAATTTCGTATTAATAGCTTTTTCCGTTCTCGAGATATAAGGAATTGAAATTAGTAATAGTTGCAAAAACCGAGCGCTCATTTGTGACGTCACTATACGCAAGTGACGTAAGAAAAGTGGCTTTCTGGGATCTTTCAAATTTAACCTGAAAAGTCGGAAAACATGGAATTTTCAAACGCTGGTAATTAAATAAATACGTTGAGTGAAAGTTCGTTCTATGTATCTACGGAAAGGAGAAGGTCGGCGATGAATCCTAATCATAAATTGCAGGGTCAAAATCGAAAATTCGTCCCGACAGGAGCGAGAGGAAATTATAATTTTTTGACATTTCACGAAATTGTACTCCCCTACTGTCAAGAAGTAAGCAAAACAAACAATACTTCGAAAACACTTATAATTATAACAACAAAGGAGCATCAAGTCTATTGAGATCGCCGAGTCTATGCGTATAATGACGTAGCGCCTGGCCACGCCCCTTTTTCGCGAGGTGGAGATTTGTAATAGTTTTTAAGATACTAAACGTGCTAATAAGATTCTGATTTTTTGCAGATCCATTATTTTATACTTGCACTTTCGATTTATGAAATAAAAAAAAAATGCCGAACAAGCCCATTACAGAATTTGGTGAGATATTTGGTAACAGCTGTTCCTTTGCCCACTTCTCAAATAATTCTGCTGTCATATCCCCCTGGTAGTCGGCAGAGGATTGCTTGATATTTTTAGCAGACAACAACAACGCATTTCGAATAATACCGTTTTTATTTCCAGCATGTAGAATTATAATTCTCTTTTCCCCTAGAACATGTAGCAAATTACACTTTTTGATGTTATCTACCTAACCGCATTGAACTACATCATGGGTGTCAAACCATGTTTCGTCAAGATAAATTATGTCTCTATTTGCATCTCGGTGTTTTATTTTACCCAGGCACTCATGTCGATGATCAACGATGCGTGCTGATTCCATAACTACTATTCCTTTGTCCAATTTTTTGTACCTAAAACCGCAATTGAGCAAAACGTTTCGCAAAGTATCTAATGAGTTATAGTTATAATCTAGATAGTCGCGTAACGTATCCTTAATCATTTCTAATGTGGGCACCTTCTGTTCATTGTAAAAGCCATACACAAATCGACGAATGACATCTTTGGACGCGTTATCAAGTTTTTTAAGTTTTTGTCCAACTCTTTTCCGTTTAATAGAATGATCAACTACATCTCCGGCTCTAATAACCCTATAAATTGTAGTACCGCTAAATTTGGTTAATTCACAAATCCTCTTCACAATTTGATTATATGAAGAATCAATATTTTTGCCTTTTAACCCTTTCTCGACGGGAGCCGCAAAAACGCGCAAATTTCTGATTGATATATTTGCGGGAGAAGCATATTTTCGAACGCCGTGAATAGCACTTAAAATCGGGAGGCGCACGACTGTGGTCTGATATGTGTTTAAAGCATCTTAATGAGTTGTAGCTTGCTAGTTGCAAAGAAGCTGTGGTCCGAAAAACAGTTGTACACCCGCAGTTTATTCTTGAGTGTCTCGGACAATATATTGTGTGTAAACAGCTGCAAATTTGCCTTAAAATAAATTATATCTTTTACAAAATAAGCAGGAAAAATAAATACAGATAATGAGCTTGAAAGAATTTGGGAAGAATCAGATAATAATGATGTACACGAACTATTGAATTTTGACCCAGATTCAGAGAGTGATTATGAACAAAATAACCACAATATTGATAGTGACATCAGTGTTGTCTCTGAAGAAGCAACAAGCCAAAATGACACATATAGAAAACAATCTAAATTTAGAAGACAATCCAATACCTTGTGGTTCCAAGGAGTCCAGTCAAGCTGGTATATATATATTTGTTCAAATTAACCTTAAAATTGTAAATATGCCAAATCTGATTCACTTTTGCATTAGTTTGGGCCTGTTTTAAAAACGTTTATCTTATATTTTAGTTTATTTCAACTTGCACATATAAACGCGCATATCTTTGAAGTTGGGAAGCGCACTAATGCGCGAAAATAATGAACGGGAGACGCACGATTGCGCAAGCGCAAAAAATCACCATTTGTGGGGCCAGTGGCCTAAAAAAACGCCCGATGTGAAAGGGTTAAACACGAGTAAATATTCAAAATAACCCTTTGAGTTTGAACGTGTAAGTATTTATTTTCAAATTCCGCGTGTATAGGCTCTGCATCAAAATCGTCCGTTTCGTTGTCACTACTATCGAAAAGCCTCCCAAATGCCATTTTAAACAATTAATTGCAAAAAATCACTTAAACACAATAATAAAACTAATAATTTGTTCAAATATTTGCTGAAATTAAGTAATTTATAACGCTGCCTGGCTGTACTGCACTGCCTCGTACAGATCATAAGATGCAAATAGTTCATACGAATTTTTTGTTTCATATATTATGGCATGCAAAAACTCTGAACAAGGTGGTTGTTGACAAATCAAATTCGCTAGGCATCTAATCCCACCTATATTTCTATGTGACAGGTGGATCAAGTCCACATGAACTGTAGACGAGGAGTGGAATATAAATCTGTAAAATTATGTGCTCTCTCATTCAATGTGAAGCGATATATTGACAATACTCCGTAAGATCCTCTAGTTCCTTGCTGTTCCAATTGAGGTCGTAAATACCATAACAAGGTGCACTTACATTGAATTAATTTCTATCTAGCTATCCATCTATATGTTTGCTTTGTACAAATTTACCTTAACTATTAAAAATTTTAACAATATTTTAAATTGTATTTCGGAAATGGGCATAGATCCGTAAATAAATAATACTAATTATTATTCGCCTAGTGAAAACAGTGTCAATGTCTAAGCACACTGTATGAACAGTGAACCTCAATTAATCGTCACCAAATATTGTAGCATCATTGTCAGACCCCAATATAATTTCACAAATAACTTATTTTGGAGTTAACTTTCATATTGCCATTTTTTTCATTAAAGCATTAACTGGAAATTGTGGACACAATCAATGGCTTTGATTATCTATTGTTGAACCAGTGCAATAATCATGTTCATGGCAGGCATGGTTAGATCCAAATAAGGCTCGACCTGTCTGTTACAAAATACAGTTTTGTTTCTAACAAACGATTTTGTCTTTACCGATCAGCACGCTTGAATAAAAACACAGAGTAGTTTTAGTATTTCAGGCAGGCCTGAGCTATTTTCGTTTGCACAGACAACTTGACAATGAAACATCTATTTAGTTTAATTAAAAAAAAAAATATTTTAAATGAACCAAATTAGCATTGGCACTGTGTATAAGCATATTTTTGCACAGTAAACTCCCCATTAGGACTAGTTTGTCTTAACTTACCTAGCCTATCCTTTTCTAAAATCTTTCATATAAATGACATGTAAATGTTAGGCTCTGTACAATACCAAATAGAAGTTTTTTTTTTATGTCTGTCTTTAAAATTTATTGCTTACACCTTACCTATTGATTATCTCCTGTAACTTTTTTGTTGAAGGGTGCTATGTTTTTGAGGAATATATTATGTTCCTCTACTTTTTGATAATGTTTGTTTTTTTATTTGTTAGGGTTGCTACATGACTATCCATATCACACCAGAACCCGAATTTTCCTATGTTAGTTTTGAGACAAACATTCCATCTAGCTCGTACAGAGAAATTATCAACAAAGTCTTGGAGACTTTCAATCCGGGAAAATTCACAGTGACTATTTTCACAAATCAGGTGAGAGATGTTATTGTATAGTTCTATAAAATAAGAATATGCAGTGTGCTTCTTTAATAAAGACGACTAGACTAGTGATTTTATGCCAAAAAATAAATTAAGAGTGTTGTTGCTCTTAGCACCCCGATTTTTTATGCAAAGTTACCACAAAATTCATAACTGTTTGTAATCCTTTTTCTTTATAACTTCCGTTCTAATCGTCCGATTTGAACTTTTAAACAACAAAAACGCGAATTTTTGGAAATTTTTAGTTCTGTATTCAAAGTTGCATAATTATACGAATTCTGCAGTTTTGACCTTCAATGGTCACCAAATAGACTCACGGTGTCCATTTTATCATAAGTGCAAAATTTTGCAAAATATGACGTTTTGCAAAAAAAATTAATTTGCTTATAAATTTGCACCAAGGCACTTTTTTATAAAGATTTTTGCGAGAAATTACATAGTTTGGTTAGTACTACTTACCTATTCTTATATAAAAAAAAAATGTTTTCAATAAATTTACATTTACATTATTTACATTTTTAATTATGCAAATTTTAATGATATTCAAACGGCATTAGATTCGTCCGAATAAATACTTTAATTTCACCTTTTGTGGACCATTTTAATCCGAGATATCAACGATCTTAGTTTCGAGACTGTTGACACTTCGAAAAATTCGAAATGGTGTATATGTGTCGGACTCTACTATCTGAAGTTACTTTTTTTATATTTTTTCATACGTATTACACTGAAAAAAAAATTATTATGAACTACGATTGCTCGTACAACAGTACCTACGCATGTTCATCAATGCGTACGAGCAGTCGTAGTTGTTCATAATAATTTTTTTTTTCAGTGTAATTCGTACGAAATTATTTAAAAAATGTAACTTTTGATAGTAAAGACTCTAACAGCCTTCATTTCGAATGTTTCGAAAATGTTAATTACAAAAGTCTCAACAGTGCCAAAGCTAAAATAGTTGATATCTCAGCTTAAAATGGTTCAAAAAGGGTCCACAAAAAGAAATCAACGTATTTTTTTCCGACGAATCTAATGCCGTTTGAATCTTACATCAAGAGTATTTTTCCCATAATGTGGCTAATTTTTTTGGTATTTTTAGAAAAAAATCAGCGCGCTAACAGCAGCAACACTTTTGTAAATTAAAGTCACTGGTCTAGACAGTTTTGAGGAAAAGTCGCCAAGCTTTTCTTATTTAACCTTTTTGTACTTTGAAAATTATTTTGGTCAAAGATGGTCATGGAATTAAAAACTGCTTAGCTTATGTCATATTTTTGTAATGATTAAGTTTTTCAAGTTTCATGTGTTGTTAATTCTAAATTGTCGTCCGCCATCTTCAATACACAAGTTTATGTGCTTCATTATGCTACAAAAAGTGTTATTACTGCAGAATGCTTTTCGTAATATGGTGATATGAAGATGCGTTTAAGCTTGTGCATTCAACATGGCGGGGACCATTTCAGCAGTTTCTTTAAATTCACTTTTTTTGTTAATAAAAACGTTAATACTTTTTAATTTAGTTTATTATTATTGTACCTCTAGAATTCGGTTTTTTCACAAATTTTAAAATCTCTTTGACTATGAAGATAATGCTTAATTATGTTAAAAAATACTTGAATTTTCACAATCAGCAGATTAACACCTTAAAATAAAAGCCTTTTAAAATTTGAATTGAGATTTTACCGCACGTCACATCATCAGTAAACTTCTGACTGACGTTATTAGTTCCAGTGATGTTAAACAAATGTCACTGTTTAAAAGTGAATTATTTATTATTTGTTTGCTTATAGTAATGAAACATTTTCTTTATAGGATTTTGCAAACAGTGGAAAGAAAAGCTATCTATGAGAACTAAAGGAAAAACTATATATAAAAATATTAATGAAATCTTTGCATTCTTTCGATAACCTGACTTCTGGTTATGCTAACAAGTAAAATTCTGATTTGCCATTTCATTTTAACACTAGCATCCAACCTAGTCCCCTACGGCTAAGCAGGCTAAACTAGTATCTACATGATCCCCTACGATATGTAAATTCAGTTCTCATTTTTAACTGAAATTGCATTTTGCACTTTGTCGATGAGTAGCCAAGGCAAAAAACGACACCAAATTGAGGTAGCTTTAGTGGGATGATGAACGTATGAGGATGAGCTTGGCTGCGGCTGCGATTGCTGCGAAGACATTTCGGCACTACACCACACAATTGATGAATTTTTCACGTAATTCGCAGTTGTACTATTTATAACAATAATGGAGAAAGCAGCAACAAACATTAATTTCTACAAACTTATTTATTGGCTTATTGGCCGTGTCAGTTTGCAGTAGCTGATACTACAATTCAATTTAAAAAATGGTTAGGTTAAGATTGAGCAACCATCCGCAGTTTAATCCCACGCGGCGCGGCAAGGCTGTTTTGTGGAGTTCACAGAAACTGATTCGATTTTGATATGGGTAGGTAGAGGACTAGAGACTAGAGGAATTGTTATGCACATTGCGAGCTCTGCTGCTGTGTCGCTGTATGATTGCCAGGCCATCATACGTGCCGCGCACGCAATTTTGAGAATTTCGGGACTTCGGCGGTCCCGGGACCTCAGCAATGGTCCCGGGACCAAAAATAATCTGGTAAAATCCCGGAATGCCTGGGATCCCGGGACTGGAAGCACTATTGGGAACTACATTAACGTAGGTACCAAGTACTTCATTTTAATAATATCTGAAAAGCGAATTTGCGTATAGTGAAAACACCTAATTGAAATGCGTGCATATTATTGCAGATGATGTTAGTGTGGAACAGTTTTTAATTTTATGCCCATCTTTGACCATGAGTTTT
This sequence comes from Stenurella melanura, assembly GCA_963583905.1. Taxonomy (NCBI): domain Eukaryota; kingdom Metazoa; phylum Arthropoda; class Insecta; order Coleoptera; family Cerambycidae; genus Stenurella; species Stenurella melanura. Next base: position 94,058,360 of record OY757316.1, read on the forward strand.
AATATCACGGTGTATTAGAAAATAAGGGCTAAACCGAACATGTAAAGTTTCACTTGGGCACTTGATACCTATGTCATGTTATTTACTATAACTTTTAGTTCTGATACATTGTCCCTAATAGGCGGGGCGAATTAGCTTTGAAGCTGAAATCCTTTTAATTACAATCTTTGCTTAAAAATAGGTTAAAAATTCATAAATCTCAAGTCTTTATAGATTCGAAGATACGGAACAAGGTCTTTTATTGCAAAATAGAAAGCGGAACTCGGTTTTTTTTTTTTTTGTTTCACAAAACTTGTTCACTATTGCAAAATTTGCAACAAAAGTGAAAAAAACAAAAGATTTTCAAATTACAATAACTAAAGTAATTGTCATCGAAACTCAACGAAATTTTGGGAAAGGATAGCCTTGGAATGCCTAAATATGGAGATTTGCGATAGGCCACCATTTTGGATTGGAGGGTCGGGGTTGCGCACACTATTTAGGCATCCCAAGGATTATACTCTCCCAAAATTTCATTGAGTTACAATGACAGTTACTTTAGTTATGGCAATTCGAAAATATTTAATTTTTTTCACCATTGCTAATTTTGCAATAGTATACAAGTGTTGCGAATTTTCACAATCCTTGTATGAAATTTTTTTAGGAACAAATTTGATCAGTATACCTCGAATCGATTAGATGCTGATTTCACGAGATATTTAAGAAAAACTAAAAAAAAAAGACAGGGTTCCGCTTTCTATTTTTCTATTTCATGTTCCGTATCTTCGAATCTATAAAGATACGAGGGTTGTTGAATTTTTTACCTATTTTTAAGCAAAGAATTGTAATATTTATAAGGATGTCAGATTCGAGAATTTTTACATCTAATTCGCCCTGCCTATAAAATGGTGTTCAGTGCTTAACTGGCAGGTTCTAGAAAAATATTGCACACTATTTTCGGGGCACCTTATATATTGGTACTTAATTACTTTGTTATTTTCTCAGGTATCCCCAACGAAAGATACATCAAAGGAGCTACTATTCATGGATCAAATTGGCAAATGGCAACGTCGAGATGTGCAACAGTGTAGCTTCAAAAACTACGATCTGATCTACGCATTTTACTGTAAATTCCCAAGCTGAGGGTGTCAGGTCAAGCTGTGCGATTGCGCAGCTAACAAATCTTTCTTCCTTTCCTTATTCCTAACCACAAATCCTATGTCTTCATATAATCCCTTACCTTTCCCTCTAAATGTCTTCCCAAATTATGTTTCTTCCAAAATCACGCCCCTTAACACATCTCCTTTACCCACTAAGACTGTCCCCTCACCCCTCAATGTATGCTTACTAACTCCCAACCTAACTCACATTTTTAGGAATATTCTTTATTTACGTGGCCTTTTAGAATCGAAAGTTTTGTTAAATAATTTTGATATTTCTGACAAGAATGTCCTGCCAAAATTATTTCTGTTGAATTTATTCGTCTACTATGACGTTTTATTAATGGTTGTTAAAGTGTATTCCAAAATGGGGCTTATCGACCCCAAAAAGTACAAATTCACCCCAAGAAATCACGATTGTCATTTTGAAAGGACACACAATAAATCACTTAGGCCACAGTTCAGTCCATTTTCATTCTTTTACATATATTTTACCCTATTCGCACCAGTTTTTACATTCACAGATTTCGAGTCGCCATTGGTTCTGTTCTCCTGGTGGCGCAATAAAATATCGTGAGAGTTACTGAAAAAACTTTTAAAGTAAGTAGTGCATAGTGACTTATATGTTATTTGCCTTCAACCTATGAGGGTTAGGAAAGACATATATAGTTTTTGATTTTTCCGAATTACACTATGTCCTACTCGTTTAAAGGTTTCTCCCAGATTTCTTTCTTTTAAGTAGAGTGCATTTTTTGCACTGTCTTAATTTTCTGTAAAAAAGGGCCTTTGGAAGGAATTTTAAAAATATTTTTTTGTTTGTGATTCTTTCAAAATCAGGGTTGGAAAAGGTCCATTTAATGTAAAAAATAAGCTCTAGTATTTTCTAGTAATTAATAACTAAGAGATATTATATCTCAAATACACACTGGTAGCTTATTTTTTTGGTAAATAAAGAGTCTATATCTTTTTTATATAAATATATATACATATACCTATTAAATTTTTTGTCAAATTTTATTCTCTTGTAGAAATTTTATCATTTTTATTAAAGATAGTGACTTTTCGATAATATTGTAATTCAAAAGGTAGTATTAGTTTAAAACCATATATATTTACAAAATGTTGATGTTTAAAATAATTTAAAAGTTAATAAATATAAATTCAGTAAATGCATTACTTTTTTTTTTACTGTTCTCACTATTCTGAAAGGGATTAGACTTTCGGTGTTACAGGAGATAACCTAGTCACAGAACAACCTGAAGTGGAACTCGCATTGGCGGGAAGTGTTGGCGCATCCAAGTTGGCGCACGTGAAATCGCCATGTTTTTGGGAGCGTTTGTAATCTTGCCGAGTTTTATTTTCAGTCACAGTTGCCAAGTCGGGTGTGGAATATCTGTATAATATATTTTATATATATGTATTTCCAGTTGGAGTTAAGTGGTGTTAGAATTGTTACTTACTTTTGATTTGTCCTTGTCCTTAGTGTGTATTAATAGAGCACTAGCAGTGACGTCACAGTTTTGCCAGCTGTCAGTTGACTGGGTGGCAAATTCAGAAATTTGACGTTTGAGTTGGTGTCAATTTTCGTTCAAGATAAATTAAAGTGGAGGATTTCTTAATATCAGATATATGTAGTGATCTTTATAAATATTTTTTTTAGAATCTGGTGTGAGGGAAAATTTTATATATACTTTATTAATTAGTGTTGTTTTTGTGTAAAATTTGGCGTCAAGAACGTTGACATCCTTGTGAACCCATAAATTACTGAAAATAAAGGCTATATTGGGTTTTTGACTTTTTTTTGTACATATATATAGTATCAAGACAAATTTTAGTAAATGTTTAATTAAAATAGGCTCAGTTACAGCTAAGCAGTGACATAGGTTAGGTAGTATTATTACACGGTTAAAAGTTGTCACAATACTCATTGATTTATGCCAAATATATCAATCATATACTACCTAATAGTTTTATAAACCTATTATAAAATTTACGTTTTTTGACAATTTAAAATATATCCCTTCAACTTTCTAATGATTTATATCTTACTTTCGTTAGGCTCAAAAGTTTGTAACGAGTTTAAGTGTTTGTATTATGAATTGCAAGAGTAATAGTAAATCTAATATAAATCTAATATGAAGCTAGGACTGTGAGACCATTTCAGTTTCCATTTGATTTCAATTGTAAGCAAATATGCAACGTAACATGCTGAAAATACTTTATATAGCTATATATGTTATATAAAATATTATAACGTAATTCATGATACTTAGAGCCATACACAAGTAGACCTATCAGGTATATCATATTACATATTGCAGCTGCTCCTTTTGCTTATTCAGCATCACCTGATTCACAGATTGCAACATTATTTCCTTTGTTATGTTCCCAGAATAAATTGCACAATGTTACTCCCTTTGTTCTAGAGACTCCTCGAGTCAGCATTTCAAATTTATAAATACATGTAAAGGAAGGTTTGCTCCTCAGTTATCATACTCACTTCAAACCATGAAGTTATAATTATAAGAGTCTTCGTACTCATTTACTAGAGTTCTTAACTCACTTTTGTATAATTAATTTCATGTCAGGATAGTAGCTACTATCCTTAATCAAAATAAATATTTTTTAAAAAAGTTCTTTGTGTTGTGTGTGATGTAACAATTGGCGCAGTCGAAAAGGATCTTCAAAACACCCTGTACCGGAGCCTAACTACCAGAAACTACCCGAGAGAACAAGGACAACATCTGCAAAAAGGTGCCTAACTGGAGGGAAAGACTGGAAGAACAAGGAGAACTTTAGGACAGGAGTGGTGAATCCCAATTCTTCAAGAAGAAAAAGAACCTCAGCACACAACAAAGCAACAATCCAAGAATCATTCAAGAAACACAACAAAGCAACAATCAACAAAACAATTTTTCAAGAAACACAACAAGCAACAATTAGTTTTAAGAAGAAATCACTCAACGAACAACAAACACATTTAGCAAGTAAGAAAATCATCCCTGCTCAGAAGTTGGTGTCTTCGACGTCGAGAACAGACGGAGCTAGCTTTACGAAGTCGCACTGCAGCTGCACGAGTCCACGGAGATGAAAACATGAATGTAAGTACAAAGAATCATCTCGTTTTATTTTATGCTCAACATTTAACATTTTTCAAACCAAATCCAATCATTTAGTTTATTTTAATTTGTACGTAACGTAAAACAACAGTTCTATAACCCAGATTAGCGAAAGACTAATAAACTTATCAAGAAATTTTATACATTTCAACAGATCAAATTTCAATTTTAATATTAATTTCAAGAAGGTTGTTACACGACCTTTACCTTTGCATTTATTTTGCATTCAAACACATTCCAAGCTAATCAGTATATCATAAATTGTGAAACATTTGTCACACCAGTGCCGTACCATTCTGATTTTCACCTCATAATAATTTTAATTAATTAAAATTTAATTTTCTTTTAAATTAAATAATAATATCCTATTAAAAATGACTGACAATCAAGTCGATGGAAATGAAAACCAGAACGTTACAGCAAACGAAACAATAACCATTGAACCCTACAAGTTAAGTGAAATCTTTTCAATAATACCTGAGTTCGATGGGAACCCTATATTTTTACACACGTTTATTTCTGCATGCGTTTATGCACAAGGAATGGCAGTAGATGACCAAAGAATTCTTGTAACATTGCATATTAAAAATAAGCTTCGCGGGAAAGCATCAGAGCTAATAAATTCGCGAAATCCTGCTACTTGGGCAGAGATAAAAAGCTTGCTCGAGGCGCACTTTGGCGACTCACGCGATTTAACAGCACTTATTCAAGATTTGCAACGAATACATCAATTACAGAATGAAAGTGCATTAACATTTATTTCTCGATTACAAACACATAATGCCAAAATGCACGCCGCTGTGCAGAAACAAACATTAACGTTAGAGGAGAAAACCGCCCAATCACGTCTAATCGAAACTATGACACTTAATACCCTACTCACAGGACTAGAATCTAAACTAGGCCAAATAATTCGCGCTGGCAATCCAGGTAACATGCTAGACGCCATTAGTAGAGTCAAACGAGAACTTCAACTGTCCTATTTTGAGCAACAAAAATTCTCAAATAAACCAGCTAACAAAAACCCTGTACAATCTCAGCAAAGACGTCCAAATTCCCAGCAATTTTGTAATTATTGCAAAAGAAGTGGACACAATTTTAACGAATGTCGTGCAAAACAACAATTTTCACAACAAAATCCTAATTACAGACAAAATTATTTTAGTGGAACTCCAACACAATTTTCTAGGCCCAATTTCCAACAATTTTCGAGACCTAATTTCCAAAGTTCGTCAAATCATTATAGTCCAGGCAACTTTGCCTCTCAACAAAATTTCTCACAAAATAATTCTTTACAACAAAACAGGCCTTCTGTGATAAGACCTAACCCAAATTATCAACAAAGACCTCCCAATCAACAACCTTCAAATTTTAACCGTCAAAATCCCCAGAAAACGCACCATGTTAATTTTGACAATTATGATGCGCAAAATTACGAAAATTATGATTCTAATTGTGAACAAGATTATCAACAATTTGATAATTTTGAAAATTTTCCAACTGATTCCAATTTTAATGACAACTATGTATCACAAGAATACTTCACCGATAATTCCCAAAATCATAATGATCACCCATCAAATCGATATGAAAATTATTCCGATTATCCGTCGAATCCTCACATGAATTATTCTATTAATCAACCGGATTTTTGCCAAGGCTCGGAGTATCCTACAGATACTCCAACGCAGCAACCGGATTTCCAAATCGACCAAATGTCCAACCAACTACAAACTATGAATCTAGAGGACAATTTCAATCCGTCCCTGAATTTCCCAGAACAAATTATAATGTAATTTCTTATCCATCATTAACTGTAAATTCAAGAAATTTATATTACATCAAAGACATAACACGGACATACAGAATGTTACTCGATACCGGCGCAGGTATATCAATATTCAAACCAAAACTTGCCGAAAATTATAAACGCAGATCTCCCGAGAACGTTGCTATACAAGGCATAACAGAACAAAAAATTCCAATAACCGAATCTGTTCTTATACCTTTCACAGCTAATGACCCACATAAGGTATACATTTGCGATTTAGACATCGAATTCGATGGACTATTAGGAGCCGACTTTTTCAAACATTATAAATGTGTTATTGATATGAACAACAATCAATTAATTACCAATTTTAAAACTGTCCCACTTTTTGAGGTAAATCAGGATTTACCAAAACCACCTCCAAAAAATATTTGCAATTCTCAAATTCCCATTTCAAAGGTTCCTCGTGAAAACAAAAATCAAAACAAAATTTCTATAGAACCACGTATGGAAAAGATATTTAAATTGAAATGTAATTTGCGGAATACTGAGGCTATACTGTTAGCCCAGGAAAAAGAGAAAGTTCGCTTACCCAATGCTCTCGTTAAAGTAGACGAAAACGGAGAATTTTATACGACCATAATTAATGCAAATGCCATCCCAAAATCAATCGAATTTTCAAATTTAGATCTAGAACCAATTCAAAAATTTAAATCGATTTTTAATTTCAACACTGACAGTCCTGACCAACAAATACCGACAGACAGATCTTTTGAAATTCAAAATCAATTACGTTTAGATCATCTAAATGAAGAAGAGGCCGAATTAGTAACGCAGCTTTGTTTAGATTTTCAAGACATTTTCTATTTAGAAGGTGACAATTTGACATTTACGAACGAAATTAAACACCCGATTGATACGAATGATTCCCGACCTATATTTACAAAATCTTATCGTTACCCCCAAGTCCATAAAGAAGAAGTCAAAAATCAAATTTCTAAAATGTTAGATCAAGGTATTATTCAACCCTCGATTTCACCCTGGTCATCCCCTGTTTGGGTAGTCCCCAAAAAACTGGATGCCTCTGGGAAACAGAAGTGGCGAGTCGTAGTTGACTATCGGAAACTTAACGAAGTTACCATCGACGATAAGTACCCTCTTCCAAACATCTCTGATCTTCTCGACCAACTAGGCAGATGCCAGTATTTCACAACGCTAGACCTTGCATCTGGATTTCACCAAATCCAAATAGACCCAAAAGATATCCAAAAAACTGCTTTCACAGTTGAAAATGGTCATTTCGAATTTGTAAGAATGCCATTCGGACTCAAAAATGCCCCATCAACTTTCCAAAGAGTAATGGACAATATCTTGTTAGGAATACAAAATGAACGATGTCTTGTCTATATGGACGACATTATTGTCTACTCCCCTACCATCCATGACCATATTTCACGCCTAACAGAAGTTTTCAAACGCTTACAAAAGGCAAACCTCAAAATTCAACCCGACAAATGCGAGTTCCTCCGCAAAGAAGTCGCTTATTTAGGCCATCTCATCACTAAAGACGGTGTAAAACCGAATCCCACCAAAGTTGATGCAATTTTAAATTTTCCCCAACCTAAAAATCCCAAAGAAATTAAGTCGTTTTTAGGCTTAGCCGGATATTATAGGCGATTCATCCCCAATTTCTCTAAAATAACCAAACCATTAACGAAGCTACTACAAAAGGACGTACCTTTTAACTTCGACAATGATTGTTCAAATTCTTTTCAAAATTTAAAACAAACTTTAACGACAACACCGATTCTCATTTACCCTAATTTTAACGATGAATTTATTTTAACCACCGATGCAAGTGCATTCGCCATTGGTTCTGTCCTTTCACAAGGCAACATAGGCAAAGACTTACCTATCGCATACGCATCTCGAACTTTATGCGCTGCGGAAACCAAGTATTCCACGATCGAACGCGAGCTTTTAGCCATAGTATGGTCAGTAAAGCATTTTAGGCCATACCTATTCGGCAGAAAATTCAAGCTGGTAACAGACCATCGACCACTTACCTGGTTATTTTCAATAAAAGACCCAGGAAGTAGACTCGCACGTTGGCGATTAAAACTAGAGGAATACGACTATGAGATCGTATACAAACCCGGCAAGATCAATAAAAACGCGGACGCGCTATCCCGAATTAAGATCAACCATTTTTCGGAATGTTCTAAACTCCACTCAAAAATTCTAGCCGCGAACGAAACTGACGATTCAGAAAACGACGAACAAGACGATGACGAAAACCCAAACGAAAATGCCCAAATAACTAACGAGCAAGTCGCTCAAGAATTCGATATTTTTGTTAATTTGTATAAAACGAAATCTTTGATAGACTATTCAAAAATCAAAACTTCCAACAAACAACTTTTGGACAGAGAACATAAAAATATCATAACCTTTTTCCAGCAAGATAACTTGCAAGACCTACATCATAAAATAATCGAAGACATTTTCGAAGAACACCCTGAATTTTACAAAAACACCATTAATATCGTCTCGAGTAAATCAGTCCGACATAGGAAGTATTTTATAGTCCCTTTGCCATTCGACGTTAAATCTACAGTAGAACATTTGTTCATGGTACTGTATAAAAGACAAAGTATTTTAGACCTTTCCAAAACGTATTATGTTGAGAACAATCTAGATCTCCCGATACTAGAAATGTTATCATTCATTTTCGCAGAAAAAGACTTAAAAATTGTAATATGCCAGAACATCGTTCAAACCCCCGATGAAGATCAAATCCCTATCATTTTAGACCAACATCATTGCGGTAAAAATAATCTTCACCGCGGAATAAACGAAACGATGCGGAGAATTAAAAATAAATATAATTGGCAAGGATTATCTAAGGATGTTGAAAACTTTATCAAATCTTGCGAGATTTGTCAAAAAAATAAAGTGTATCGTAAAAACATGACTAGTCCTTTGGTAATTACGGAAACGCCAAGAACGCCATTCGAACGAATCAATATCGACATATTTCAGACCCCAACTCGAAATTACGCTTTGACCATTCGCGACGAGTTGACTAAATTTACCCAGGCATATGCAATCCAAGACAAATCCGCAAAATCTGTAGTAAACACCCTGTTACTATATTTCCAGCACTATGGCACCCCTTTGAGAGTCCATTGTGACTACGGTGGCGAATTTGACAACAGATTACTAAAAGATCTCTGCACTTTATATGACATAAAATTAACTTATTCAAGTGTAGGACATCCTCAATCTAATGGATCAATAGAACGATTTCATGCTACCCTAGCTGAGATGATTAGAGTCCATAAAGCCGAAAACCCTGACGAACATCCACTGACTATTTTACCCTATGCAGTAATATGCTATAATAACTCAGTTAATAAAACCCACGGTTTTAGTCCATACGAACTAGTATTCGGACACACTTCTTGTAGACCACCCGAAACCTTATACAATCAAAAAGAGTTGATAACTAAGTATGTTAGAGACCTTAACAACAGAATCTCGCACTACTATAAAATAGCGCGTAGTCGTACGCTAGATCAAAAAGCAAAAGCGAAAATTCGTTTCGATAAACATGTCCCCGGAAATCGACCAGATTACCAAATTGGAGACAAAGTCTACGTAAAAGAATCCCAGATCAAAGACAAACTACAAAACAAATTTAATGGCCCATTCAAAATTATAGAAATCTTTCAAAATTCAGCTCTTTTATCTAATCCCGAAACAGACCAAACTACTAAAGTTAACTTTGACAGGATGAAACCATATTTTGAAAATTAAAACTTTATTTTCAGGTTTCTCTTGCTGTTCGGATCAGCAGTATCCCAATATACAATAACGCCCATAAACAACACTATCGGAGTGTATTACCACCGAGACACTGACATTGTAATCTCCCACAAGAAATGGACATTACTAGTACATAAGAACATTTCCACACTCAAGACAGCCATTGACAGGAATGACAAAATCCTAGATAAAATCTTCACCACACTTGACCCGGCATATTTAGACATGGTAACCTTCACAAGTGAAGTTAAAACACATCTTAGCTTATTAACACAAATTTCTAAAACCATAAAGAGTAAATTCGACGAAATATTGTTCGATACGAAACGTTACAAACGCGGACTTTTGAACGGTATAGGTTCAATATTTAAATCAATCACCGGCAATCTAGATGCTGAAGACGGCGAATACTACCTTAATTGTATTAACAAATTAAATAACGATGAACACCAATTGGAGAACTTACTCAAAAATCAAATATCAGTTACAACTTCGGTCATAAAGAATTTCAATCTAACTGTTCGACAATTACAAATTGACGAAGAGACGTTCAATAACGACATAAAAGAAATCGAAAAACAGATTTTAAAAATCGAAGGTGAAACGCGAATAGCTTATACAAAATTAAAATTCCTAAGTATTTGCGAGCAACTCATGGCAAGCTATTTATTTATCGAGGACAATTTAAACGATATTTTAAATTCCATTACTTTTGCGAGACTTAAGATAATTCACACATCAATCATTAATCCTCAGGACCTGGTAAACTCTCTACAAGAGATTTCACAAAACTTACAAAAGAACAATTTGCCTCTCCCGATCAAATTATCAAAGGTTTCACAATACTTAGATATTATTGAATTGAAAGCTTTTCAGGTAAATTCAGAATTAATATTCGTATTGGACATACCACTAATAGACCCTCAAACATATTCTGTTTTTAAACTATATCCCATTCCTATTCTGGATAATAGAACTGGTCTATTTCACATTTTATCAACTTCTCAAAAATATATCGCGAGAGATGATGATTCTTTGATGTTTATACCCATCGCAAACCTCGAAAGATGCAAACCAATCTATCCTAATACCAAGCTATGCTCAAATTTATTTGCATATCCAATTGACAACAATGCCATATGCGAAGCCCGTCTCTTCAAGAACCTCGACACACTTCCTGAAAACTGCCAGACGTCACTCATCATAAGTCAAGGCTACAACGTGCAAGAACTAGGTGAGAACAAGTGGTTAGTGATAAACGCAGAACCCTTACATGTGACGATTAATTGCCCCAAAATAAGTTCGACCGACATAATATCTAAAAACTCGATCATTAAACTAGAACCAAAGTGCTACGCTTTTGTAGGCATTACAAAAATCCAAGCCAGTACAAGTGACTTTACTAGTGTAAAAGACAGTAATCACCCAATTCAAGTCCCGTTTGAGTGTTGTGGCCAAATTCCCGAAAACATTCGAGTGCCCAATCTAAAACCTTTGAAGTTAAACAATTTAAACACCGAAGACCTCGAGATTGCTAAACACAAACTCGATCAGTATTCAAAAGACTTAGACGACTTAATTAATGAACCATTTGTCACCAAACACGTCTCTTGGTTCACTTACTTCATAATTGTTTTAATCTTTGGACTATTATTTGTGTACCTATTCTATAAATATAGAATACACCGAAGAAATTCAACCACCGATGTCTCCACATCGCCCCCAGCTCCTCCGAGACCTAGTAAACTCTCCAGGACATTTACTAGCATACTTCCTCAACGAAGACGACCTCCACTAAGAAGAGAAGACGAAGAATCCGAAGACATAGAGCTTAGTTAAAACAGTTTTGTGCCTTTCTAACTTTTGTGCTGAAACTCTTCAGTGAAAATTTATTCGATTTTATTTTAATATTTTGATGCTTTTTATACATGCACTGTATTGCATTTTTACGCTTACTATTTTATATCTTATATTTTTACATTTTACAAGTTTACAATTTTACAATTTTACATTTTATATACCTTTAACATTTTTATTGTTATATTTTATTATTTTCAATATTTCATATACTTTCCATTTGTTTTACTTTCAAAAAGTTACTGCATAAGCACCAACTTTTTATATAAGGGGGAAGCTGTTATATAAAATATTATAACGTAATTCATGATACTTAGAGCCATACACAAGTAGACCTATCAGGTATATCATATTACATATTGCAGCTGCTCCTTTTGCTTATTCAGCATCACCTGATTCACAGATTGCAACATTATTTCCTTTGTTATGTTCCCAGAATAAATTGCACAATGTTACTCCCTTTGTTCTAGAGACTCCTCGAGTCAGCATTTCAAATTTATAAATACATGTAAAGGAAGGTTTGCTCCTCAGTTATCATACTCACTTCAAACCATGAAGTTATAATTATAAGAGTCTTCGTACTCATTTACTAGAGTTCTTAACTCACTTTTGTATAATTAATTTCATGTCAGGATAGTAGCTACTATCCTTAATCAAAATAAATATTTTTTAAAAAAGTTCTTTGTGTTGTGTGTGATGTAACATATATACCTAGTTTGGGATCTGTTTTGATTCTTACAATTATAATTAGACGTTTAAAATATTGATAATGTACACAAATAAAATATCAGTGAAGGTAAGTGAGCTAAAACAACAGAACTTAAAAATAACACACTTTTAACAGCATCGTCAACCATAATTGAATGTTTTAAATTATACACATTATACATAATTGTAAAGGTAAGTATGAATAATAATAGTCTTATAGTTTAGACATAAATTTTATTTTCAAGAAGGGTCACAATGGTTCATTAATTCAGTGCTGTTATATTTAAAAAAAATCATCCAATGATACAGTTTCAATCTCCCATTTTTAAATCATATAGGTTAGCTCCATTAACATATTTCAGTTTAGAAATGTAATGAGGGGACTCCTAAAATGTAGAATATAAATAAAATTATAAAAAATTCACTAAAGTCACTTACCATATGGAAAAGATAACTTTTGACATGTGAATAAGATGACATGCCTATTCGAATATATAAATAAAGCATTAGATAAAAGTCAGTTTAGTAATTCACGAAATGTATAATAGATAAAGAACACCTACAATTAATTTTACACAAGAAAAACGTTTAAAAAAGTAGTAAATATTCTTTAAAATCTCAAATTATTTTACATGCAAAATTAGGTTATTGACACCCAGTCATCTGGAGCGGCCATGTTCTGACGTCAGCTGCTACTGCTCTATTGCTTGTATTTTAATAATGCAAAAACAACGTCAAAATGTGGTAGAGATTCGTGTTAAGCCAACTCTGTCAACTCCGTTTGTGCGAAGCCGGTCCTTAGAGTGCTCCCAATAAAATGGCTGAAGGTCACCTATTTTTGCCACATCTTTTTAATGTTATTTTATGAGAGTTACACTTCTGGTTGTTCTGTGACCTAGTACTGCGCGTCTGAAAGACACAATGAAAATCTATCTATATATCTTTGCTACAGTCCAGGCTATATTCACTCTCAAGGGGAATTTGTGTAACTCTTAATACTCCCCAAGGTGAAAACGAAGAAAATTATACTTACAGCGATTGCTAGTCTGCCTCATAGATAAAGAATTATATATATGATATAGATAGGCAACTCTTCCAGCGACCGCCGGGAAATGCGTAATGCGCCCTCCCGTGTCTGGTGTGTGTACTAAGTGATTATTGGCGGCCATTTCAAATATATTAATATTACTTCGGTTTTAAATTACTTAAATATTTATAGTGTCCACGAATTGTGTTCGGAAGGAAACTTTATTTGCAAGTTTACGAGGAAAAGCCATTTATAAAAACACCAGCTTTTTATGGAGTCCGAAGATGATACTGTTTTTCAAAATATATATACAGGGATATTTACAGAAATCTGAAAAAGTACAAAAAGTGAAGTACCTCTATTTTTTAAAATATTAATAAATGTTATTAAAACAAATGTTTAAGATTAAAACATGAATGATTGAAAGAGGACAGAAAAATGACTACAAGTTTTAATCCATATCGTGTCTGTAACTCGGTCTTAATAACATTTTTCAATATTTTTGAAAAAAACATACTACATTTGCACATAAAATTTGGAAAATAGTGTCACTTGGTATTTCCATGAAAATTATTTTTATAAACAATGACTTTTTTCGTAAACTTACAAATAAAAAAGTTTTCCCTCCTAACACAATCCGTTGACACACTGTATGTCTCAGCCAGATAGCAAAATCAGTCAATTCACAAAGACTGACCAAATAGCAGTGCGAAGAATGGTCTTTTTATAAAATTACCCATTTTGCTATCTGGTTGTGGCATGAAGGCAAGATAAAGATCTCAAATAAAAAAATAACCTTTGTTATTAATATATTTGAGGCCTCTATTACAGGAGGGAGGTTTGTGATTGAAAAAAATATATGTCATATAAATGTAGGTACTTATATTTTTGGTACTATAATTATACAGAGCACACAAAATATTAAATTTAAAATAAAAACTATAGTGATAAAATATTAAAATAAAAGGTATTTTCGTTGAAATAGAAAAAATATATATTGACATTCTCTTCTCACATTGTCACCCTAGGTTGTTTTTGTTCCCCTTTTTCCTTTTTTACAAATAACGTTTAAATTCAATACACTCCATTATTTAAATTTTTAAAAAGTGCTTAGTGCTCGTGAATATAAAGCACTTTTTCAGAGTCCTTAGTAATCGCGAGCACTTTGCTATTAAGACAACACAAAACAAAGCACTTCCAATATCCCATACGGTCACCACTTGTACTGTATAGATGCATGTCTTTTAATTGTTTTCTATATACTGTACCCTCTTTGCATACTAAATGCAGCCAAAGCTTCATATTTTACTACAAATAAATATGGAGTTGGCCTCTTAAATATTTATTCAAAAAATCGCTATCGTCGAATCAGGTCCCGTCTACTAGGACACTTATAATACTAGTGAGCTAAAACTTTTACATCCAAAGACGAGCAAAAACGATTACTACTGTAACTCTTTCATGGCTTTAATTTTTAAACGAAATTTTCGAGATTCACTGAATTCATGGGCTTGCTTGAATCTCTCTCGTAAACCAGTATGGTCCTTATTTAATTGCTTGGCAGTCTTTCTGAAACCATTAACCATCCTATAGTCTTCTTGCCTTTGGTGTTAATTCGCCCACATTTCTAGAATTAATGCTTTTCAGGACATCAATTCGCCTTTTTAGACCTATATAAAAACACAATTAATAAAATAAATATCACTTCAAAAAATAAATACGTACCTGTTCTGCTAGTTTCTGGAGTAGAAGATATTTCATGCTGAGGCAGGCTGGTAGGAGTAGAACATTCTTGTAGACGCAATGTTGATGGACCACTTATGGCAGCTGGTTCTTCCATTTCCTGTAGCGTTGATTTTGATGGAGCACTTATGGTGGCTGGTTGTTTCATTTCTTGTGGTATTTCTAATAACATAGAGAAGCTTAGTAAAAAACAAGGCAAACGAACATCCCTCAATATTAACAAATTTAGGTGCAGTTTGAACAGTTGTAGCTCGTTTACACCAAAATACATGGACAAATTTTGAGAGAAAATCAAGCTGCATTCTTTATATATAACATCATGTTTTTACTATTACAGACGAACTGCAGTTGGGCTTGCTAATTAACACATTATGGATTTATTTTTAGCCCACTTTATCCAAATCTTCCTTTAATATTACTAATAGACAGGTTACACAGAATTAATGAAGAATGCAGACCTGTGTTATTATTTAAAATGATCTTCCATGCAAACGATAAAGAAAAATGGAAGCAAGGAAAGGCTAAAGTAAATGAATCATTCAAAGTCTTCATTGTTTCGAGGCCCTCAAGATCTCTAATCTAAGATGCTAACTTATAGTGATTTACTCACTTAATTATAACCTCTAGAAAAAACATTGAAGACAAATGTTCTATTAGCATGTTTAAAAAAGAAAATTTACCTGGCGTGTAGTAAGGTAAATGCATGGAAGGCACACTGTCAGCTTTCAAATTCGCTCCCCTTCGACCAAAAATTCGACAATCATTTGCAAAATGAATATCACAAATTCTGTAGCTAGCTCTGATATTACTCATTTCTGTTATGTCGGTAAGGTTCTAATGAAAGGCTTATTTCCATATATATATATATTGACTAGTCTTTATATGTAAAATATCACAGATCATTTTGTTAACACATCTTAACTTCTATATCTCTATCGACCGACTGGCTGGTCGTCGTTCCCCCACTATGTCCTGTACATTATATTGCCAACCTAACACCCCCACAATAAAATCACAAAGTATGTACTCTACTTTTCTAGGTCCTACTGGAAAATGTTTCCTACATGCTTATCTAACCTATTTATACAAATAAAATTACTACTCTATCATTTTTAAGTATAGTGCCCTACTTAATGTACTTATGCGATTAAAATGCCAAATTGTGGGTTTTAAACTGTATATGTTATAAATAAATCAACTGGACTAATAAATACACATTAGACAATTAACACCATAAATAATAAGTACTGTGACTATAATAAGTTGGTGACAACTTTAGATATTA
This sequence comes from Stenurella melanura, assembly GCA_963583905.1. Lineage (NCBI taxonomy): Eukaryota > Metazoa > Arthropoda > Insecta > Coleoptera > Cerambycidae > Stenurella > Stenurella melanura. The sequence goes on from OY757316.1 coordinate 94,074,837, forward strand.
ATTTAATTCGTTTTCTGACTCGGTTACATAATCCTTTAAAAATGCAGGTTTTTTTATAGAACGTTTCGATCTTTTTACGACAATCTCTGTAGATTTGTCCGCGTTCCTGCGCTTTCGGCTGATTGATTCTTTGGGAATACCTCGTGTAGATTTCACCACGTTCTGACCACTGGTAGTAGATTGTTGTTCCAAACCTTCTGGAACCGTTGTTGAATTTACCGGCGTCTTGGAACTGGGAGACTCGCCATTTACCTGTTTAGGGGCAGAAACATTGCTATTAGGAATGTGTTCACCTTCATGAGAGTTATCGTCATTTAAATTTTGAACTTTTGTGGGGATAATACTTGGGTCGAGATTACACATTACATCACTTACGACAGTGCTATCCTCCCCCATAGCTGACAGAGCTTGCTGGCTGGTGCTAGGCAGATTGTTAGCTTGGTTACCTAAATTTGACTTATTCTGAAAGGGTAAATCAAAACTATCATTGAGACAACTTTTATAACTTAAGCTAAAATTATCATTGTTACCCGACACGTGTGAATTATGAACCTGTTTTCCCCTCCAGGCCGTGCCTACTGCAACGCTGCTTTCTTCTGTTGCGTAACTTGTCTTAATTTGGTTTGCGTGCCTCTTCCAGACTTCTCCTGATATAAGCTGGCATAAATATGTAGAACGTCCTATCTTCTTCACGACTTTTGCTGCTGTCCACGTTACCTTGTTAACCCTCCTATAATCCTTCACGTAGACTCCACTTCCTTCTTGGAGAGTCCATTTCCTGCCACCATAGCTTCTCTTTTGTTTTTCTAAAGACTCTTTTACTTTTGTCTGTTGTTGACCCTTTTCTTCATCTTTTTGTTGTAGCGGGTTTCGTAATAGATGCCATTTAGTGCGTATTTCTCTGCCAAACATTAAGAATGATGGAGTTTTACCCGTACTGCTTTGTTCCGTTGTTCTATAAGCGAACAAAAATCTCTGTACTAACGTAGTAATGGGGATTTCCCTGTTCTTTACGTCCTCTACAGCGGTACCAATCCTTATCTTAAACAGTTTCACTGCAGCTTCGGCTGCGCCATTACTTTGGGGGTTGTAAGGTGGAGACAAAATATGTTTGATACCATTATTCCTAAAGAATGTTTGTAAAGATTTTGATACAAATTGTGGGCCATTATCTGACACCACCTCCTTTGGGAGGCCCAAACGAGCAAATATTTTTCTTAACTTTTTCTCTGTTTCAAGAGAAGTTGTATTTTTCATTTTGCAAACCTCTATCCATTTTGAAAATGAGTCTATTACGATCAGGTACATTTTTCCTCTAAGTGGTCCAAGAAAATCGATGTGAATTCTTTCGAAAGCTTGCGATGTTACCGGCCATGATGTTAGCTCGTGTTTTGACTGGTTAGGCTTTGTTTTGAGACAAGCATGACAGCTCTTTATGAGGTTCTCTATGTCACAATCAATATTTGGCCAAAAAATGATAGATCTGGCCAACTTCTTCGCTGCCACTATGCCGATATGAGTGGCATGTAACTCATACAATAGTTCTTTTCTTAATGATTTTGGTACCACCACTCTGTGGCCCCAAAGCAGAATGTCATTATCTATTTCTAATTCATACCTGCGTACATAATATGGTTTGATCTCCTCGTTGATGTTCTTAGGCCATCGATCTGTCCTCACGTACCTTATAGCGTCTTGCAGAACTTTATCCCTGGCGGTTTCTTCTCTAATCTTGGCGTTGTCTATTGGCCACTCCGCCACTGTCTCCGTAAAGTTAATAAATCCTTTGGTGCTGATTTCCTCTGAAAAGTGATCATTTTTTATAGGGTGTCTACTAAAATAATCTGCTACTGTATTTTCTTCCCCTTTTATGTGTTGAATCTTATAATTAAACATGCTCAAAAAGGCGCTCCATCGTTGGAGACGATTTGCTGAATATTGCGGAATGGATTTGTGCTCACCGAAAATTGTGGTTAAAGGTTTATGATCCGTTTTTATAGTAAATTTATTTGCACACAGATAGTGAAAAAATTTAGAAATTCCGAATATTATGGCCAATCCTTCTTTATGGCTGGTTGGATATGATATTTCTGTCTGTGTTAGCTTACGGGACACACAACCTATAAGTCGCTCTTTTCCATCTACCACATGCGCCAATGTCGCACTAATTCCTATGTTTGATGCGTCACATGATAAAACAATTGGAAGGTTTTGGTCAAAATGTACTAAAATTTGATCAGAAATCATGACATCTTTTATTTCATTGAATGCGTCCTCACGCTCCTTTGTCCATACAAATTGAGTATCATTTTTTAAAAGTTCGTAAATTGGATTCAAAATATCGGCCAATCTTGGCACAAATTGAGAGTAATAATTAATCATACCTACAAATCTGCGGACTTCGGATTGATTTGTTGGTCTAGGTGCCTCCACAATTGCTTTAACCTTTTCGTCTGTTTTCCTCATCCCCGTTTCACTAATACGATGTCCCAGGTACTGTATTTCCTTCTTGAAGAACTCGCATTTATCTTTTCTGACGGTGAAACCAGCATCTTGAAGTACCTGAAAAACTTGCTTCAAGTTCTCAAGATGATCCTCGGCTGAACTTCCCGTGACAATAATATCATCTAGAAAATTGATACACCCATTAATACCTTGCAACAACTGTTCTATGGTTTTTTGGAAGATGCTAGAAGCAGGAGTGATGCCAAAAGCTAGTCTGTTCATAAAATATAGACCTTTATGAGTATTTATACAAAGTAATTTTGATGTTTTCTCATCTACAGGGAGTTGATTATATGCCATTTGCAAATCTATTTTAGAGAAAAACTTTCCTTTATTTAATTTAGCAAAAACTTCATGAATTTTTGGAAGGGGGTACTTACATTCTTGAATATGCTTATTAATCGTAGTTTTATAATCACCGCATAGTCTTACTGTGCCATTTGCCTTTAGCACTGGAACAAGGGCAGTAGCCCATTCGCTATTTAGGGTCGGTGTAATAATACCTTGCGCTTCAAGTCTATCTAATTCTTCTTCAACAATTTTTTTATATGCTAAGGGAACGGTTCTATATTTGTGGAACACAGGTTCAGCATTCTCATCCTTTAATTTTAAAGAAATAGTACTATATTTAAATTTACCAATATCTTCACTAAATAATTTATCATATTTTTTTATGAGTACTTTTACCTCTTCCTCAAGTGAAATATTATTGATTAAATTTACCTTAATTTTAAAAATATTTAACCAATCCCTGCCTAGCAAGCTCGGCCCTCCATTTGGGGTGGACACCACATAGAATTTCATATCGTTCTCTTTCCCGTTATACTCTACTCTTGCTTGAAAATATCCAACTGGCATGAAGGTGCTCCCATTATATCCTCTTAGCAATGTATTTGATTTCTGCAACCTATAATTAGAAAAATTGCTTAAATATGAATCGTAACTACATACAGATACCGATGCACCACTGTCAAAACTAAACTGATGCATTTTACCATTTATTTTTAGCGAAATTCTAAAATTGTCATCAACTTTTACAATATTTGCGTCAGCAAAATTGTATATTTCCTCATTTTCTCTGAAACAATACAAATACTTTTCATTTTCAACAGAAAAACAATCGTCATCCTTTAAAATCGTGTCAACATAACCTTCATTTTCAGTTATAAAATTAAAATTTTTATTTACCTTACACATTTTGGATATATGACCTATTCGATTACATCTTAAACACCTTGCATTTTTAAATTTACATGGGTTTTTGTGAGAATTTCCACAGATTCTACACGTTTTTTGTTTGTCTTGGGCTTGGGTAAATCCGTTGACATTTGACGATCCTGTCGCTCCAATGTTGCCAACACGTCCATTGTCCTTGCCTCGATTCGTCCGCTGATTCGTCAATTCATGGCGCTGCGAACCGTAGTGGGATGTTCCCTGATAGTGTTGCGTGCGCCTGTCCCTGCGACTCGAATTCCTATTTCCGTTTCCTTGATGCGTAAACTTTGAATTCATATAGTTGACCTTGGATATGCTAACGACATTTTCCACTTTCTTGGCTAGGGCTAATAAATCCTCCAGACTTTTCGACTCGTCCTCTTCACATATTCTGTCGAAAACTTTTCCTTGGGCTAATCCAGAGACGAATTTGTCCTTTAAAACCTTCATTAAATCGTTGCCAAATTTGCAATTGACCGAAAAACTCCTGACCTTGGCATACCATTCGGATACGGTCTCATCTTTTTGGCAGAGATTATAGAATTTTTTTCTTTCTCGCCACACACTTATTTGGACATTATATTGTTTGTTCATCATCGAACACAACTCTTGATATGATACTTCCTTTGGTAATTTCGGATAAGACAAATTTCTTAATAATACGTACGTTGACTGTCCCACTGAATTTAACAACGTCGCTATCTTGGTTTTCTCCTCCTTAATTTGATTAGCTTCAAAATATTGTTCTAGCCTCTCTATATATATTTCCCACTGGTCGGATTCAGGGCAGAATTCATGAAAACGTGCCATTGAAGTGGTCGCCATTTTTCTCTCCACGTGCGTGACTGCAACCTCTCGCGATTTCCAGTACTTACACCCACGACTCCTTTACTTTTCCTCGTCGCCACTTGTTATGTCGGTAAGGTTCTAATGAAAGGCTTATTTCCATATATATATATATTGACTAGTCTTTATATGTAAAATATCACAGATCATTTTGTTAACACATCTTAACTTCTATAATTCTATCGACCGACTGGCTGGTCGTCGTTCCCCCACTATGTCCTGTACATTATATTGCCAACCTAACAATTTCCTTGCCTTCAAATTTGCTATTTCTAATACGTGTTAACCACTCGCTGAAAAGCTGTAAAAAAAAATGTATCATTACATTTATTTGAGGATTAATAATAACAATATTACTTAAATATAATAAAATGTAATGCAATTTATACAACAAGTGAATAAAGTAATACTTTTTGGTGAATGAGGAGTTCAGCAATCCCATGAGTGAAACAAAGATACATTATGCATAAGTTTCATTCAATATTTCTTTTACGACTGTCTGCAATTACAAAAAGAAAAAAAATTAACTACTACTATATCAACTCTATCCTTTAGAATTTCGGGTGACATTATGAAATCTCATGATTATTTAAATGTCAAATTTAAAAAAAAAAATGTAAAATGGGATACTTATTGTTTTATATGGAATAAAAATGACAAAGCGGCAACCAAGCCAAATACAAAATTAAGTATATCTAGTATTTTGATGGCGATTTTGACATTCTTTACTGCCGATTTAAAAAAAACAACACAAAAAAAATAATATAGAAACTACACTTCTTTTAACAGCCTGCCTTAGAAAAACATTTTCAACTGTATATATATTCAATGATATCTTGCAGCATAAATTGCAAATGCAAATATTTTAAGTACTGATAAAAAATTTAATAATTTACCTTTTGATCACTAGGAAACCGATGCATTTTATAATTACTTGATATGTTTTTACACGATGGAACACAACAATAAAAAACCATGATAAGAACACACACACTTTGACAACTATACTTCTCACAATCCGGCAAAACAAAACACACGTGCAAAATGATTAATGACTGCATAAATAAATAAATTATTAATGGCTGTCACTGTCATTTGTCAGGAATGTCTTTAAAATTATACGCAGGCGCAGAGTAAACAATACCATACTAGCGACATACCGTGTTTGGTGTGTCAACTATTTGACGACTTCTTGACCTTGGGCATATAAGTTTCCCAGCCATGGTCTGCCTTCTGTCATATCTTGTTGTCTGGCGGCGCATTTCTGATTGTCGTCTTATAAATTGGCACTTGAGAAATACTTCTTATATTATAATAACCACGGATAGACTCTGTGAGTAATGAGGAATACTGTACAAACTTGACAGGATCGGAGTCGACCCGTGAAAAACAGTTATCCGAGTCACGCACTCAGGCCATCAATCTTAAATCTAGTGAATCAAAAAAAGTCGAATAGTATCAAAACTAGAAATATTCAAGTCTTAGTAAATTGTATACAAAACTTGTTCAGTGAGTAACACTCCTGGCAAGACGTTACGTTCTGAGGAAGCATAACTCGTACAGCGGCGAGACTATTGTAACAATCGATCGCACGAAAAGATTCAGATTCCCAGTCAGGTATGCTAGAAAAATTTATGTTGAACTTTTGAAAATATTCACTCTGATAATCAGATCCCATTCTATCTCGGTGCAAGAGACGGCTCTCATAGAGACGTAATATTATATTCCAAACATTATAATAAAACACTTTATTCATCATAAAAGCTAACAAAAAAATCATTGCTAACTTATCTGACTCGTCAAAAGTATACAACACTAATTATAAAGATAAATGATTAAAAACACATATTTAGAAAATACCCAAAAGTAAAATTAATAAGACACATAAATAAGTAGTAATTAATATATTAATAATAATAATAATAATAACCTTTATTCCATAATACCGTCAAACGGTGCAGAACAAGTCAAAAGAACATGGATATTACAATTATATACAAAATGGTGTATAACCAGCAACAGTACATTTAAACTATGTAAAAATAAAAGGAAAACATTTAAATAAAAACACTACAATGACAGGTCAAAATGGTGGGTAAAATATTCTGAAACACTGTAAAATGACTTTTCACATAAATAGGTTTTCAACTTTACTTTCAACTCTTTTCTTGATAGGTTCTGATAATCTTGTGGTATTTTGTTGTAAACTTTTACCAGCTGCGTTACTACATTATGCTGTACTTGGGTGAAATTCGTTTGGGGTTGTCGTAACACCGATCTTGCACAACCTCTAGTGTTAAACATATGGCTGGTTTCATATCTGCTAAATAATTCTTGGTAATGTTCTTTAACGAGGCAAGCACATTCATATGTATACAAACACGGTACGGTAAGTATATTTTTCTCTTTAAATATTTAACTACAGGTCTCTCTTCTTTTTAGGTGGAAAATATTTCTGATACATGATTTTTGGAGCTTGAAAATTGTAGATGAGTCAACCGAATTTCCCCAAAAAATTATTCCATATTTTATTCTGGAGTTTACATAGGAATAATACGCCGCTATTGCTGCATCCTGATTCACGGAGTTTGCTATGACTCGTAATGTATATGTAAATGAACTTATTTTACTAGCTAGATAGTGCACATGTTCTTTCCAGTTTAATTGTGAGTCAATTTGGATACCCAGGAACTTCGTGTGTTTGAGTGGTTGTGAGAATTTGGTTTTCATAAGTTAGTGTAAGAGGATCTTCTGCCCTTAAGGTAAATTTCATTAGGTGCATCTTTTCGATATTGTTCTTCAGGTTATTCCCTCTGTACCAATTATCCATTGTCTTAATTGTGCTATTTCTGGTTTTAATTCTTCCTCAGATTTAGCCCTTATAATGAGCGAGTTGTCATCTGCAAAGAGATTTGTTATGTGACTAACAATATTGGGTAAATCGTTTGTACATAATAAAAATAAAATTGGGTCCAAAATGGAACCTTGTGGGACTCCCTTTCTAGGTATTTCCCAATCAGATTTAATTTCCATTCCTGCATCCATTACAATTACACACCGCCTTCTGTTTGTTAGATATGATTTGAGAATATGGTACATCTTTCCTCTGAACCCCATTATTTCTAGCTTTTCTAAGAGTGTTATATATGGTCAACTCTGTCAAAAGCTTTTGACAGGTCCATAAATAAGGAAATAACTTTTTCCTTATGGCTTATCGCTTCCAAAATCTCACATATCGCTATATACATTGCTCTTATCATTGTTCTTCCTTTTATGTAAGCACTCTGCATTTCTGTAATTATTTTATTTTTATCTATAAAATCTCGCATTCTATTTAGTAATGCCTTTTCAAAGATTTTCGCTATAACTGAGATGAGAGTTATTGGTCTATAGTTTGCGATTTCTTCCTTACTACCCTTTTTATGTATCGGCTTAACAACACTTATCTTTAGATCATCGGGGAAATTCCCTTTTTAAAAGCATATCTTTATTATTTGTGAGAGTGGTTGTGAGAGCTCCAGTGCACAAAGCTTAATCAATTTAGTTGTTATTTCATCTGCTCCTACAGCTGCCGTGTCTTTTAGTGCATGTATTATATTAAAGATTTCAGTGGGAGTTGTATCACTCAGAAACATGGTTCGGTCATTCTTCGGAACATGAAGTATTTTATGCACCAAGTGCGTTGTATAGATTATAACGCCCGGAAGGTAACATGATGCAACCCGAGGGCCTTTGGCCCGAGGGATGTAAGTTGCCTGGTGGGCGTTATAATCTAATAACGCTCGTGGTGCATACAATATTTTATTTTTCACGAAAAATGTATTTTTCTAATGAAAAATTAACTTTTCATTCGTCAAATACAGTTAGTAGTCTATGACATTTGCTGGTACTTGACGTTTATTAACTGTATCTGACACTTGTTGATATTTTGACGTTTGTTGATGTTATAGAAAAAAGGAAAATTAATATGGAAATACCATAAATATCCAAAACAATGCATGTGAAGCCACAGAAAATATAATGCCGGTCAAATCCAAACCATTATACGATAAGGAATATGAAACATTCACTCTTTCTTTGCTTCTCAAATAACAGGGCGTTATGGCTATAACGCCCGTGGTAATTATGAGCGTCTTTATGGTAACCATATAAGGTATAATAAACAAATAATATGCAGGTGAAAAATAAAAATAGTAATACATATGTATACAGGAAAGTTACAACTATTAATAATTCAAAAATTCATCCACAGAATAAAAAGAGTTTGCTATGAGAAATTTATTTCATTTATATTTACAAGCACTGATACTATTTGTTTGAAAAAAATTAATTTTATTATAGCATTTTACGCCATAGGAAAATTTTGACATAGGCCAAAATTGAATATAGCTGAATATAGATTCAGCCTAGAGAATGGGTGGTGTATTGACCCATTATTGCGTGTAGTGAGAATGCACATCATTATTCTTTAAGAAATGCTGTTTATTAGATCTAATGTACATAACTAGCTGAGAAATATACAAGCATGGTAATGTGAGAATATCCAGATTTTTAAAATTTGGTTTACAGCTAGATAAAGGATGAGCTTCAACCATGCACCTTATTGTCTATTTTTGAATTATAAATGCTTTCTCTAGGTGGCTTGACGAACCCAAAAGAGCAGACCATACTGGCGGGTTGATTGCACACGTCCATAATATAACATTTTCAAAATATTACTTGATACTGTATCTCTAAGCGTTCTAATTATGTAAGATATATTACTAAGTTTTGAGCAAACATTTATATGTGCCTCTCATGTAAGTTTATGATCGATATTTATGCCAAGAAATTTTATTTCCTGAACAGCTTGGATGGATTTACCGCAAAGTTTAATCAACACATTGTTATCAGAAGGAATATTTTTCATTAAAAATATCATGTACATTGTTTTATTAGGGTTCAACATTAGCCCATTGTCTGAACACCAGTTTACAATTTCTTGTGATGCAGTGTTACAGTTTTAAACGACAGAATTAAGATTTCTCTGATGAAGAATAGTTGTATCATCTGCATAAAGGACAGTTTTATCGGAAGTGGTGCAACTATCTGTTGAAGTATTTATGAATATTATAAAAAATAAGGGACCCAAAAGAGATCCCTGTGGCACACCCAGTTCGCTATTTCTTGCATCTGACTGAGCCTCCACAACTTTTACAATAACACTCCTGTTATGCAAATATGAAGCAGCCCAATCATATGGAATTCCACGTACTCCGATGCCATATAATCTATGCAGCAACAGCTGGTGTTCAGTGGTATCAAAAGCGCATTTACTGAAACAATCAGAAAAACGATGAAGTGGTGAAATATTTATTATTGCCAACTACATTGTATTTTTGGTAATAAATTGAACTTAAAACCGGTAATAGTTCTTACAAAAACATGTAAAACATATCTAAGAAATAAAAAGACAATTTTGAATCAAACACACACTTTCCTGTTCTGTTTAACGTGTGGCGTGTTTGTTTTGTCTATTTTTTATTATCCCAATTAACTGCTGGCAACATTAAACATTTTTCACAATAAAATAAACCATTTATATTTAATATTAAATCATATGTAACAAACAAAGTTAAGAATTAATGGCATAAAACTGCCATGTACCATGTGCATCACGTGATAAATTGAATTTTATTTCATTTTTAATTGTTAATATGTATAACCCACTTTTATCAGAAATCTAGTACATTTTCGTGAAACGTACTGACAATTAACTAAAAACATACTTGCAAACCGTTGTATGTATGTATCTACAAACCTAGTGTGAAATTATACAGGCTGCAATAGACTTGTGGATTCGCGATTTCTGTTTATTTATTTCATTTATTTTCACAGACTTTACAAAAGTATAGAAATATAGTCAACACACAATCTTAACCTTTCAGTGGTCACGCACGGTGTAGGAGACCGGCGCAACGATTAATTTGTGATATTTCAAATAATCGGATAAACCCATCCGTTTCCGTTGGTGTACCTTTCATAAAGTTTCTCGTCTATACATTGCTGTAGTTATTATTATGCCATGTGTCCAAATAACTGCTGTAATCGCACACACGGTGTCTTAGACCGGGTGCGACCACTAGTGAGATAAAATTTCTGTCATTTGTTTTGGGTTATTCATTGAAAAATACATATATCGGTAAGTATTTACCTTCTATTTCCCTAACTTTATATAAATATTGACTCTAACAAAGAGCAAGAAAAGATATTGAGGCTGTTCGTAGAAGTACCCAGTGGAGAAGGATGATGACGAAGAAGAAACGGGGAGGAAGACAACATTTATGAAAGATCAGAAGATAGCGATACAGAACAGGAATTTGATGAAAATGAAGGTGGGGAAATGAATGGAAGTGCACCATATTTTATGGGAAGAGATAAAAAAACCAAATGGAGCAAACATTGTCTACCCAAAAATGTAAGAAAAAGGAAAGAAAATTATAAATATTTCTATGATTTTTATAACCTGCATGCTTTTTTTTGGAAGGAACCCAAAGACTTTTATGTACAAAAATAGATTACCTTATGTTTCTAGAAGACAAGTTTACTTTAACAAAGGTTTTATGAGAATTTTTATTTCTGTTATTCAAGTATATATAGGGTGAGCCAGTGTTTTGTTAATTTTTTTTGTACATTGAAAAATTAAGGTTTACTTAAATAAATATTTCGAAAATACTTAACGTTTACTAATTACATGTATATAGCTTCGAGATCCCTTCAAAATTATTTCTGAATTTTTACTTTTAAACGTATGTTTTTAAGCCGGTGTCTGAGCCCGTGTGCGACCACTAAAGTACAAAAAATTCGCGCGACCACTGAAAGGTTAAGAACTAAGCCTTAATAACAATCATGAAACATATTAAAAGAAAAAAATGTATATTATAGATTAAAATGTGAATAGTGTAAAAAAAGATGTATGTATATAAGGAAAATAAAGAATTAAAAATGAGAGCTCATATACTCATTAACGGAATAAAAGCTTTTTTCAATCAAAATAGATCTTTTTGTTTAAAAGATTTGATATTGCTTATTGCCTTTACTTCTATGGGAAGTTTATTTATCTCAGATGGAACAGATTTCTAATGTAGCAATTGCAACAAAACAGTTTCTTGGACATCTAAAACAAATATTAATATTTCCTCACAAAAGCATATTAGTGCTAGTCTACTGATAGTGACGGTCAACGTAGTTTTAATTTAGATTTAGTGGTGGTGGACTGTAACATACCTTGTCAAAACTAGATAGTCCACTTTTTACACAATTTTTAAAAAAGTGTACTAGTGGCAAATATAACAATGTTCAGATGCCGTCCCAAATGACGCTAAAAAGATAATATTTATCAACGGAGTGTGATAATGTTAGACAAGAAATACATCTGGGTTAGTGTGGACGAAACCACCAATGCTTGTGGTGAGAAGGTAGCGAATGGTTTAGTGGGTGCATTGGAGGAAAATTGTACAGTACGTGGACACTTGATCACCTCCAAAGTTGTAGAAACGAGTTGAAGGCAGTGAATTCAAGCGTACAAGAGTTATATGTGGTGACAAATAGAAAATAAGGACAAGGTCTTATTATTTCTTACTGATGGAGTAAATTATGACAGCTGCAGGATGCATTATGAAAGAAACATTTAGGTAAGATAAATTGAATCATACTTGCATAAGAATCTTTCCGTGCCCGCGCCGGCAGGGCCAACCCTGACTTTTACATCACCGAGATAAAATTCCCGATCTCTGCTGATAATGCACTAAAAATTTTGAATCGCTTATTTGGTTTGCTTGTGATGACTTCTAGAATTTCCATACATGAATTTGGATTTATTGCATTTTGTTTGAACTGCCTGTTTAAGATATTGTTTTCAATAGGATGTATTGCGTTTTGTATAAATCTGACGTGACATCGCCAATGGATTTATCTCGCCTCTGAATTGGGTAATCCACATCTTACTCAAATGTTATCAAAAGTGGATTTATCACGTTTTGTTCTGTCGCTCTTCAATTATGGATAATAGATACACGATTTATTCCATTTGTAAGTTTAAACAAAAACTATATTTGTTAATATAAGTAATAAATACATTGTTAATGTCAAATGATGGTAAAGTAGGAAAAGAGCTACTCTTTACTTGTGATGACTGTGAGAAAAAAATCTGTAAAAATTGTGCCAAAATATCATCAACAGAAGCAAAAGTACTGCTACTCAAAGAAAGAGTTATGAAATTTCATTGTCAAACATGTTTAAAATTCCAAACTTACCCATTACTAAAAAGTATAATTGAAGACAAACAAAAACTCATTGAGGGAAAAGAAAAAATAATAGATTTATTAGAAAAACAAATAACAGATCTAAAAAACAAAGTAGAAGAAAAAAACACAAAACTCATATACCAATTCCTATGCTAATATCGTTAAGAAATCAACTGAACCAGTCGACAAAAACTTTCCCAGTCTAATAATTACTCCAAAAAACCCACAAGACCTCAAAAAAACAGAAGAGGAAATAAAGAAAAAAATAAAGCCGAACGAACTAAAAGTAAGTATAAAAAATATGAAAGCCACAAATAAGGGGAACATCATTATCAAATGTTTAAACAAAGCAGACATGAACACACTTAAAAATGCAGCTGAAGAAAACTTAGGTAGCAGTTATGAAATAAAGACACCTAAAATGAGAAAACCGAAAATAAAAATTGCAGGATATGAAGGTGATTTAAGTGGCGATGAATTAGCACAGAGCATAAAGGACCAAAATCAATTTACAGACAACGATTTATTAAATATAACATATATTAAAAAAATCAAAGACAAAGGATCAACTATATTTGCAGAATGTTCTCCAGGTCTATTTCATAAATTAATAAACAAAAAAAAAATCTATATCGGATGGGAACGTCTACCAGTATATGAAGATCTGAGTTTGCCGAGATGCTTCAACTGTCAACAATTCTACCATAAGAACAACGAATGCTCAAACAAAACTGTTTGTGAATTCTGCTCAGGTGAACACGATAAAAAAGACTGCCCGCGGAACATAAAAAAATGCAATAATTGTGTGTTGACAAATTCTAAATACAAACTAAAACAAGAGGTCAATCATGAAGTTACCGATCCCAACTGTCCTTCGTTCAAATACATGATACAAACACTTAAGAACAAAACGGACTACAGTTTTATCGATGGCTGAACAAGGTGAAATAGAAGTGTTGGAACAACTAGAACTCTTAGAAGAAAACCAAGTTGATGTAAACGTGGATAGTGATAGTTTTAAGGGTGAGATAAACATTAAGGATGCGTTTTTAAATATCGTACATTTAAATATAAGGAGTATTCGAAAAAATTTTGATGAATTGCTCATATTCTTACAGGTATATAACCTAATAGATTGCCAAATAATAGTATTAAGTGAATGCTGGAAAATCCCTAGCTGTGATCAATATAATATACCAGGCTTCATAACTGTATATAATGAGGGTAATTTCAATAAAAATGATGGAGTGTTAGTGTTTATCAGATCTGAAATTGATATAAAAACGGAAATAATAAAACTGGAAAAGTCATCCTTAAATGCGATAAGAATGTCCTTCAAAATTAATAATGTCACATGTGGCCTCACAGCAGTTTATAGACCACCTCCTTCTTCGGTCCAAGGTTTTATAGAGGACATGGAGAGATATTATACTAACATTGTGCAAAATCAAATAGAAATTTTTACTGGAGACACAAACATAAATATAACCGATAAAGAAAATAATTATGTCAATACATATATCGCTACACTTAATCACTGTGGGTTTATATCATGCATAAACTCCCCTACGCGTGTTGCTACAGATTCATCCTCCTGTCTAGACCATATTTTTATCAAAATAAAAAATAGCAAATTCAAATACAAGTCATTTATTATCAATTCTGATATAACCGACCATTACCCAATAATGCTAAATCTAACCCTCAAAAGCAATAGCGAAATAAAGAAATCAGATACAACTGAAAACACAATAATCAAAAAAATTGATCATAAAAAATTACAACAACGAATCCAAGAACAAAATTGGGATAACATCTTAATACTACAAGACCCAAACATAGCTGCTGAAACTTTCTCCTCGACATTTCAAACTCTAATTGAACAATCAAAAGTTATTAAGAAACATTACAAAAAATATGTAAATAAACGGAAGCCATGGATTACCTTGGGTATCATCAATTCAATAAAAAAACGTGATAAAATGAAAAGACTCCTACTAGAAAATAATAATATAATGTTAAAAAATGAATATAAAACTTACAGAAATAATTTAAATAAAATAATAGCTCATGCTAAAAATTATTATTACAAGAACAAAATCGAAAATAATAAAACTGATATTAAAAAAATGTACAAAATTATATCAGAAGCCACAAATGAAACATCTGGAAAAAATAATAATATACAAATCTTAAATAGAAACGCTCAACCTTTTGCAAATGACAAAGAAATGGCGGATTATTGTAATAATCATTATATCAATGTGGGAATAGAAATGGCCAATAACATTATAACTCCAGTAAATGAATCTAAAGTGAATCACAAAAATATTTCCTCCATGTACTTAAACCCGGTTACGCAAAACGAAGTAATTAAACATATACACCCGTTAAAAAACAACAGCTCACCAGGTATTGACGGGATTCCATCCGAAATCATAAAAGACTGTCATTTATATATTCTCAAACCACTAGTCCATATCATTAATTTAATTTTCAAAACTGGAATTATCCCAGACTACTTTAAATACACAATTATTACTCCTGTGTATAAATCAGGTAGTAAAACGAGAATAGAAAACTATAGGCCAATTAGCCTAGTAAATAATTTTGCCAAGATCTTTGAAAAATGTCTGAAAGATAGATTAGTTAATTACCTAAACATTAACCAAATTTTATCCAAAAATCAATATGGCTTTTTAAAAGGCTCTAGTACGTGTGATGCAATAAACCAACTTACAAATGAAATAACTGAAAACCTTAACAACAACAATAAGTGCATTGCAGTATTTTTGGACTTAGCTAAGGCATTTGACACAGTGCCACACAAAAAGCTTCTAGATATATTACAGGATTATGGTGTACGGGGTACCGTGTTAAATGTCTTTAAAAGCTATCTCTCAGACAGATATCAAATGGTCCGCATTAGAGAAACCATTAGCTCTCCAAGCAAAATTACTACAGGAGTCCCACAAGGCACTGTCCTGGGACCAATTTTATTTATTACTTATATAAATTCTTTAACTAAACTAAATATAAATGGCACCATAATCTCATTCGCGGATGATACAGTATTATTATTTCAAGATGTATCCTGGAACCAAACTAAATCTAAACTCATACGGGGATTAAACAAGGTACAAAACTGGCTAAACACTTTCAAACTAACATTAAATCTAAATAAAACTCACTATATAGCCTTTTCATTAAATTCTGCTAATCGACCCGAATTTACAAGCATTAGATTCAATGACATGACTGAAGAACTTAAAGAGACAACTCAGACAAAATACCTAGGAATAATAATTGACCAGCATCTAAAATGGGATAAACACATTCAGAAATTGACAACAAACAAACGTAAACTTATACATAAATTTTATATAATGAGAGAATTCCTAGGAAAGAAATTATTAACTATGGTTTACAAAGCATTAGTAGAGTCTTTAATCAGGTATGGCATCACTTCCTGGGGCGGTCTTTATAACAATTCACTAAGACAACTGAATGTAACACAAAATTTCATCCTGAAAGTAATCTATAATAAAACTTGGCTATACCCCACAGATTTGTTATACTCGGAGAATATTTTCAATGTACGATCACTATATATTCTTTCTTCTTGCTCTTATTTACATAAGAATGAAAATTTAAAAAAAAACGATAACTCACCAGCACGATACCAGGGGAAAAATACGCAAGAACCTTCAAATACCTACTATGAATAAGAATATCGGTTTGAGATCTTTTCAATACTTAGCTCCAAAATTTTACAACCTTCTACCTACTAAAATCAAACAATCAAAAAATCTAAAAACATTTAACAAGAAATGTAGAAACTTTATAAGTAATCATTACGACTCCTTTAAAACTTTTTTTTAGAAACCAGAATTATTTATCACAAAAAAAAAAACAAAAAAAAATAGCAATATATACTTTGCTATTTACTTTAGTTATAGTAACTAGATTGTAACTAGATAATAGATTGTAACTAGATAGTAACTAGATTAATAGATTAATGAATTATACTCCTTCAGTATACACACTTAAAAAAAATAAAAATAAAAATTAAATGTAAATAACTCAATAAACACATAGGTACATTCAAATGTTCAGTCATTTAGGTGCCTGTACTAACTGTACAATTAAGCATATATAAATTGTAATTTATAAATATTATTTCGAAATTGTATTCATTGACAAACTATTGAATAAACTATTGAATTGAAAAAAAAAAAAAAAAAAATTGATATGTATAATTATTGATTAGGAAATGTTTGTATATTAGGGTTTCTTCCTACTTAAATAAATAAAAAAATAATAAAAAAAAAAATAATAATAATTATTAGGATGTTTATGTTTTTATGGAAAAAGAAATAAAAAATTAATGATTTTTTTGATTAAAGAAAAATCATGATTTTTGTTTTTTTTAAATGATGATATTTATCAATGATAAGTAAGGATGCCAGCCATGTTTAGAACCACAGAACATATACTCAAGAGAAGCGCAAGCCAATGCTTTAAGAGCCACAACAAAGTTTGGCTTGCCATCTGGTAGTCGCCTGGAAGAACTAGGCAATATGCGGGAATATTGAATTAGAAATTTGTGCGGGAATATTGAATTTGAAATTTGTGCCCGATCTTATCTACGCATTACAGATACTCGACATCTTAAACTTTTCATTGTTACCAGACCTTGTGAAGAAAATTTTCTTTTTTTTTATGTAAAATATTACCTTCCGCTCATTCATGAATTTAACATAAATCTCTCAAAGAAATTCTTTCTATCTGGCCTGTTAATTAATAAAAAGTCAAAGATGGCGTGTGTACCTGCCAAATATTTAGACAGGGAAAAAAGATACAATGATTTGAAAACAAAAATATATATTTAAAAATATTTGTCTATATAAATGCAGCTCCAATTATTACACTTGTAACAATTTTAACAATTAAATAATCAACAATATAACATATAAAAATAAAATTAGCAAAAAAACTGCCTAGGCAGTGGCCGGTTAACTTATAATTGGCCAACAAGACACACAAAACGAAACTTAAAATTAATACATTATAAAACTATAGTGAAATACATAAAATTGTACTTACTGACTACTTTTGTATGTGAATGGGGGTGAATTGGCCTGCTTATCAGAAAAGTTGTTTGAATTATTTATAAAATAATCATGATCATTAAAAACCGACATTACCATATTAACACTATTTGACTGCTCAGTATTATTATTATTTGCACTATCATCAATTATAACATTCTCGTTAGAAATAGGCACTTGGTTTTCCTGTTCATTAATAGGACGTGGAGCAGCATTTGGAAGAAGCAAATGTTTTGAGACATTGACGAAGTCATTGCTTCGAAAGTGCTCTTCACAAACATAAAAGTTTCTACAGGCTTTATTCAAGTCTATTTTGCATACTTGTTTCCAAACAAGGGCACGGCACGTTCATGATTTAAAGGAAATCTATAAAACCGTTTATTTACCACTTTTTTTGCACCTTTTGTCCAATAATAACTATTTTCGCAACTAGGATATTTGCAGGAGTATTTTTTTTGTGGATTCATTATAGTTTTCTCAAATTCAAAATATAGTAAGTAACAAGGTTACCTCACAAAAGTACGGACTACATTTACAAAGGTATAGTAATATACCACAGTTGATCATTACTTATAAGTCGTGATATTGATCTTATGTTTATGTAAGCTGTATACGCATCATTGCCTTCACACACCATATCTGAAAATGAAAGTCTCTGGTAATTTTAATAAAATGAAAATTTTGTGCGAACATACCTACACAAAATCAAAATTTTTGTTACTCTAGCTGGATCAAAATTGCTGCAACTTGTCTTTTTGGTCACCATTAAAACAAAAATTATTGCATGCCAATACAGGGCCATTACAATTATAGTATGTCCAAATAAGGGGAATGTACTCCTGAAAAATATAAAATTGTTTAGCTGGTTGGAAGAGGGAATCAAAAATGATAGGTAATTACCACAGACTTTCTTACTTATTACAGGTGAAGTTTATCAATATGCAGTACCAAAAAACGGACCTACCTAGCAATTAACAACTATACTTTTTTTAATGAACTGAACAAAGTATTTACATCTCAGATAAATTGTTTATCTGGGAATCATAGCGACAGTCTACATTGTTATATTCATAGGTTAAGTTATGAATTATGTCATATTAGAACACAGATGACAGATTTTCCTTGACGGAAATAATTCGCCGACTTGACATTTCTGCCTGGATCGACGCCATGCTTGTTTACATTCTGTGAATTCTACTTTCACTCCCATGTTTAGAACCACTCGGATCAGATGACCAGCGTTGCCAATATGTGAGTAAAGGCTTGATTAGAATGAACGGCGCTCAACGGCGTTGAACGCAATGACGCTCTTGGAAAAGAAAGCGTGCACACAATTATACGCCGTAATTTACATTTATTTGACAGATAGTATCAGAATCAGAAATATAACCTCAACTATTTGATTGACACAACCATATCGAGCAGTGTTTTGTTGTTTTGTACACTGTGAATATTTTTCCGAAAATGGTTGACGAAGAAATAATTATTATGTTTCACATGATGTATGCGATTTATATGTATGTTTACTTCAACCGCTTTTTTCATGTTAAAATTTAAGGTTAGGATGCCAGCGTTGACGGCGTCAAAGTAAAAAGTTGACCAACTTCGAACGTAATGCGGCGCTCAACGCCGTTCATTGTGCGCAACATCATTTCCTTACATGCATTTCAACTTTATGTTTGACATTTGACGGCGTCTGACGGCGTTCATTCTAGAGATGCCGATTTTTCATAAAAACATCGATTTCGTGAATCGATCCAGATCGGCAATCAAAAAATCGATTAAGAAGAAAATCGTCTCACAAAAGATCGATTTCTTAAGAATCGATTTTAAAATCGGTAGTTCTATTGGTGGTGTCAGTTTCATAATTTTTACGATTGACATATATTGGCCAATGGCCGAACGCAAGACCAAACATAACTGCGGACTGCGGTCGAGTTTAGTGTTTGGTCTGGCGTTGGGCCATTCATTAATAAATGTCACTAATAATACTAATAAATGTCACACAAAGAAAATGGTAGAAATTAGATTTCAATCTCGTCAGGACCTTGGGGAATTTCTATTTTATCTATGTAGAAGGAGGTTGGAAGCAAAAGAAGATTGAAAAGGACAGGATCGCGTTCGATTTTATCGCATGTTCCAGTAGTAGAGTAGTTTAGTGGTTTGACTTGTGCAACTCCTGTTCTTCTTTCGGATCAGATTTAATTTTATTTTTCCTAGTCTAACTTTCTTAAATCGATTCTCAGAAATAGTATGCTACAGGATCGATTCGGTAAGAATCGTAACGATCAAGAATCGATTTAAAAAATGATCTTTTGGCACGAAAAAAGATCGATCTCCAACAGAATCGATTAAAAATCGGCATCCCTAGTTCATTCTAATCGAGCCTTAAGAGTAAAAGCTCACATTGTGATCGTGTGTGTCCATGGTATAAATTTGTACCATGAACCATGAGTACTCTCAGTCTTCCGTGAATACACTTTAGTCACATAATATGCATCTTGATGTATAATCAGGGTTACCGTTTTCTATTAACCGTATTCTAGTACCTAAATTCAGAATAATTTCGATCACAGGCTAACAAAATTTACTTCTACTAACCTAAAATTAGATTCTACTAAACATCAACGCCATCTAGTGTCGGGCGGTAATATTATGAAACAATTCCTGTTGAGGGGGCACCTATAAGTTAATGTTTGCCGTGAGTTAACACGACTACCGCTAGATGGAGCTGCACTACTTTTAACCAAAAATACCAGCAGTAATAAACATTTAATATTTACTAAAATAAAACTAATCATTTATTAAAATAACAGCCGAATAAAAACATTTAGAACGAAAAATTCATACCTAAATACTAAAGCTTAAGCCTTACCTAACATGTCAGAATCAGGTTTAGACTTAGTACAGTTTCCTATTTCCTAATTCCGATATACCTTGTTAATTCTAGTACGACATCTGTCGGAGAAGGATTCAACTACCTAAAAGACTGCAGCAGTTGTCTTTAGAGTCATTTGATTGAGTTCGGTGCTATTCCAGTAGGTGCCACTTAGGTTACTAGCTCAAATTATTATAGATGGGGATAAAATATAGCATTAAAACTGGGACTCAGAAAATCTACTGAAATCTACTAATTTTAACTCTACTAAAATTCTACTGTCTACCCTTATTTTTCTTGAAAATCTACTAATTTAGTAGGCAATCTACTGAAAACGGCAACACTGTGTATAATCTATAGGTTCTGCTGTCGCCCTCTATACGCCGAAGATTCAAAATATTCCAACTTAAGCTTTAATATTTGCCCAAGAGAGGGAGATACGAGGCCATGTCATAGTCATATGTAGTTCAAAGAATTTTCTTTGATGAAGTTGAAGCAAAGATTAGGGAATTAAATTAACCATGGTACAATAGCTGCTTTCGTTCAGCAGAGTGATTCGTAATCATAAGGTACCTGTTTCATGTGTTGTCTCTGTCCCTAGTGTCCCTACCATGCAATTTTGTATCATATGATTACTGTTCATTGAAATCCTGTTTGTTATGATTAGTTTGTAAAATATAATTTTTTATTTTTACATAATAAAGTTTTTTCTCCTATTCATTAATCATTTTCTGCATCGATTACTTGCAACTTGGATAAAGAGACTTGGAATAATAAAGTAAACAAGCTTAATGTTAGGTTAGGATAAACCCAACAAAACTGTTCTTTTATTGCTAAACTGGCGTGTTCATTAGTTGGTGACGTCATTCCACCATGTTCCATCACAGATGAGCTGCTTTCGTTCACATACTTTTTAAGTATGTGCTTTCGTTCGGCAGTGATTCGTAATCATGTTTCGTGTGTGTCTCTGTCCCTACCATGCAATTTTGTATCATATGATTATTGTTCATTGAAATCCTGTTTATTATGTTCACAGCAAACGAAAGCAGCTATGGTTTCAACCAACTAGAAAAAAAACGCCCAAATAGCAAGAGGCGACTACAGGGGAAACATCGATGGATATATATATTTTTTTTTGCAAGAATTAAAAAGTAATATAAGTATATGTACAATTTGAAATATATATCTTTCATTTGATAATTTTCCTTTTATTTTTATAACCGTTGATTGAAATAATAATAATAAGACTTCGACGCAACTAAACTAACTTATGGGTAAGGCAAAGGCACGGCAAAGGTGTCTCTGGTAAGGCATGACCAACGGACAGCATATGCCATAACGAGATCTATGTAGTGGAATGAAATTTTCATCTACAGGATTGTTTGAAATGAAAATATTTTAGGAATAGAAAAATAGTTTATCTGTAAATTACGCAAAATGCTGGCGAGTATGAGAGACCACAAGTGACAAAACTAACTTTGGGTTAAGGACCTATTTAACAGACCTTATTATTGAAAAATCAATAATCATACTTTATATTTGATTGTCCTAAATACCAAATTATTTGGCAACCATTTTATGTTCTTTTTAAATTATATATTAACGATAATAATAAAACATTTTTGCAGAAATAATTTTGAAAATAAATTATGTAGATAAAGCGGGAAACAAATTTTCTTTCTCCATTTTTAATCTGGACGACTTAATAATCGACATACGTTGATAATGTGGCAGCTGTGCGTTAGAAGAAAATGAAAGTGGCGCCGTTAGTCAGCGCTAGATTACTTTAATCCTTCTACACGCGGTAAAAGATGGTACAGTGTCGACCTTATCTTATTTAAGCAAAAAAACTGATATTCCAATAAAAATGTGTATTTTGTGATATTGATTCATTTCACAAAGGTAAGTAATATCGTATTTGTCTAGTTCTGCCTATTTTGTGTATTTCTATTGTTAAAATAGACTAAATTAACTGTTTATTGTGCTCATTGTTTTCGTCTTAATACACCATTTTGAACAATCTTTTTAAGGAAATTTTAAGAATTTCAGAAACTATAATGTTGTTTTATTTATAATTGTTGTTCTTAAAAAGTATTTCGAAAATAAAATAAGAGAGTTCTTACTATTAAAAAAAAATTTTAGATGCCAAATAGGCATTATTGTGGACCAAGAGAAGAGATACAAATGGGAGACTGCAATCTAAGTCATTATACAAGTCCTAAGAGCGAGGAGAAATTATGTAAATATTCCTATTCCTCATGGTGCTCTACTTGTGAGAAAAATTCTCCTAGAAGGCGTTCGAGAAGTGAAACTAATGAGCCCTGTAGAAGGAGGTGCAAAGAGATGAAGACTCTAACTCCAAAGAAGTACAATCGTTGCCAAGAATATGAAAACATGGAATTTGAATATGAAACTAAAGGCCAGTGGCAGGAAAAAGATATGAGATATGAATGTTGTAGAATTAGATCAAACCTGTGTGAGCTGCCTACATCTTATATATCAAACAATTGTCAAATGTCCATTAATTTGACAAATCTTCCAAAAATATCAAATGATACAAGTGATTTTGTAGACTGTCTAAAAAGTGTCACATCTTATGAGCAAACTTTAAAATTTGTAGATTTCAACAATCAGTTAGAAAATTTAGGAAATATGCAAGAAAAATCAAAAAAGGAAGCTTTCCATAAAATTAGCCCAAATAAGTTAGATTACTTGAAAAATGGAAAAAAGCCAGAGGTAAAAAGCCCAAAAAAAAATGGATTTATTTCGTCGAAAAGCTCTGTTAAAAATTTACAAGAGCCTTTAAGTTACAATCAAATTGAGATATCTAAGGACAATCATTATGTCGATTATAAAAATGCAAATATAAGAAAAACTGAAATGCCTAGAACTAGTTGTAGAGGGTATTGTCCGCTCGTAAATTTTGAATTACATGATTTGTCAGATCACAGAGCAGTATGCTTTGATACCTGCACTTATTTTGATAAGAGAGCCGATACTGGTTATCTGGAACAGCGTTATGCTAAAGAAGTGGAATATTTAAGAGAAAAATTAAAAATGCTAAAAAATGGTACTTATAATAAGCATGTTTCAAATGATAAAGTAGTTGAGAGGCCTAGCGTACAGCCTAAAGATTCAAGTGGTAGTGGAGATATGAGAAGAGACGTGCGAGAAGTTACACCTAAGTCAAAAAAAGAAAGAAAAATGAAATCTCCACCGTTAATAAAACATGTTAAGTCTAGAGTATCATTGAAAACCAGAGTAAAAACTAATTCTGGCACTAAAATGAAGAAAATTAGATCTAAAATTGTACAGAATATTCCATCCGGGTCTGATTGTACTGAAGGGTAAGTTACTTTTTCTTATATATCAAAATTTATATAATTACCATGTGTTAAAGTTTTGTACTAAAAAAAGTTTTAGTTTCTGAGTCCTTTCTATTACCTATTAAACCAAAAACATACACACTAATCTCCAGATTTTTTTCAATGTTAGCGGAAGTTTCTCTATTATGAGGAGGCCAACAGGTCCTGGTATGAGTCATGTCTCAACTCCTCAGCTTGTCTTTAATAATATATATTGGAGGTGGGTGGTTATAGAAGAATAACGTTTTTCCTTAAGACGGCAGAATATATCTGGACGAATTTCGTTTTTGGCTGCCTACCATCAGCTTATTTGGATGGCGTTACTAGAAAATGATCCAACCGTCATTTTGAAGTTTTCTGTAAAATCGGTTTAAACTGTTGATTCTTTCAATAATTAAGTACCTTTTGTATTTTTGCAATGTCCTCTAAGTGTAAGTACCTATTCAAAATAAAGGAGGGGTTTCGATAAGACCCTTCATCGGCCCCCCTGAATCTTTTTAAAATTTAGTATTGTGTTTATTGGACTACACTTAAAATTTACAAATATATATAGTGTTAGTCAATATTCACTCTATTAATGAGTTTAAGGTAAATGTTTGATTTATACTTGATGAGAATAAAGTGACAAAATATACTAATAAATATTATAATTATCGGTTTTATTTTGACAAAGCGAACTTATACAAGGTGCAAAAACATTAATATATTACGTAGAGTCTTCTTGATCTTATTATCCAACTGTAGCATCTTCGATACAATCTTCGTAGTGAGAGGAGTGAGTATTCTATTTGTTGATGCTCCAAATGCCTATAATAGCTAAGAAACCACAACACCGAAGCTATGTGAGTACAACATTCAACAACACGTGCTTCAACCTCACACTGGCAATACCAAGACGTAACTCCGGTGTGATAATGTATCCATAGGTTGTATATTTTTGATGAGGTGTGTCGACTTTGGATTAGAACTCTTATGATATCGGGATATTATTCTCTGTGAAAAAATAACTTATATAGTCCTTGATCATGAACATGCTCAGTAGTATAAGAAACTGCTTGTTTCAACTGATAAACTCCTAAGGTTAACTGTTTCCGTTCTTCACGGAAATTCTGATAAGGCATCATGTGTTACTTCTTGCCAAACAACGCTTTTTCTTGCCCACGTTTCCTGTATTATTCTGTTCCGTAATTCATTTGGGTATTTAGATAAAGTTAACATTCTTTCTGCAATTATTGTAGCACTTTGATCATCTGTGATTGTTGACGGACGGAATGCATTTAAAATACTATATACAATCCTTACAATCCCCTATATATATGGAATTTGAGAATTAGGCATAATATTAGCCAGTGATTTAAACGTTTCAAGTAAACCATTTGAAGCTTCTACAACCCATCTCACTGATGTTACCCATCTAGACTCATTTGCTTCATTTGGAGTGTGTTGACTTTGATCTTGCAAGAAATGTGGCATTTTCAGTTGAAGTTTTGGAAAGAAAATGTAGCAAAATCAGTCAATCAGTACATAGTACAATATTATCCAAAATTCAATTTATTTATTTTTTACAATGAGCGCTGTGTAGTAACACGACAATTTTTATGTATATAGTAGCTTATGTATTTGTGCACCATATATGTGAAAATCGTTTTGTTACTCGGTTGGCTCTATATGAAATAACTATATAAAGATCGCAAAAACTATAAAAATTACACATTTTTGGAAAACAAGCCAAGTTCAGCCATTCTTTCCATAAAGATTCTATCAAGTAATAAAAAAGTATATATATCTTTAAAAACCTTACATCTTTCACATTATTTAAAAAAAAATAGAAATGATCTAGATAATATACTTTAAAAAATATGATTCAGGGGGGCTGTTAAAGGGCCTTATCGAAACAACGCCTTTGGTAAAACTTTTTTCTATTGATATTTTTGGCATTTATTTACTTTTAATTAACAAGAAAAATGAATTTGAAACTTTTAGGACTAATTTCTTGGGCGCCTGTTTCTTTTGAAATAAATAATTATCAAAACATGAATTATCGTAAACAATTTTTTATTAAGAAACATGAAAAATAAATATGTAAATACTGACAACATTACAACCATTTTGTAAGAGACGAGAACAACATCGCCCGAAGCACAAGTACCCCGAAAAAACCATATTGGAATCCCTTAAAGAACTTAATGAAGAATAATTACAGAGTTTAGAATTTTTTTTTTTTGTAAATCAAGATAATGCTTCCAATTGTAACTCCCTATAAAATTATATGTAAAATATATCCAAAATATGTAACTGGCTGAAGGACCTCGGTCCATCGTCATTTGGTTTTACCAATAAATTACTTTATTATTATTATTAAATATGTAAATATATACATATTTTATTATCTACTCAAAATTTTCCTCAATTTTAAAATCGTTGTTTTGTTGGTATCCTCAGCCTCTTGCAATACCAATAGTAATGCGGTGCCGACAGTACAGGGTAACTCTGTCTTCCCTGCAAAGAAGGTCCCAAGGGCTATTGACCTGCCAGAAATGCGGTGAGATGGCCGGGGGTGGGTTGAAGTTAGTTGCCAAAGATCGCAGTTTGGAGTCCATGCAAAACTGTAGATCCCTACAGCACAATGGGCCTTAAATAATAAGTGCAGTAGTAAAACAAATCCACTAATGTATAAGGCACACGTGAATAGTATACCGGCATTTAAAGCAAAATAAAACTGAACCGAGACCATTCCAGTTGACAGTAAGTCACAACGAGCAAGGTCGTAATAATAATAATAATAATAATAATGATTTATTGGTGTTAATACATATAAATGTTTACACATGTCACTTAGAAGTACCAGCATACTAAAGAAATTAGATATCTATCAATAGGTAGTAGCTAAAAAGTCTTAACACAAAACAATAAAAAAAAATAAAACTAGACGATTTAAAATTGCCAATTAAAAGTTAAATACAATTAAAATACAATTAAAATATAACAGTTACAGTAATAGGTAAAACACTTTAAAACTACCGTAAAAGCATATCTGAGAAATAATTTTGAAGGTATTCATTTAAACTATAGAAAGCCTTTTTTTTCAAATAATTTTTTATTAACACTTTGAATGCATTCAAATTTAAGGCTTTCACCTGGTCTGGTAGTATATTGAAGAATCTGACACCGTGGTAGCCCGTGCCATCTCGTATTAGACTGTAGTGTGAACTAGCTTTTTGTTTTGGCCAATGAGAAGCTGTAACACCATCCATTTCTAGAATTTCATATTGAATTGTTGGTTGCCTAATTTCAAGGTGCAATGAGAGAACTTTCTGAACTTGAATGCGTTGTTACCTATTCTTAAAAGACAGAGTGAATAAAAACGTTAAAACTGCAATTAAGTAGTTCTATTGTATTCTTTGCAAACATGTAGTTGTATTGTACTTGTCAGGCATTTTTCTCAAACCTTAAATATCAATTGTAGAACAAGAATTTTTCGTATCATGTAAGTCGAAGTCTGAATAACTTTTAAAATGACCATCTGTCCATCCATTACTTACGTTACATTTTAATTAAATTGATTATTTCATTTTATCATTTTAATAAATGAAAGATAGAAATCAACATTTTTTTGCTAATACTGATAATCAGCCAATACCGATATTAAACAAGATAACAAACATGCCATATAGAAGTAGATTTTTCAATTTAAAAAAACCTGAGGTGGGAAAAGTTGTATATTGGCCTTGAATTAAATAGTAATTTTTTCCCTGTTTTTAAATTATTAAATTAAAATTTAGCTGAGGGGCCGTACCCCCTAACAAATTTTATGTCATAAAAGCTCCCCCCCCCCCAATTTCTTGTGATTGAAAATAGCATAAAGGTGAATAATTTAAAATATTTGTTATGACCACATAAGTAAAACAAAAAGTGTATACAATCTGAAACATTAATTTTTGACTATCCATATATATTTTGTTTTTGGAGACCGAAGATCGATTTTATTCAGATTTTTAAAGACATTATAAATGACTGAAAATAGTTATAATATTAAACAATAACGAAAAAAAAAGTGCTTCAAAATCTTATTTTTGAAACTGACGGCCACACCAGTACAAACTTGACTATCAACCAAACTGTTTTTTTTTTTTTTGTTATATCTAATCATTATTTTAGAAAATTTTTAAGCTCTACCAAAGAGGTACGTTTAGTGATTTGCTCTGTTACAAAACAGCATAGAAAGTCCCTTTATTTTTATGTTATCAGTATTAATAATTTTT
Source organism: Stenurella melanura (assembly GCA_963583905.1). Lineage (NCBI taxonomy): Eukaryota > Metazoa > Arthropoda > Insecta > Coleoptera > Cerambycidae > Stenurella > Stenurella melanura. The sequence goes on from OY757316.1 coordinate 94,103,304, forward strand.
TAACCTGGAAAGAGAGGCAGATACATACTAGAGATGGGCACCTGGCTCACTTTTGATTCACGCTGAGGTGAGGTACGGTGCCAGTTTCAGTGGCAGGACCTCGATCGACGAAGTTAAGGCACGTCAGTCGAGTCCATCACTTGGATGTGCAACCGTATCTCATTTCATTTTCCTGGTTAGGTGGTAGAGTAGCATTAGCTAAACTTGGGGATGTTAAAATAAATAAGGCAATAAAATAAAACAAAAAATAAATGCTTCATATTAAAAATCCGAAATGATACTAAGCTATTAAGGGCTTTAAGGGTCGGAGGTAGCCGATTGAATATTTTCACAGCGTTGTAGCTAAAGGATCTCTCGACACAAGAGGTATTGTATCGAGAAACAGTATATAAGGTGTTGTTTCTAGTGGGGCGGTCGTAAATGTCACTTGTTCTTATTAATTTATCATGTAGATTTTTGGGTGTTTTGGACGAGTCTGCCTTGTGACACAAGCCATGTGAACTTTGAACCACTCATCCAGGCGTATATTTTAAAAACAATTTTAATGTGTTATTGAAATTTTTTTACAGTAGGTATGTAATTTTTTAGAATAATTAATTTATATACTTTCCTAGATATCATCAGATAAATATAGTTCGTGCTGAACAAAGAACCCCATATCTGACCTTATGTAAAAGCGGTTTCAGACAAACCTTATAAAACTGGAGTATGTTGTACTTCAAATCATGCTGATTAATAGTCTCGATGGGCCAAACCCCCTAAAGTTAAGGATTTCCAAGATATTTGAGTTTAGAGTTTGAAAAATGCAGCTGAATTCGTATTTCTGAAAAAAACTAATGTTGGAAAAAATGAAAAGAACTGATGTCATAAGTAGTTCTGCAAAAAATAATTCTGGATACTTGTATGCCTAAATATATATGTACAATAATATCTATGCATATGCACAAAAATTGTCTATGTGCCTACACAAAAAATTGTATGTATGTGTAATATGAGGAAAAAAATGTTTTTTCGAACATTCAAATTCATACTTTAATTCTTTTTACAGCTGTAGACATAAGAAATTTTATCCCCCCATGATGATGCTAACCCATGCCGAGTAGACCACAAAGTTTTCGAAAAGAGTTAATTTTGACTATCGCTTGATGCGTGACTAGATCTTTACAATTTTATATAATTTTGGTTAACAAAGAAATTCAGATAACAAAGAATAATAGTTTAATTTGCTTACAACACAGAAGCATCAAAATTATTCGGGGTATTTACTTTTTAGGGTCTCATTTTTACAGTCCGGACACAATTTTCTGTGTTCTTGCACACAGTGTAAAAGGAATTGTTTTTGTTCTTCATCGGCTGTAATTAGATCATGAAAATCCTATATCAATTTTACAGCTCTTTTAGGTGTGTTGTTTACTGCCTTCAGTTCTCTGAAGGCAGTAAACAACTAATAGTTTTTTTCTAAAAACCTTTGTTTTAGCCTGTACAAAAACTGCATATTCCTCCCACGAAGAAGAACGCTTTCCTGAAGAAAACTGCTTTCAATTTTTAACCGAGAAAACAAATGTTTCCTCTTCACAGATACAAATTCTTTTTCCTAAAAGAAAATATAGGTTTAGGTGGGGCGAATTAGATTTTGAATCAGAAATCCTTTTAAACAGTACAATATTCAGCTTAAAAATAGGTACAAAATTCATAAATAACAACCCTTGAGTCTTTATAGATTCGAAGATACAGAACATGGTTTTTTATTGCAAAATAGAAAGCGGAACCTTGTTTTTTCTTAGTTTTTCTTAAATATCTCATGAAATAAGCCTCTGATCAACTCGAGGTATACTGATCAAATTTGTTCTTAAGAAAATTTCCTACAAGGATAGGCTATTGCGAAAATTCTCGAAACTTGTTTACTATTAGAAAATTAACAACAAACGTGAAAAAAATGAAAGATTTTCAAACTACAATAACTAAAGTAATTGTCATCGAAACACGATGAAACTTTGGGAGAGGATAGCCCTTGGGATACCTAAATAGTGCGCGCAACCCCGACCCTCCAATCTAAAATGGCAGCCTATCGCAAATCTCCAAACTAGAAAATTGAAAGTGCTGCCGTTTCGACAAAAAAAAAAAAAAAAACAGCTTGACATGAAACCAGTTGGAATCGGTAGAATTTACCGGTATTTTCGAATGTACCAAAATTCAGATTTCTTTATTAGCAGATAAATTTTTTATTTACAAAAAACGAAAAAATTGCCATTGCTGGGATCGTATCTCATCGAATTTTCAGTTTATAGATTTGCAACCAAGTGCATTGAATTGCGCTTAAAAAAACACGAACTAAGAAAAAAAACGTTTTTTCTGGGACCAATGGGAGCCGAGATACGCCATTTATACATTTTTATCGATGACAACCGTTCTAATCAATATTTTAATTTGAAACTTGGTATGCAACTAGAATGATTTATCTATAAGTACATTTTTTTTTAATCCATTTTGATCAGTTCTTCATTGTGAAGGTATCGATTATCGATTTATGAGCGCGCAAAAGCGTACAGTGCTAAAGGTGACCGAGAAAGAAGGGCGCTGTGACGTCATGGCGTGCTGTCGTTGCAGCCGCGCGACACCCTAATGTATGAACATTATATTATACTTGGTGGCTGTTGCTGGCTGCATTTTTCAAACTCTGTACTTAAATATCTTGCAAACCCTTAACGTTAAAGGTTGGGCTTATTGAGACTTTTAATCAGCATGGTTTGAAGTACAACATACTCCAGTTTTATAAAATTTGACTGAAACCACTTACATAAGGACTTTCGACTTTTATTCTAAATGAAAATCATTGCTATCGGCATTATCTAATTAAATGTCAGTCGAACATATTTTTAGACAGGAATTGACCAAACCATTCAAAACTTATGTTAATATTATGTTACGTTAATTAATTATTACTATTAAACAGCTTAATATTTTGAGCTATAAAATTACCAAGATATTACCTACTCAGATAAAAAAAAACAGACCGGATTTACATGGACTATTAGTAGGAAATCCCATTTTTTATGATGGTAGGTAGTTCAAATGGATTCAGAAATATGATAATTGAAATTTTTAGTAATTGTTGTAAAATAAACAGATAATCTAAACTTAAATCCTATTAATTAAAATTATTTCTCTTAATCTGAATGACAGCAATAATGCAATATTATTTTTAAATTATCAAAGTCATCAAATTTACACTTTAGTATTCACTAGTAAACAGTTAATTTCTGATGCTATTTATAGTCTTGTTGATCTATTTTTAATTAAATGAGTAATGACGAGCAGCATGTAAAGAAATGAGCCCTCACTTTATTTAATAAATAAAAAAAGTAGGTAAGCCACAGCAACGTCAACATCTTGTTTTTGGCATATTAGGACTGTTGGGAAATGTGTTTATGTTATTAACTGAAAACTTGCGCAAGTTAATGAAACGTGTTCTAAATCTAATTTGAAATAGAATGGGTGGTGAACTTTAGTATGTGTAGGATTTTACTATTTTGTGGAAAAATACTGGTTTCCCTATAATTTCTTTCAATGATTTTTAATTGTTAAAAAAAATGTTTTTCCATACTTTGTTGTTTCAATACGTGGATTACAACTATGCATCTTTGGTCATGCAAAATAGGGCGTCGGCCATTTTAATCTATTTGAGTGTGAAAAATGAAAAAAACTAAAGTAAAGATTTATACTCTTTGATTTATAGAACTTTTTATATTATTGTTGCACATTCTATGGGATTCTCTTCATAGGTTTTTTTTGCACATACCTAATGTTAGTGTTAGACATTTCTGATTTTGTGACGGATGAACAAATGCTTTTAGATTTATTTAGGTTTTATCAGTGTTTTATAATGGCTACCTCATAAACCACTGATTTATGCTAGATTTATTAAATGCCAAATGCATTTAAAGATAATTTTGCCTTAAAGAAAGTTTTAAAAAGGCTTCCAAGAACTTATATTAAAACTAAATTATCTTTCACTCTTTATTGGCTTATGGTTGACTTATCAAGGTATTTGTCAAGCCTTCAATAAAACTTTATAGCTGTTAAGTTCAAGTAAGGGGGCTCAACTTTTATAGAGATTAAGCGAATTTTGTGGTTTTATCATTACTTTATGAAATTAATTTGAGGTGATTGTTTATGCTGGGCTATAAATCTAATATGCTTTGAAATTGCTAAGTTTCAGGTAGAACCTTTATAAAACCAACTGTTTGCTAGAGTTTTAATGAAGCAAACAAACATCTGTAATAAATCAGTCTTAAACATAAAAGGATTTGGTTTACCTTTGCCCAGACTGTAATGTTTTAAAATAGGTAGTTTTACAACTGTGATAAGATATATACATATTCGTCAGCATTTTGTTTGTGTATGGCGTGCCTGTGGGTGGGTTTCGGCAAACTGACTTTTAGTTTATATTATTCAAGCACCATAAATTCTGTAGGTTTTAAAATGGTTGTATTATGTATGACGATTTCTAAGAACTGTCTAATACATGTTTTACAGTAAACTTAGCCTCGTTGAAAATTTTAACCCACTATAAGTAGTCCCATCAATTCATTACAAGTAGTCCATCTTTAACTGTTTTTCTGAACTATTCTTAGTAGTCGCCAATTGTCCATTTTATAATTTATATATAACTATAACGGCCCATAGTGTATGTAGAATAGATTTATTTGCATTTATTTTCACTTCATTGAATATAAAAAGACCACTCAAAGTATTTGTGTGTGTCTGTTAAGTTTTGATATAGTGCCTACCCTAAACCAAGTATGGTTTTATTATAAAACCATACTTGGTTTAGGGTAGGCACTATATCAGATACTCTCTGAGTACAACTTTAGGTAATAATAATAATAATAAATGTATTCCATAGTAACAAAAACAGGTGTAGAACAAGTCAAGTTTCAAAAACAGTTCATAATGCAGGTATAAATAAAGGAGTAATTTTACACATTAAGCTCATCTCGCTAAGGTGCGACAATACAATAAGATATTAAAACAATATTTATAAATTAAAAGTTTTGAAGTATACATGACAGGATGCATTATTTATATAATTTCACACATAACTTTTTTAAAGAGTAGATTGGAAAAATTCTGATGTAGAGGTTTTGATGTATTAGATATTGTTTTAATTTTGATTTAAAACTTCTCTTCGGTTGGTTTTGAGTTGTTGGGGTAGATGGTTATATATTTTCAGTAATTGAGACACTACATTTCTTTGGATTTGAGTGGAAGACGTTTGGGGCAAGCGTAGCAATAGATTAGCATGGCCTCTTGTTGTATATGGATGCACAGCTTCATACTTGGTAATAAGTTCATTATAATTATCTTTCATAAAACAAACACATTCATATATATATATATATATATATATATATATATATATATATATATATATATATATATAGACATGGCAAGGTAAGTATCTTCTTGTGTTTAAATATTTCGCAACACTTCTCTTTAGATGAAATATCCTTCTCAGGCATGATTTTTGGAGCCTGAAGATTCTAGTAGCCTCAGATGAATTTCCCCAAAAAATTATGCCCGATTTAATTCTGGAATTTACATATGCATAATAGGCACTTAGTGCAGCTTCTTCGTTGACTTCATTAGATATGATATGTAGTGCATAGATGAAAGAACTTATTTTACCTGCAAGGTAATGGATGTGGCATTTCCAATTTAACCGGGAGTCTATCTCTACACCAAGGAACTTTACATTATTTTTAGATCTGAGACTTTGGTTGTTGTAGGACATTATTAGCGGATCTTCTTGCCTTAGACTATATTTTATTAAGTTTGTTTTTTCGATATTCAGTTTTAAATTATTCCGTGTATACCATTCTTCCATTTTTTCTAGCGCATTAGTTCTATTGTCAGCTCTTCTTTTGATTTAGTTATTATTATGAGTGAGTTGTTGTCTGCGAATAGATTTAACAGATGATTAGTTATTTTGGGTAAAACTGTTTATGTAAAGTAGAAATAATATTGGCCCAAGTATAGACCCTTGTGGTACTCCTTTCTTCGTTGTCGCCCAGTTAGATTGTATCATTTTCCCCGCTTCCGTTGTCATGTAGGTGTGACTTTAAAATATCAAGTATGTTTCCCCTGAAACCCATTATTGATAATTTTTCTAGTAATATGTCGTGATCGACACTATCAAATGCTTTTGATAGGTCCATAAATAAAGCAACCACAAAATCGTTTTGACTGACTCCTAAGATTTCACATAGGGATAGATAGATGGCTCTTACTGTAGATCTTCCTTTAATGTAGGCACTTTGCATTTCTGTTAGATTATTTCTCTCCGTGAAGTCTAGTATTCTATTTAATAGTGCTCTTTCAAATATTTTAGTTATTATGGATATTAATGCTATAGGTCTATAGTTAGTAATATCTTATTTGATCCCTTTTTTGTAGATTGGTTTGATGATGGTCTTTTTCAGTTCTTCGGGGAAGATACCTTGTGAGAAGCATAGATTAATAATCCGTGATATTGGTATGGACAGCTCTCTTCACCACTATTTTATTAGTTTTGTTGGTATTTTATCTGGTCCAACACACGAGGTATCTTTTAGGGAATGTATTGTATTATGTATTTCTATGGATGTTGTGTCATATAAAAACATGGTATTATAACATTCATGAACATGTTCCAAAGTTCTTGTCGAGCTTGCGAACTTGTGTTAACATTAGTGCATGTATTCAAGAAGAATTCGTTTGCTTCATTCAAAATTTTGAAGGGAGTTCTATTTGTACCAGCTTTTAGATTTTCTATTTAGATCATTAAAACTTCATAGTTTTAATAATAGTTTTAAAAAGAGGCATGTAGGCCCTTCTCTAGATAGGGCTTCATTCATTCATAGGGGAGTTCTTCCAAACTATTTACGTTTATAAGTAGTCCTAGAAATAAGTTTTTAGAATAACTTCTAGATTATTAAATAAAACTACAATTGTTACGTGGGCATTTTGAAAGTTGTTCAGAATTCGATCACTAACACAATGTTACGAACATTTTTCTATACGAGCGTTTACGATTTTAGAATTGTGCCGATCAAATATAATATAATCCTCATTTTGTCTTTGTGAAGAGTATAATAAGGTGGCAATCTCAACAAAAGCAAGTAATAAAATTACATAAAAATTAAAATGAAACAGCTAAGACGATTATTGCAGGATAGGGTAGCCTTTTTGGAGCCTTTTATAAGTTTCATGGCATAATTGAGTTTTATGCCATTAATTTACTTGTTACAACATATGCGATGGCAAAGACTGATGTAATTCAGCAAAGCATTTCTTGGAGTTGTAATTTGGCAATCAATTTATTATGAACATTTTAGTAGTTCCCGAGCTTTTATAAGAAGTTGGCCTTAACCTAAGATATTCATTGTTTATACATAACATAAAAGCAATGCTATATTTTCAAGTCCCTGCGATGACGGAGTCATTAAGTGTAGGTTCTGGCACCTGCGGAAAGCAGGCCTGCACTGCATTGCATTGCATAGCTCAGCGATAACAACATAATTATTTATTTAATAAGGCAAAAATTTTAATTAATACGTACCTACCATTTTTCTAACAATAATCTTCAATAATGACCTAATTTAAGTAAAACATGAAAACAAAAGTTCTTGTTTTTTAAAATTTTTGTTTTAATTATTTTAAATTGAATTTGTTCTAAACTCGATTCAAACCAGTACATTATTCTAACAAAAAAAAGGAGTATACATTTTTTTGAGAATCCGTTTTGCAGATAAAAATTATTTTCTTTAGAAAAAATTGTTTTTTTGATGGTGTCTATCTCAACCACCATCGAAAAAAGTGAAGGGGTAGCTATCCCATGTGTATCCTAGTACATCATATGCTGTGTGCTGTAAATGTCAAAGTACCTTTCTTTAATAAATTATATATTCTCAAAATTAAGAATTAACGTCCCTCTGTTGCTCTGTAAAGCCCGCGAGCTAGAAGAAATACTTTTAACATTATTAGAATAATTCGAAAAGCAAGCCTTCGCTGCTGGAGATTATACACAAGCCACTCCCCCCTGAACGAGGCGGTACTGATCGAATTTTCGGGAACAGCGAACAATCTGGAACGTCTAGAACGCCTGGAATTTTCGATTCTCGAACACTTCCAGAAGCTTTGATTTATCTTATATAAACCGAGACACCCTCAACGCATTCAGTCGAGTCAGTGAGTCGAGTCGAGTCGAGTAAGTAAATCAGTTTGGGATCCAGCCACGTGATAAAACAACAACCAAAAGCAAATTTCTACTCCAAAGTGTTAATATTCAACATAATTAATTACATCAAACCTATTTAGTGATAAACAAATGTATTGTTAGAACGTGATCAGTAATATATCGTTATTGTGACTCCAGAATTTTTGATTTTTAATCATTCGTGTAAAATCGATACAGGGTGTTGCTTTTTCGCCGAGCCAAGTAAAATAAATTTATTCAAAATTAAATTGTGCAGTGTTCTTGTGCGCAAATCTGACTAAAACGAAAGTCACGTTCGTGTTCATAAACACGTCACTCTCGAGGATTAACAAATTCTAGCATTTAAATTTTTTTTACTGCTTGTACTGGTGTGAGCAAAAACAAAATAGGACAAGTCTTATAATTTTTTTTTTCTAAAATTTAGTTGTGTACATCTAATTTTAATTTTTGTGACATTGTCATTTGTCAAAATTCGTTGCAAGGGTGCCAAAACTAGTATGCCCCATATAAGCAATTTAGTTAAAGCTGAAGTTATTGCTAAAGCAGAAGATGGATGATCAATGAGACAAATTGCACTGCGTTATAATATTAACAAAAATTCTGTGTTTAACATTTTAAAAAAGTGAAGAATAAACGGCACAATTAGTAGAAATCCTGGATCGGGGCGATGAAGGATATCATCTCAACAGCAAGATTTACAATTGGTAAATAAATTAGTACAAAATCCATTTCACTCAGTAATTCCCCAACCAGCAAATTGGTTTTATAATTTAGATGTTCTACGATTATTTTGTTTTATTGTTATTTTATTAATGCTTCCAAATGCTGATTGATTATGTTATGTTATTTTGAGTGCATGATGTAAATTTTTGGAACAATGTAATCTTTACAGATGAAAAAACTTTCCAGTTCACACACAGCAGTCATATTTGTGTTTACCGACCTCCGAATACTGAATTCGATGAGAAGTATATATATTTAACAATTACAAAAGTGATAGATTTTCCGTTAGCATGTGGGCTTGGATATCAGCACGTGGTCTTGGTGTTTTGTGGCATATTAAGGAATGATTTAATAGTGAAAGTATAATAGGATTTTAGAAAGCTTTAAGCTCCCTTCTGTATCACAATTATTTCCTAATATTGAATTCATATTTCAACAAGATAATTGTTCAGTTCATACTGCTCATACGATATGTGAGACCATGGGAGGCCCAAGAATTACTGGAAGTAAGTAGTAAATAATGCATGGGGAAATTTTATTACTAATGATTTTTGTATAAGTTTATTTAATTCTATGCCAAACAGACCTATATAAGTTATAAATAGAAATGATGCAATAACAAAATATTAATAGTTAGTTTCTTGTTACGTAGGATATCCTTGCCCTGATCCAGGATTTTTACTAATCGTACTGTTTATTCTCCACTTTTTTAAAATGTTAAACACAGAATATTTGTTAATGTTATAACGTAGTGCAATATGTCTCATTGACAATCCATCTTCCGCTTTAGCAATAACTACAGCATTACAATAAAAGATGTAATAAAAGTACTAAGTGTTTTATTTCGGCTACTCATATTCAAATAGAGACAGATTTACATTAGAAAAAAATAGTTGTCCTATTTTTTTTGCTCACGACAGTACTACTACATATTTATCCTAAGTGTAACATAACTAATACTGAGGTAACTGTTCAGCTATACCAGTTTAATTTAATTTTCTTACAATTCTGTCAATGTGCTGAACTTGGATCCCCCCCTGTATACTGTTTACGATGAATGATGAATTGCTGCTCTGTAAAACAATTTTTGAGCTATCGATCGTACTAAAAATCATATTATCAATAACTCACGTTTCCTCTTCCTTTTGATGTATTTTCAGTTAACACTGGGTTTAATTAGAGTTTCCTTACCAAGCCCACTATCATTAAAAAAATGTGATTTATGTCTTTTTATTTTGGGAATCCTTACTCAGTTTGCAAATACTCCACATACTTTGGCAGGATTTTAAAATAGTTTTGGGAAACATTTAAAATTAGGATATCCTTCTTACAGATGATTAAACAATCAAATACTTAGGTGTTTCATTTTAAATTTGGCTGCCAAGAGGTTAGAACACATGGAGCTCATGTAGCACACGTTGCTCAGTATAAATAAGCAAATCATACTTAATGATCAAATAAAAAAACTCTCGAGAAGGATTTATGTTTTTAAATGTGTTAACGTTGAATTAATATCGAAGAAAAAATGAAGTTAGACATAATTGAAATTGATGAAAAGTAATTATATATTTTTTATTCCATGTGAAATAAAAATGTGTAATAATAATCCGTATAATATAGAACTGTTTTTAATATTTTAGTGACTGTAGTGGCTCAGATAGTGAAACCGAGCCAACTGAAGAACTTAGCATAAGTGAAGCTTTAACAGATGAGAGTACTAGAGATTTCTCGGATAACGCATTGTCCCAAGGGTCACATGAAACTGGTGAGTTTTTAGAAAATAAAATTTTAAAGATATTTGTTTGTAGCTGGTACTGTGGCATGTCGATTCTAATACTTGAAATTGGAATCTTTTTGTAATTATGTAAATTTTTTGTTTTCCCAAAAGTTACCTGTATATATTTTACAAGTTTTGTAGGATTTATTTGGAATATTAGTACACAAAATTAACAATATCTCAAAATGCGTTAATTTGCATTTGCCACAAGGGAAGAAACAACAAACAATAGATTTAATGGTTAGGCTCATTTAAATATCCTTTTATGGTCATTTTCTTCTAATATACACTCTAGTAGTTTATTTTTAGAAGATTTCTTAATAAACCACTTTTAACAAAATTAAATAGCCTGCGGAAACAAACTTTCTTATAGCACGAGATTATTTTCCTTATTCTTATTTAATACATTCGGTACTTATGAAATGTAAAATTTCTAAAAAATTCGTGAATTATAAACCCTTTTAAAAACTTTTCACAACAAATTCCAAACATTATAATTAATAATCACAAAATGGTGTCATTTTCATTGATTTTTCAAATTGAAGTTTATAAAAAGACAGCAAAATGTTGTTGAATTACAATTCAACAGACAAGGATTTTAAATGTGTTTAATAGTGTAACGCACCCCCCCCCCCCCTACGCCTGTTGTTTTGTTGTTAAATTCTGGTTTGATTAATTACCAGTTACTCTAATTATTAAATCAATTAAACTAATTTGGCTGTGTGATCCTCTAGTTTAGTGGTAGGACTCAAATTTACATTTGTGATTTGTAGTTTATTGTTACCATAGTTCTTTTTCTAGGTTTGATATTACTGGTTCTTATTTATTTATTGAATTGGTAATTAACTATTTATTTCGACATTTAATGATTCGTTCTTTACACTAGACATTGCTATTAATTTATTTGGCAAAGTTCTAATTATAGTCCTTTATTTCATTGTTCAAATTAAATACTGAATATTGTTTTGGCACTTGTTTATTTAATTGATAAAATAATTAAGTATTTTTATAATACCCTGTATAAAGTTCAGACTCAAAATTATTTCCTTTATTTAATTTATACTGAATTATTTATATTATTTTAGTGTTAACTTTGGGTAAGTTTGTATCATATTTTAGATTTCATTTTTATTCACTATTGTAATGCTCAAGTAAACCTTATGTTTACTTATATGATTTTAAATATTCGTTTTATTTAAGCCCAAGTAAATCTTATATTTACTTGTTCACTTTTACTTGTTATAATGCACTTTATTTTCAATTCCTCTTAAAGGTAAAATAATTAAAAACAAGTAACGTTTTTATACGTATAATCAGACAATTGTCAGAAAGGATCAGTTATAAAAATATTTATGTGGCAATGGCCAGAAAATAGTTGCTTACATATAAATCAAAATGTGAGTAATTTAACCACAAATTTATATTACAGCAACAGATTTTGTTGGGACAAACAGTCACGTGTAAGGTTATCGAATGGTCAAATAAACAACTCCAATAATCACTAAAAATAATAATGATTATAACGAGAATACTCGTTCAAAACTGAAGTAAAAAAATGTTGAATTCGGAACATGTAAAGTTCATACTTGGGTGGCGAAAACTCGCAATAGTTTATTTAATTGAATGCACGGCAAGTTGAAATCTCAAGTAATTGCCTATTCAAACATAGTTTGACGTTGCGAAGCGTAGAATGATGGGATCTGATCAATAAACTTGATTCAGAACCAGCCTATTGGCTACCAATTGGTTTTTGTGTTGCGAAGATTGTAATTTTTCAAACAATTGAATGAACAAGCAATTTATATTAATTTCAACTCGCCCATGACATAAATGTGTCATCGTGAATGAATAAAAGGTAAAACACCCAGTACAAAGTTTTAACATGTGATAATATTTAAAATGATAATTATGTTAAACTAGCAGGGGGCAAATCACAGGCCTTATTAGTGGATGACCCACAAAAGTCCAGTGACAGCATCCCTACAAGTAGGACATAAATAAACCGGCAGGTCCGAACAGCTGTAAAAACCTTCGGACAATCAAATATTGCAGAAGTTCATTGACCAAACGACAAAACAAAACGCAACAGAAATTGTTTACCAACAAAAATCTGCCGCTGTTGAAAGTAAATATTTTAAAAGTTACTGTTTTAAATAAGACATGATTTAACATAGTCTGAAATTCAGCAAACAGCTAATTATGCTACAAGTAAAAATTAACATTATAGAAATTTTCTAAATAATAAAATTCTAACTAGTCAAAGTGCCACAATGCCAAAACCGCGATACCGTGAGTTTAAGTTCCGAAATATAGAGCCGAAATGTAACAAATTTAATTAAAGTTTTTCCCGGTCCAGTTTCATTTGATTTTGTAATTTTTAACGAAGTTACATTTAAAAAAAAATACTTCTCTCTTTCCGCGACATTATTTATTTATACCTTGCGTATAAATCACGAGGTGACCAGGGTCACTGTTATTTGTCTCGTTATCCTGCATTTCCAACATTATTAACCTGACACTTTTGCGAGTCGGTTACAACCAAAAACTGACCAATGTCCCTTTTGCGTTGTGAGGGTACAATAGAGATCGCGAGTTTTAGGTCGCTTCGTAAATATCTCTTTTTATCAGTCTCGTTCCCAGTTCAGCTTGGTTTTAACAAGTATCTGGTGGACAATGGAAAATACAGCGGATGCTGTGGTCAGTTGGTTCGCAGCTCCCAGTCTTATTTCAACGAGCACTATGGCGAACAATTGGATTCGGTCAATGATAGATCTGATAGCGACTGACCCCGATATAAAATTCCCTCGCGTATTTATACTCGGAAAATACCCCCAAAGTCGTGACGTTACACACTAAATGTCCCTTTCTAGCTCCGTTCCCATGAGAAGACCGTACACCTGTGTTTATGTTATCGCCGAATGTTGATGTTAACTCTATTAACTGAAGTGTCTTATCGGTGTGAAACCTACTTGCTTCGGCCGAGATGTACGTTTCTAGAGATTTTAAAAACTACACGAATCGACTGTATTTTAAAACTTTAAATTTTACTGCCAGAATATACGTGAAATATTTTTATGCGAATACTGGGTGATATTTGGTTTCGTACCGAATTGTGTACAATTGTCGGAAATATGTAAATTTTGATTAATAGACGCGGGAATAAGTTTTAGATTAATATAGGTGGGTCTGGTCCGTTTCAATAGGGGTGAAAAAAAAAGTGGTGGCGGTGCTTTTTTGTGCACTATTTAGTAAATACCTCTGTAAATATTAACAATTACAAAAAAATACAAAGAATATGCATGACCTACAAAAATAAGGGAATCAGCAAAAAGACAGCAGCACACATATACAAATCGATATGCAGACCAATGTTAGACTACAGCCATCCCATCTACTTAAATGCCAGAAAACCAGCAATAAACAACATCCATGTTGCAGAAACATCATCGCTCAGAGCCATCACTAAATATCGACACCCAAGAAATCCCTTGCACAACCCACCAAACACTCTTCTTTATCAAATAACTAATACAGAGCCAATTCCACAGAGACTTTAAACTATCCACTAAGTTCGCCAAGAATGACCACAACGTAGAAATACTTCAACCTCTGTGCAAAACAAGAAACCATGAAAGACCCAGCAGCAGGAAGTTTCCGGACAAAACCCTGTGGGAACACATTCGTGAAATAAGGACCACATGATAAAAAGTCAATAATAATTGTCACATTGTAACATATTTACCTGATTTTTTTTTTTTTCTTTCACATGCTATTTAAATTTTGCTGTCTGTTATCCATACTTATTACAAAATTTATTATATTATTGTTAAGAAAAAAGGCTGAAGGACTTCGGTCAATGGCCATTTGGGTTTTTTACTCAATAAAGTACTTTTATTATTATTATTATTACGAAGAATACTTTCTTCTAGCTAATAAGCTTTTCTATATTTTCTGCTATGGAAATTGTCTGACTTTTTGTTTTTCGAAGATTAAAATATGTGAAGAATTAGGTTCAATTTAACCCGAGTACATTTTTTCCATAAAACGTTTCACTGCCTTCACTATAATGCGACAATTTGTCGTTCGCTACCTTCTCATCACAAGCACTGGAGGTTTCGTCCACACTAATCCAGATGTATTTCCCAGTAAGCCCAGAAGAAATTTTTTGTCTAACATTATCACACTCCATTGATAAATATTTTCATCTGAGTGTCGTTTCTGATGGCACCTGAACATTGTTATATTCGCCACTAAGACACTTTTCCAAAAATTCTCAAAAAAGTGGATTATCCAATTTTAACCACGGTCTGTTACATCCCACTGTCACTTCCACTAAATCTAAATTAAAACTACGTTATCAGTAGAGCCACTAGCACTAATATGCTCATGTGAGGAAACATGTCTATTAACATTTGTTTTAGATATTCAATAAATTGTTTTGTTGCAACTATTACAATAAAGATCTGTTCCATCTGGGAAATCGCGAATCCACAAGTCTATTGCAACCTGAAAAGCACTAGACATTTTTGGATACCGCCGACTCTATAATTTCAGACTAGGCTTGTAGTACATACATATGGCTAGATTTGTACTAGGGTATGCAAGTCTTCAATCTGGGATAGTCTACCATTTCCCTTTATGAAATGTTGACGTAAATGCCAATAATTGTCACAGCGAAATGTTTCACAATTTCGGCGGCATCGTATAATTAAAGGAGATTAAACCGCATAAGTAAAAAACATAAAAATACCTCCGTACACTGAAGTTTAATGTTGACACTCGGTCGGGGTCGAATGCCTCTAACACTGCAAATATAAAAAATCAACTATGCTACTACTAATTGTCAGTACGTTTCACAAATGTAGTAAATTTCTGATAAAAGTAGGTTATACATATTAACAGTTTAAAATGAAATAAAATTCACTTTATCATTGTCTTTTTATTTGCTGGATATGTTTTACATGTTTTTGTAAGAACTACCACCGTTTTTAAGTTAAATTAAAAATACAATATAGCTGGCAATAATAAATATTTCACCACTTCGTAGTTTTTCTGATTATTTCAGTAAATGTTTGTAATATAATATTACGTCTATATGAGAGCCGTCTCTGGCACCAAGATAAAATTCTTGATCCCTGATTTTCACAAAATAACAGCTTACCCAGTTCAATTTTAGAACAAAGGATATTCATTTCACTAAAACTGTCCACAATCAGGGTTCAGACTTTGCGAAGCTGAAAAAATTCCCTGAATTTTCCAGGTTTTCCATAACCAAAAATATTAATTTCCAGATATTTTTTAATGAAATAGTTTTTTATTTGACATAAAATAATTTCCTGAATTGAATTGAATCAGTGAAAATTCTTAGGAACTCTATGATTTTCCATATCGAGATGTAGAATTCCCTGATTTTTTATACAATTTATAAAATTCCCTGATATTTCCAGGTTTTTTTTAAAGATTTTTAAATTCCCTGAGTTTTCCAGGTTCTCCAGGTTTTCCATACGAGTCTGAACCCTGACAATGTTCACTATTTTTTTTTCTTTGCAGACTACTACTACTACTTATACATAATTATGTTGATTAATCGAATCGGCATGTTTCCTTTTTCATTTTTTATTTATTCTCTTCAGTTGGCCAAATATTAAATTAAACATTAGTTAGTGTTAATAAAAAAGTGTGCATGCACCGATGCTGCTTATGTAACATTAAATTAGGTGAGTAGATATATAATATAAAATCGTGGACAGAATGTTATATTTCTGAAATCGAATAGGCAAGAACTTCAAGATGCGCTTAAGCAAAATTAAAAAATAGGAGAATCTTGACACTCTTTAAATTCTAGGAAAATGATGCGATACAAAATGCTTTAAAATATTCATTCATAATTTAAATTCTATCACATAGTAAATAAAATTTGTGGGTACATGACTATCATATTTTAAAGTTGACATAACAGCTGGTAGATATTTCAAATATTTCAAATGAATATATTTTGTTTTGTGGCTGAAAATTCCTCGTTACGAATAATTTTTTAAATGCTCTCAAGAAAGATAAATAAAACTCAGCTGCTAGTATGAGATATAAATAACTATAAAGTGTAAAAACATCATATATTTTTACACAAACTTATCAAATGAGTTAATTTTGGTAAGGTGCTGTACATATTTATATAAAAATAATCGATTTATATTTTAGATGGCTATAATTAGAACCATGACATTTTCACTTCATTGGAATTATGAATTTTTCTAAAAAGTAAAAAAAATAAATAAATATATTTACTAGTTTACCGACTTAGCTATTTTCATCAATTTACACCAAGGGCTGTACTTAAATCTCTAAAGAATCGTGGAACAATTTGCAAGTTCTTTATTTATCCAAAGTTTTTTACTAGTCCGAGTGTATACATTTCTGAACTTTCCTTTCAAGTTTCTGTGACAATTTTAAAATAAAGTTTGGTATATCAGCAAAACAGGATTATCAAAAAAGTGAGTCAAATGTTTTGATATAAAATATGTGACGTAGGATATATTCATGTTTAACCTAAAACATATTTATTGTACTGGGGACTAGGGTTTATTATCCTTTTATAAGAATTTTTCTTTAAGAGTTGACTTTAGATTACGGAGGAATTTCACTCTGAGTGAACACTAACATTTGTTCACTTTAATTTGAGGTTAGGATTTGTGAAGGAAGGAGCTGTTGCCAGAATATTCTACAATAAATAAAAATTATTACAGTTGTGTGAAATACGGAGTGAAATTCTTTGAACATTATTAATGGGACAGAACTGTGTTACATGTACGTACAATTTGATTTTAATACGTATTGAAATATTCTATTATTGGCAGTGAAAAAATATATATTCAGCTGATAAGTGGTAACAGCTTGTTGTCATCAGTTGACGTAAGTTTGGTTTATGGGTAGTGCAGTTTGAGCCAATTCTGATGTAAAAAGTTCGATGGTTTGTATATGACGTGGTGATGTCCTAACTGGGTATAGAATAACCTCATTGTGGCTATTTTTGATGACGTTTATTCTTTAGTGAGTGTATATTCTATTAATTCTGTCGATAAATAGTCTTCTTAAAAAGTGTCTTATACTTTAAAGAGGTGATATTAAACATTAAGCAGTCTGTTAATAATGTTCTAATTTTGTTTGAAAATTGGAAAAGTAATTAAAAAAAACATTAAAACTATAGAAAATAAGATACTCTACATTCATAAAGTGACCTTGTTCAGAGGAGAACTATACATTTTGGGAGAAGGCACACATTAACGGAATATTATACGGCAGCCATGGATGCAATGCTAGACTTGCTTTATCTTCATTTGTATGAGAAGGCATGTAGCACAAGGTATTTAAATTTAATCCACGCGATCGAGTTGGTGGTTATTTAAGAATTTTAAAAGTAACCTGATTGGAGTCCGTAACCAAATCTACTAACTCGGTGTCAACCATGTCCTCTCGATGCACTGATTGAGAACCATTAGACATATAAGCGTCTGGAGAGACCGAAATGCGAAAACTTCGACATGCTCAAAACGTGATATCTTTTGTTTGACTTTTTCTTCTTTGCTCTAGTGTTTACCTTCAGGCAGATGGTTAGCGCATAAGTGACGTTTTTGTGCGAAGGATCCCGGGATCGAATTCCTACATCCGCTGAGTTTTTTTTTAAAATTTTGTAACGATTAATATATTTTTTTACAAATTCTTTTCTGGTTTCTTTAGGTTTTCTTTGTTATTATATAATAATTTCATTCTTTCGTGTGATCTCTTTAGGTTAGGTTTGTAGGTTTTTATTTTGATATCTAATTGTTAATAATTATTAGCGTCGCAGGCAGTATTCGTGTCACAAAATAACACGAAATATTTCAATTTCTGAACTTGCGCGAATTTATTACACATTTACAAGGTAATGCGCATGCTCAAAGCTTTTGCATTTCTGTTTCTCTAGATGCTTGTCATTAGACATTAGATTTAGGTAGGTGGAGCTGGCTGATTGGTCTGGACCACTGCAACCCCCATGGATCTATTGTGGTGCTCGTGATTATTTTCCTTAGGGCTCCTTTTCCAGCTTTGTCCTCTGTATCAGACTCCACAGCCTTGATAAGGTCCCCTTAGTAACAGCTCTTGGTTTTTCCTCGCCAAGTAGTTGGAATCTTGGTCTAGCAAGGCCTTCACAATGGCATAGTACATGGATTGAGGTTTCCTCTGTCTTTTGGCAGAATCTAAATATTACATGATCTGTCAAGCCGTTAGACATATAGCATTTTCCTAAAGCAATACCCCAACCATCTTCTAAGCAGAGATTCAAGCCAGAGATGCTAATAAGGCCATTCGTACTTTCGAACAGCCAATCAGCATTAGAAGTTTCCAGGCCCTATAGTAAGAGAGCCAAACCTAGAAATGCTCAGGTGATATATGATAACCAGGTGGACGTAAGGCGAACACATATTGCCGACGGCAGTGTAATTCCTGTTACAAACCAAACAATCGCATTACGCAATGTCCACGATGGATTGGTGGTTTCTTCTTATTTCGAACCCTTGCGAATCTTCCCCGAAGGTTCCCGCATTGGTGGCCATTCGTGCAACAATTCATTCCTTGCACACTTGAAGAACGCATAGAAATAAATGTTCAACCGTGCGCACGAATGACAACGTTTCTCAGATGTATCCCCGGCTCTAGATTACTACTTTAGATTTTAGTATGAAGGAGCTGGCGATTGGTCTGTGTATACCTTAGGACCCCTTATGCAGACTTGGTCCTTTATAATAATAATAACAATATCAGCTTTATTTCATTTAAGCCTTACAAGGGTGTGAAATGTCAAAGCAAAACATTAAGAAAAAGTCTTAAGTATATTGTATAATAATTATTTAAAATTTCATAAAAAACACATAAACGCTATACTTCGAATCTGTTGATAAAGGGCCCCTTGGTTACCAGCCCTTGGTTTCTTTGTATATCTTAATAATTCTCTATTCAACCCATGGAACAAATATCTGTATAACATAACAGGCATACATTTAATTAGATAACGCCTCCAAGAATTGCCCAATAAGGGACATCGGATATCGTGGAAATAATACAACAATTCACAACCAGACCAGATAAAAACATCAGAAGGGTTCGAAGACACCTGATGCGGGATTTACTACAAATTTTGAATAATCTTTAAGGTGGCCATTCCCTAGAGAGACATCCGATAGGGAAATATTTATTATTTTTGACCATAACTTTTTTTTCTTAGTACGCACATTTAAAAAAACAATAAGAATACCTAAGTAGAACCATAACAAGGTTATTACTATGAATTTTCACTCAATAATTTCAGTGGTTTGCAAAATAGCTAGATTTAAATTTCAAAATTATGTTAATCTTCCCATTTCGTAATTTTAAATCTAGCTATTTTGCAAACTAGTGAAATTATTGAGTGAAAATTCATAGTAATAGTCTTGTTATGGTTCTATTTAGGTACTCCTATAATTTTTTTTAATATACGTACTAAGGAAAAAAAGTTATGGGCCAAAATAATAAATACTTCCCTATTGGATGTCTCTTTCTAGGGAATGGCCACCTTAAGTTGAATAAGTATTAAATAGGGGTTTTGTTTTCTTTTTTACACATATTTTTTGGTGTGTAAATTGTTACATAAGTTATATTCTGCCATGATTAGCAAAAACGCAGTATCTGCGCAAAAGTAATAATGGAGAAAAACAGCTTTTTCTTTCTATTTGCTTCCGTAGCAACTTACACGGTTTTGGCACAAAACATGTGAGACGTGCTTAATACGAACCCAGTAACTCATGCAAGCTTTGGATAAACGCCTCATCTAACATCCAGATGCCACATTTTTTATAAGTAGCATGTGATGTTAAATTTTTACTAAGCATAAACCTGCATTATCGTTGGATATGGCACAATAAGGGTCTTTATATCTATGGTTTTGGTGGTACATACGGCATCTTTGTTAAGTTCTATAGATAGAAATTTAAGCCGGTATATGCTAAAATCTCATTTTTGAAATTCATTGTAGATACTGCGTTTTCGCTAAGCACAGCAGTATTATTATAAACAAAATTTTTTCGAATTGTTGGTACAGTTGATGGTTTTATTTTAAACAATGTTCAATTTATTAAATTTCTTTTATAACAAAGGCAAGCTGGTTGTTCAAACGTATATGAAACAATTCAACATAAATTTGTTTGGTTTCTGCATCTGTTATTAAAAATTTTTCCGAGGCCCAATTTCTGTTCTCCCAAGCGTGTTCCCAAATATTCTGTCTGTGAATTCCTTTCTTCCTATTGTTGTTGTGTTTGCCTAATCTTGCACTGTCTCATCTACATAATGTTTATTACACTATTACACCCATGCAAAATATCGTAAATGCAGTTTTTTGAATTTTGCTCATGGTTTCGTGGTTTTATTCTTCTCAAAATGGATCTCAAATTGTTGATTGTGTGAAATACTGGCCTAACATCAAATCATCATCATCAGCTTTACAACTTTTTATATAATCCTTATACAAATACTACAATTGCACCTTGTATATTTATCATTTCCAATTTTTTTAGTTGACAGTAGTTTTGTGTTTCTTGATTAATAACCACTTAATGCCGAATAGCATTGTTTTTCAAACATATGAAACATTAATCTTGTATCTTGGAACTTTATTTATTGTCCGAGCACTTGCATGATTGTACAAAATTCAGTACAAAACAGTCAACGACGCCAGTGACACAGCGTACCATTAGAAGCGTTGCCAGTTGGCTTAGTAAGAACAATATTATTAATCTCTGCCAGTGTCGATGACAGCTTTTTACAAACAATGTTATTTTGTGTTTTATATCTTTAACAAACCGAAAATTCTGCTTAAATAAATTACTGTGTGATATTATTGCCTCTTATACTCAAGTCTATGATATTTAACTTCATTTTCGCCACTGTTAATAATCCTCTTATCAAACCTTTAAAAATCTCACAAAATAAAGCTATAAAATGTATCTAAAATTTTCCACATTTGGAATCAACAATTTATTTATTTAAACCAATTAATTTACTTGATGGTGGTGCAATATATACAGTAAAAGGTACAGGGGACACTTTTTATAGATTTAAAGCCTAAAGTTTCAACTAAAAATCAAACTTGACTTAAAAACATTCTATATTTTTTAGTAAAAGAACAGTTAATCTTTACATACATCAAAAATAAAATTTATCTATTCCGTCTTTCTAACTGAAAGAAAATTTCAAATTCGACCAATTTCATGATTTTCTGCAAAAATGCTCAATTTCAAATATGTTTTTATGATTTTCATACATAGAGAAAGTAGTAGCACCTTTTTGTAATAGAGTCGGGTAGAATTTAAGCTGACTTGTGTCATGGCCACTAAAACATCTGAACTAAGATTTTATTTGATGCATAATAAATGCCAGTAGTTCTCAAACAGTTGCTCTTCTGCAACAGCAATGATGTCGCTAAATAATTATTAAAAAAAAAACAGGAACAATGTTATCATAAAATGTTAAGATTATTAATTTAGTAACTTCGCCATTTTAGTGGAATTCTGATTATATGGTGTCCGTCATAAAGCTGACTACATATGGGAAAGAATTGTATTATTGACATTTCTAAAAAACTCTATGGGGGGTTCGTTTATGCATGTCCGACAACAAAAAATTACATTTTGACACATGTCGTGTGATCACCTCTTTGGCAGGACTGTAAAAAATAGTTGAAGGTGGTACCGAAAAATGAGTCAAATTGTTAAGATATCGAAAAATTTCTATTAAATTTCATAATCTACATTATTTTTCCTATATTTTTTCCTCATAACAATCAATTTTATTTGGGTTCTGTTAGAAAAATTTGCAATGGGTTTAATAGCAGATAAAATTCAATAAGACAATGCACCGCCATCCATGCCTTCTGATATATAAAATATAAAATGCAAACCTACATATTTTATTTTATGCCTTTCTAAATTACGTTTTAGCCAAAAAGATATTCATCCTACAAAGATCAAACCTATTTTTTAATTTCGTCTTCAAAAAAGAATTTAATTTTTTCGAGATATTTAAGAAATGCCGATTTTAATTTAATTTTTTTATAGGGCTGTAATTTTTTTAAGTTTGAAAATACTGTGTGCTAAATTTCAGCCGTTCTTTTCTTCTGAAGCTAGAGCCCATTTTCATCTTTGGTAACTGAGCTAACATTGTATGTGCATTGTACTAATAAATTATTTTTTATTTTATTTTTGTATACAAGTATTATTTGTCATATCTATCCTAACATACGTTTGTTTGAATATTTCAACTTATTCATAAACTTATGATAGTTTCATGGGGCTAAAGTGTTGTTAATATGCTTTGTTACATTAGATATTTTTTAAATAAATAAGAAAAAACGAAATTCACCAATTTCAAGAGTTAATGTAAAAAGACATTTTTATTTTATTTTTTACTAAGGTGGCCATTCCTATAGAGACATCCGATAGGGAAATATTTATTATTTTTGGCCATAACTTTTTTCCTTGGTACATATATTAAAAAAAACTATAGGGGTACCTAAGTAGAACCATACATAACAAGACTATTACTATGAATTTTTACCCAATAATTTCAGTGGCTTGCAAAATACCTAGATTTAAATTTAAAAATTATGTTAATCTTCCTATTTCGTAGTTTTAAATATAGCTATTTTGCAAACCACTGAAATTATTGAGTGAAAATTCATATTAATAGTCTTGTTATGGTTCTACTTAGGTACCCCTATAGTTTTTTTAAATACACATACTAATAAAAAGAAGTTATGAGCAAAAATAATAAATATTTCCCTATCGGACGTCTCTTTCTAGGGAATGGCCACCTTAAATTGAATATTATTGATCTCAAATTTTCAAGCTCATCCATATATTTTCGATAACATCTGTTTCTTGCCAGATATAAACAAATTCCATCATATTTTTAACACAGGAAGATAACATAAAACGTGAGGAAACTCTTCATTTTAAAAATAGTCTTTTGTATATAAATATTCAGGTAAATTTAAGTTATAAGTGACGCTTCATAAAGTTCAAGTATCTTGTCTACTTGGCAAAGCTTGGGCTTTACCACTTATTTATTTTTTAATTACTGCTTATTAATTGACACAAAAAAAGTTGCCCTATATTATCAGATTTATCTTTGATGTAAACACAAACATTATTAAATTCTGATGTAGGGGATTTAGCACAAAAATAGATTTGTCAAGTTCATGTTGTGGTGCTTTAAGTAGGTCACGTAAAGAATTTAAAGTTATAAATAACATTTGCACCAAAGGACATGTCATATTACATGTTATGTTGTAATTATGAGGCACTGCTTATTTTAGGTGTGAAGGTTAAAACAATTAAAAATATATAGTGAGAGCCTGAAAAAAAAATATTTATTTTAAATGTAGGAATTTTTAAAATCATTTTGTTACATGAGTCTTAATTACCTTTAATTGTTATGTTGTAACATGCCTAGGTATTTTCCTTGGCTTGTAGTTAAACAAATATTGGATATTTACAAAATATCTAAATGTAAAATATCTCATCATTCATAGAATTTTAAAAAACATGTCTTCAGTCTTGATTAAATCACTAGAAAAATGGTTGGGGTGTGGTCAATATTAGGTGAAAACCAATAAAAAAAGTCAATGTTTAATCTTTTTTTTAAGACATCAATAGGTTAGATAAGCTAGGCTAGAGTCAAGTCTAGTCGTATTAAAAGTAGCTACTCTTTAAAGTATAACTGATACATACAGTGTGAACCTAAAGAAACGCACAAAATTCATATCTTTGGTATGTGTCATTTTTCAAAAAAATCCTCGAACGGGTGGATTTTAGTTTTGTAAATGCTATATTTTGTCACTATACCAAAATTTATCGCATTGGTTTTTGAGTTATGATGCCATCATAAATTTTTTTTAATGCACTGAAAGAAATTTCTATTATCCATAAAGAGAAATTGACTAACCCCTATTAATATATGCATTAAATAGGCTCCAGCAAGACTGCTCTGTAATCGCAACAAAAACGATCTAGGTAAGATGCACTTATTTACCGTTAATAAAAGTTTTTCTTAATATTTATTTGTTACTGTAGGTTGATAGCTTTGCTATCAAGAGTCAGCACCTATTTTAATCTTAATAAGTTTTTTGTTGTAGTTAGTAAGTTCCTATTTCTTACACCATTACTACCTTGTAACCGTTAGACACATAGCAACAAATAATCTTTCGTGACCTAGTAATGTCACTTTGGAAGTACGTTACTCCAAATTCAATATTTTAATTTTATATTTTTTAGAAAGATAGTGCCATTCATCATGTTCAACTTCACACTTCATATTAAAACCCGTTTTTTAATACATTTCTATATTGACTCAGACAAAGAATTATTGTTGGTGAAATTAAAATAAATGATTCATTTAAGGAAACAAACGACTAATAAACAATTCAGGGTGCCTATTAAAAAAAAGGGAACTTTGACTTGTAAGATGACACAATCACAGTTTACTATATAATAGCTGCTTTCGTTCAGCAGTGTGATTCGTAATTATAAGGTACCTACCTGTTTCATGTGTTGTCTCTGTCCCTATACTGTGCAATTTTGTACCATATGATTACCGTTCATTGAAGTCCTGTTTATTGTGATTACGAATCACTCTGCTGAACGAAAGCAGCTAATATACAATAAGATAAAACACAAGTTCTTTTTTATAAAATTTTTTTACATAAAACCTTTCCCACAACCATCTCGTCGAACGCTGAATTGCTTACTCTCACCAGTTACTGCATGCGTCACTGCATGGATGAAAGCGCGCGCGATGATAAAATTCAATTGCGCTTGCGCCACGCCTAAAAATAAATAAGTAAGATGTTACGATTAGTAAGCCCGTCTTTACAATTAACAGATGACTTACCAACCATAGGTCTATATGAGTTTTAACCATTAAATAGTTAACTTTAACTTAAGGCACTTATTTATCGTAAGAAATTATTTAGTTATCCCTAATAAAAAGAAAACTCAAAACAATATTTTACCTAGTTTAAGTAAGTGCTGTTATTGGGACAAATAGTCAAAGATTTACCGTTGCAAAATCTCATTAGCAAAACAGTTTTTCTTATGGTTAGATAATGATAATGTAGTCTTAACAAAAAAAAATAGTTATGATAATGCAGAACATCTTGGCAAAACATTCTCTTTGGTCGATTTCTTTCAGGGTGGAAACATGACATTTTTGTTTACTGTTTTTGATGGTATATTCCTTTACCTTTCTGGTGATATAAAAAAAAATGATATTACCTGAGCCATTCTTTTGGAAAAATTACATTTTATGTAAAAATAGTTTACCTTTCACATATTCACGAGTAATGTTCCACTTTCTTATGGACTGATAAATCTTGTTGCCTACATTTTTTTTTTAACTAGCATGAAAACATTTGACATAAAAACAAAACAAAGAAAATAATAAAAAACAATCACCTTAACAACAGAGAGGTACAGGCCTTTCTGTATAAAGTATCGATAACTTTTTCCATTCCTGGCACGTGTGGAACCTCAGTTTTGTGACACTTCTGAGACAATGTAAAACTAGTGAATGCAATGCCACATTTAAGTGAAAGAGAACGCGTAGAACCTTTGATGATGATTGGATATGGTGATAGGCTGAGAACTCATCAGGAAGCATGTGATGTTTTCAATGCAAAGTATCCCGAAAAGCAAATTTCTGGATCCACTGTAAGTAGATTGGTGGCTAGATATGATGAATCTGGCAGTGTAGCTGACCTCCCTCGATCTGGTCGCCCTAGCACAAGCAACGAAACCAAATTAAATATTCTTCTAGAAAGTGAGGAAAACCACCATCTTTCGACAAGGCAGCTGGCTTTAAATTATAACGTGAGTCAAACTTCTATTGAAAAAAGAAAAATACCATTCATACAAAGTGCAATTAATCCACGAATTGAATGAGGACGATCCAGATCGGCGCTTACAGTTTTGTGAACAGTTAATGACCTTGTGCAATGAAAACCCAAATTTTTTAAAGAACATTGTTTTTTCTGATGAAGCTACATTTTCTTTAAAGGGGACTGTACATCGGCATAACTATAGGTATTGGTCACGCAAAAATCCTCATTGGACTCAAGAAGCCCATACACACAGCGACGAGGCAAAGTAAACGTGTGGGCAAGTATAATTGGTGATCGTTTATTGGGAACTTCTTTTTTTTTAAATCTTAGGGCTGCATGATATTTACAGTTTTTGCTAGTTGAGTTAGTGCTAGCCTTAGCAGTTATGTTTCCGAACAATGAAGATGAATATATTCCTGCTGAAAACGGTTTCAGCAAGATGGGGCCCCACCTCATTTTGGGATAGCAGTGAGTCAGTTTTTAGATGATACTTTTACTGGAAGGTGGATAGGTCGTCGAGGTCCGATTGAGTGGCCCCCGCGTTCATCGGATTTAACCCCCTTAGACTTTTTTCTTTGGGGTTACTTAAAGTCAAGGATGTATTTTAACAGACCGGATACCATAGAAGAATTGAAAGACAGAATTGACTTGGAGATGAGACGAATTGCCCATGCG
Organism: Stenurella melanura; assembly: GCA_963583905.1. Classification (NCBI taxonomy): domain Eukaryota; kingdom Metazoa; phylum Arthropoda; class Insecta; order Coleoptera; family Cerambycidae; genus Stenurella; species Stenurella melanura. Next base: position 94,130,679 of record OY757316.1, read on the forward strand.
ATAATTCAGAACAGTGTGCAAAGTGTCTACACATTGGTCATTTGGTCAATGCCAAATGGTTGGAGGGTCGCAACTTGAGCAATGGAGATAATTTTTTTCTCACAATTACTTATGTAAGTTATCAATCAATAATATTTTTTTCCAAAAGAATGGCTTAGGTAATATCAAATTTTTTGATATCACCAGAAAACTGAATTAATATGCCACCAAAAACAGTAAACAAAAATGTCTGGTTCCATTAAAAAAAAAATTATGATGACGTCATAACTCAAAAACCAATGACGTCATAAATTTTGGTATAGTGACAAAATGTAGCATTTACAAAACTAAAATCGACCTGTTCGAGGATTTTTTTGACAAATGACACATACCAAAGTTATGAATTTTGTGCGTTTCTTTAGGTTTTCACTGTATTTACATAAATTTGATGCTCATGCTGTGTGATATATATGATCCGATTTCAATAGAGAAAATTCTATCATGCTACTTTGTATCATCCAAAGGGCATAGCCTAAATAGTAAATTAGCTGTTTTCGTGCAGTGAGCACTAGAGTGGCTCTTATTTATACTAGTAAAAAAGTTTCGAGGGAATTATAGTGTAATATCTCTTAATATTTCACTGTAAATTAATTTTGTCATAAAAATAAAAAAAAAAAACTGTTACATTTTTAAGACTTTTTGTTAGTTTTCACTCTTTCTGAGGGGTACTTCTCATACATAAACGGTAACTTTACTTGCAATAACCTACAGAAGCTACTGACTACTCATTGAATCCTTAAAAAAAGCCAAAAATAACTCTCTTTTTCACTTACTTACATGTAATTTTACTCAGTTTAGCTCTAGAGAAATGAATTTTAGTTACAAAGTTTGTATCAAATGTGAGAAACTTCCTTGATGGGGTGTTTTTTGCATTTTAAGGGTGTTTCACCCCCTGAGAGATTGCGAAACCTATTTTTTCGTAATCTCCACCCCAAAAAGCATAAAGTTCAAGTATTCTGGACATATAAAAAAAATCTAAATTCTGGACATAGCAAATGTCAAGTAATATATTTTCAAAATAAAAAACAATTGGAACTGTTTTAAAAGAAAATTGAACTTTATAACATGTCTGTCTGACAGTGTACTATAATTAAGTTTTAGATTCTGATAGAAATAGAAATATTTTCAATTAAGGTTTAGTGAATTTAGTACTTGAAATTATTTTTTTAAATCTTTTTCAGGTTCTGGTGACGCAGTAAGTTGGCCAATTAGGCCTAGTTTATTTCCAAACATTCCACCATACATCCAATTCAATTCACACGACTCAGAGACACAACTTAAAGTTCCCACTGGTAGAAGATTTATCAAGTGGAAACTTAGCACTATAACTCCCCTTGTAGTTAGGAAGACATTAACCAATTCTGGGTTCCTGCTGGTTAGAAGTGAGTTCACAAGAGGTGTGCCCCCCTTCAAGTGTTCCATGTCCAGCCCTTTCCCAGTACACACCTAATATCCTCATTATTTTACCAAAAAATTATCTCAGCTTATTCGAATATAATCATGACACCAAATATACCATACAGAGTAGATTTGAAGTATAAGTCATTATTTCAACTTGTTATTCCGAGTAGATTCTTATGTCCTGCTGGCCATTGTCAAATGTGTTGTAATGCATTAGACAAGAACAAAACTACAAAGTTGTCTCATAAGTAATGTTGTTTTCACATGTAGTAAATGTCACCTGAATTAAGCTACAAGTTTTGAAGGTTACGTTATGATATAGTCACATAATTGATACTGTAGAGTGTCTTATTTCAATATCACACATTGTTCAGTTGTCATCCATTTATGTTGTGTCATTGCAAGCGAAACCATGGAAACAGAAAAAATTGAATTTGGTGTTACTACATTATTGGAAGCAATAGCAAGGTTGAAGGGGAAGACGTAGTGAATGCCCATACGGCACAGTGTTGGTTGAAACGTTTCAATAGTGGCGACTTATCTCGACGATCAGAACCGCAGTGAGCAACCTGTTCTAAGAAATATTGAGGCGACAAAAGGAGCGGTGGAGAACGAACCCTTGACAGGCACGTGCAAATTGCTACTAGTTCTTGGTCCCTTTGAAGATGCTATCCATCGCCACCTAAAAGCCTTGAGTAAAATTAATAAAAGCTTCCGAATTGTACCACATGAATTAAGGACAGGATCGAAATGTCAAAAACTCGTAAGCTAGTACTTATGTTAATCCTAGATGGCACAGTGTGTATCTTATCTTATTTTATTGGCAAGTTTCAATATTTGTCGGAATGTTGTCCGCATTGCCACATGTACAAAAATTTCTTTAGTATAAGGTATAATTAATGTTACAAATTATAATTATAAATATTACTCAATTACATAAATAGTCGTAAAATAGCTAGTATGTGGTTAGGTAAATTCTAAAATGTAGTTGTGCATAATTTATGCCATGCACAACTAATATCATATAGGGATATTGTTTAAATTTTAAAACGAAATAGTTAACCACATTATTAATTTCGAATTAAACAGCAAGAACCTTTTATCCAAATTATGGGAACACATCAGTTTTAATTATTGAAAATGGCAAAGACAATATGTATTTAAATTTGGCAACTGCTCATCACCTAATTTTTATTCTACCTAACAGTTGTAAATATGTCCTTGAACGTAGTGTGTGTGATAAGCGTTTAGGTACACGAAGCTTGCGCAAAACGTGATATCATTTATCTGAATCTTTAATATTTATTTCTTGTTCTAGCGTTCACCGACAGCCGAGTGGCTAGCGCGTAGATAAAATTATGGAAGGTCATCCCGGGTTCAAACTCCTACGTCCGCTGAATTTTTTTTTCTTTAATTTTGTAATGATTAATATATTTTTTCACTAATTCTTTTCTATGATTTTTTTACGTTAGGTTAAAGGTTTTTATTCTGCTTAAAATAATTTTATTCTTCGTGTGATTTCTTTAGGTTAGATTAGTAGGTTTTTATTCTGATATCTAATTTTTATAATAATAATTATTAGCGCCGCAGGCAGTATAATCGTCGCGGATAAAAAAATGGGGGTGCGGGGGAGTCCCCCCGCCTTTTTTTCACAAAATAACACGAAATGCTACAATTTCTCGACTTGCAGAATTTATTACACATTTACAAGGTAATGCGCATGCTTGAAGCTCCGAACTTTCGGCAAAGATTAGGGAATTAACAAGATAGGACAGCCAGCGGTAAACCTTGTATCTTTTAGCAATGGCGCCATTGACCTCGACATTTAAATTTGAGTTTTCGCGCAGTTGTCACAATGTGACAATCAGACGGAGAAGGTAACATTAGAAAGAGAGGCCAATAGTGAAAATTGGACAACACTGTCGCCTCATCGAACGAGCGAACTCAGCTGACTGTCAGTAGCCAAGGACACTAAAAAACAGGTTGCTTAGTAATATATGTCACACGAAGTATTTCTGTAAGGTATCTATTTGGTTAGGATAGAATTGTACATTGAAAGAATAATTTTGAAACTTTTTTCTATAAAATGGGGAAAAAACAGCCACACACAGCTGTCATCGAGGTCTATACGTGACGTAGCACTTGTCAACCTATCTTTTAGTAAGTTTAGTCAAATTTGTTTAATGCGTAACCGACAAATCCCGAAACCGTTTCCGCTGGATGTCGTGTCCCTTTAAACTGGAGTACAACACCACTGTCTTCGTCTATTTCGTCTTCTCCGTCTGACTGTCCTATCCTGTTAGGTCTCTAATCTTTTCCTGACCTCTAGATATAGTGTTTCATTATCCTATTTTCCAAAAAAATTAACATTCTTTTTGCATATATCTAAGAAAAGAACATAACCAATATCTGAGTAAGTATACTGGGTTAATCATTCTTACACAATAAAAATTTGCCAAAACTGGATGATTGAACCCGTAACTTCAGGGTTTAGGTTACACGTTGTTTCCTTTCGGTGAAGCAGTCACACATTGAAATATAAGATACTCCTTTCTGCGGAAGCATAAACGAGATAAAATTATGGACAGTTGATTAAAACACCAATGCCATGAAAACCATATTCAGGGTTCGAATCTAATTTATATATTTACATTAATTGAAAATTCACCCAATTTTTGACAAAAATTAACAGAATTTATTGTATATACTATATACTTGGGATATAGTACCATTTTAGTGCTTGAATACAGTTGCAAACTATTGACCATTTAATAATACTTCCATTGTTTAGTTTATTTAACAAATTTAAATGTGTCACTTTTCATTTCATTCATAAATCAAAATCATTACCCCCTTTCATTCATGAGGCTATTGGCGCCATCTTCTAGTTACATGCTGAACTTATTCTAAATATTCTTTACAATTATTCTGATGACTCATCGATTTGTGTTAAAAATTGATTTCATACATTACAATTTACAAAAGCAATTTTATGCAAATTTTTACACAGATAAAAGATAATGACTGTAATACGCATCAATACGACCTAATTAAATGTACTTAAATAACTCTGATTATCTAATATAGCTACAAATGTATCGTCTGATAATTAGGCAATTTTAAAAATTTATTCCGAATTTATCGTGCACTTAAAAAAGAAACAAACAGGTCAGTCGTATTTGGCCGACTTCTGTTATAATACTGCCCACTTTAAAACTCCGTTTGAATAACTTGTAAAAAAGTTATTTATGAAATACCAAGTGTCGATTTGATGGAATTTTAATGATTATTAGGCAACCACATATACACTTTTTGACATTTCGATCCCGACCTTAAACGAGGACCAAGTTGCTCGCCATGTCGCAATTTGCCGTCCCTACAGATGACCGGTTTTTCAACAGAATCATAATGTGCGATGAAAAATGGACTTATCTAAATCATCCGAATTTTAAAAAAACAGTGGTTAGACCAGGGACAACCGCCAAAACCTGTGGTCAGATGTACGTTTCAAAAAAGGTACTGTTGTGTTTGGTGGCACTACAAAGGTTTAATATATTACAAATTAATTCCTGACTGTATTAATTCTGAAGTGTATTCTCAACAACTTGATCGAATGTTGTGGGCATTGAGCAAAATATATCCTCGTTTAGTTGCTCGGAAACCAGTTTTTCTTCAGCAAGACGATGCTCACCCCCATTCCGCTAAGAAAACTCAAGAGAAATTAAATTTGAATATTGAAATAAAATTACTTTTTATTTTATTTAAAGTTTATATTTTATTGCAAAAACCGACATTTACTTATGAGACATGCTCTGTATAAATGATAGACAAACATGTTGCATGGACAGATTCTCTCTTTACGCTAGCATAAATCTGCCGATTTGGCATCCATGGAGATGTTACTTCTTTGTCTAACATCATTAACATAGTTTTATTCTTGTCTTATGCATTATAAACACATTTGAATAGGTAGTATGACCAGCACGGTATAGAATTGCCTTAAGCCCAAAAGAGATCCATTGTTGTTTTTTGCATTGCAAAAGTTTTTATTAATTCTGCCGTAATGCATCTGAATTTTCAATTTCTATGGCATGTTTAACAAAAGAAACAAATGTATTCGTCTAATAAACAAGGTTCGGATGTCAGGGCACTATTTCACGATTCATGAAGGGTGGATAAAAATGATACAATCATACCAGGTCAATATACAATACGTGTTCTATGAGAAACGTTTCAATCCTATGCTTGGAGAGTTTAAGCAGCAGTTCTCTATAAAATAAATTTTCCTTCCCCCGAGTGTCAAGGTCGTGGATGTCCTGATTTACTTCAAAGTACTATAAAAAAATGATAATAAACGTGATTTATTGATTAACAAAAGGCCATTGACCGCAGTCCTTCAGCCCATAGTATTTTAACAAAATTAGTGTTTTTAATACATAGATACAAAAAAAGATATATAAATAACTATATGTATAAAAAAAACTAAACTATTCAGGGATGTCATCTGCCCATCCCAGGACTGTTTCATATAAGGTCTGTTCTGGAAATCTATATCTGGAATTGATTTGTTGATCACGTGTTCTATAGTGTGGCTGCAACAGTTGAGTGTTGTGTTGCTTGGTAGCGAACTTCTTCGATACGTCTTTGATTCCAATATTAAAGGGTTGTATATGTGTTCGCGCGTACAGTAACTCATTAAGTGGATTATGGAGTGAGTTAAATGGGTGTGTCATCTTTGTAATGGAAAATACCATCATTTTTCTTAATATGCAATAAATTCTCTAATACATAAACAGAAGGAAATGTTAATATTTTAAGTTTTACAAAAGAACTTCTGCAGTCTTCCTTAAAGCTTAACTCGTCCAATATCCTCACTGCCTTTCTTTGTAACTTAGAAATTCGTTCACGATCTGCAGTGTTCCCAAGCTACAATGGCACAGGAAATATGTGAGTGACAGAGAGCGAATTATGCAGCCTGTAGAGTGCTGGTAGAAATAGAGTTTGCTAAGTTGCGCAGTACAAATATGTTAGATCTAATTTTTTTTAAACAGTATTTATATGTTCATTCCATTTCAATGTTCCGTCTAGATGTAAGCCCAGAAATTTTATGCTACACGGATAGTTAATTATATCTTCATGATTTCTTAATGTGAATAGCATATTTTGGGTTTTATCTTTGTTTAGGAAAAGTTCATTTACATTAAATCTCTGTCCAGCTTTGGCTAGTGCCTCACATGAAATATCAAGTACTGTAACTGGATTTTTATCAGATGAGCGAAGAGTAGCATTATCTGCAAACAGTAAATAATTTGTTAAGTGATTGCCAAATGGGAGATCGTTAATAAAAAAGAGGAATAACAGAGGACCTAATATAGATCCCTGTGGCACTCCAACAGTTATTTTCTTGTGAGCAGACAATACCCCTCCTACTTCCACCTATTGGTACGTGTTCTCAAGATAAGATTTAAACATTTGCAAACCACAGTTGTCAAAGTTGTATAACTTTAACTTCTTTAATAGTAGTTCATGTGAGACACAGTCAAAAACTTTACTTAAGTCGCAGAACGTTATTGCTGTGAATTCAAGATTTTCAAATGATTCAGTTATATTTATTAATAGATCTAATATACCTGTGACGGTGCTTCAATTTTTTCGGAATCCGTGCTGGGAGTTGGTAAAAATATTGTTGTCTTCAAACTGTTGTGCTACTCTGCGGGTGATACATTTTTCAAATATTTCCTTTTTTATAGATAGGGATGAGTACGGCCTTTTTTAGACTAGAAGGGAAATATCCTTCTTTAAAGCAGATATTTATTAGTTTCGATAGATATTTTTTATTCGCTTAGTAATGTCTACACTAAATCCATAAATATCCTTGCTCTGTTTATTTTTTAGAGAATTTGTTGGGTCTCTTACTTCATTGTAAGTCACTTCCTCTAGATGGAAATTTTGTTTTGGGGTATTTAAGTTTGTCATATGGGGGATGTCAGCTAAGGGATCGATATTTGCTTTTTCTATATCTTTTAATAAGTTTTGAGTGATATTTATGAAGTAATCATTATAGCTATCTGGGGAAATGTAATTTATTTTATTTTTTAAGGTACACTTGCTTCCAAAACTTTTACATACACTTTTAAAATTGAGTAACTATTTTGCAAAATTTTAGCTGTGTGAACGGATAATAAATAGATATAAATATAATAGAAAAGGTTTTAATATTTTGTCATGGCCCCATTAGCCTCTAGCACCATATTCAATCTCCTGGGCATAGATTCTATAAGGTTTCGCCAATAATTTTGGTCTTCCCTCAACTCTTCCCATGCATTTTGAATAACTTTTCTTTCACAATTCTTCAGCATTTGCAGGTCTAAAGTTAAATTTATAGATTTTCTTGACAATTAAACCCCAAACATTTTCTTTTGGGTTTATATCAAGATTACAGGATGACTATAGTAATATTTCAATATTGTTATTTTGTCGAGCGGTGTGGATAGGGCGATCGCTGACAGAATCGTCCAGACTTGTTTCGTGCTGAAACATATGGTTTAGAAAATCTTGAATTTATCGGTCGATACACCCGTAAACGACCATCATTGCACGATTTAAATACTTTTTTGTCAGAATATATTACAGTGTTCCAAAAATGTATAGGTTGGTATATATAATTCGGGCAAGGTATTATCCGGGACTGCTTATTTTCTTTTGTTAATATATTTTTCTTTGCACATGCGAAATTAATAATTTTTTAATTTTTCACACGACGGCACGCTGTCACCCACGATCCTGGAAAGTTGGTCTTAAATACCGCTTGTCTAGCCATATTGAAAGGATTTTCCCTTAAATTATCCAAAAGGGCTCCGTGCTGCTCCACGTTTGAAATTTTGGCTCTTCCCGAACATGGCCTTCTAGTCACGGTCCCTTCTTGATCCCACCTCTTCTTTACTTATAGAACAGTGCTTTTATCTAGCGCATAATGAGCAGCAAGCGTTCTTATGGACCACCCCACCCCTCTTCTAATTTAGAAAGCATCAAAACTTTGTCTTGCTCTGCCAATCGAGGCATTTTGACTTTTCAAAAGTTCAAATGGCAAAGTTGATTAATACAGCGAAAAATATAAAATCCTGAAGAGTAAGTGTAAATTTTTTCGTTCTAAGGCTTACATTTTTAATTGTTAAATAGACATTTTTAGCCAGGCGCACGCTTTTTCAATTTTTTATAAGTCGGAAACGTTCAACATTACGAAAAAATTACAAGAGACTTTTTTTGTTTAAAATGACAAAGAAAACCTTAATAAAATTCATTCGGGTCAAAATAGGCGATTTTTGTAATTTGTTAAAAAAAAATAGTTTAAACAAATTACAAAAATCACTTATCTTAACCCGAATAAATTAAAAAAAAAATGTATTCGGTCATTTTAAACAAAAAAGGTCTCTGTTCATTTTGTCATAAAGTTGACCGTTTCCGACTTATAAACAATTGAAGGAGCGTGCACCCGGCTAAAAACGTCTATTTACCAATTAAAAATTTAAGCTTTGGAATAAAAAATCTGCACCTACTCTTCAGGATTTTATTAATGTGTTCAAAGATTGTATAAAAATTTTGGTGAACTCAAAAATTTCGTTTTTAATATTTTATTTCAACCTTGAAAATGATCGTTTTTGTGTTTTTTCAAACATTGAATTATTTATAAGTTGGAAACGGCCGACTTCACAAAAAAATGACTCAAAAAAAATTGTTTAAAATGACCCAAAAAACCTAAAAAAAAATAATTAGGGTCGATAAAAGGAATTTTTGCCATTTGTTTAAAAAAAAATTAGTTTCAACAAATTGAGATCAGAATTTCGTCCCGCAAAACCTTGATCCTTATTCAGGGGCATGTCCCGAACATGAATATGCGAAAAAGTCGCTTGGGACATTTTTTTCATATGAACGTGAGGTTTTCACCTTGTCTAATGTATGCAAAACTTTTGAAAGCAAGTGTACCTCTTTGATCATTTAATAATAATAATAATATTTATTATTAGCCAAAGCTAAAGATAAAACACATCAATTATATTCCACATGATTTTTGCTGAGTTTTTTGACATCCCAATTAATTTGTCATTTGCAGATTTTTTAGAGTTGATAATAATAGCTAGTTTATACTTTTTTTAAGATCTTTTCTTTATTTAAATCTGAGGATGGGTACTGTTTAAATATATCATTTTAAAAAACTTAGTTTTTCTCACATAGTTTTTAGGTTTTCATCAAACCAATTTACCTCGGTTACTTACGGTTTGTTTTATTTATGTACGTTTTTTCAGAGAAAGTATGCAGATATGCATTTTGTAGTTGACCTGCAAACATCATTACTTTGCTTTCGGCATCCAAGCATTTATCATCAATAAATGACCAGGAGATATTCTCCATTAAGTTATAGAAAGTGATTTGTCCGTTCTCTGTTATGGGCCTACAGGTTTTTTTGTTTAGTTCGACACTAATTATGTTTAGACTTACCTCAACTTCTAGCAATTGTCCCCAGGGCCTTGAATGGGGGCCTGTAGGCAAAGTTATGGTGGGGGGGCCTGTAGACAGAGAGCACAGTTATGGTGGAGGTCTACTTAAGGCCAGCGGTATCGGAAATTCAAGGCAAATAAAGGGTTTTCAATGAATTCAATCAATGATGCTTTTTTAAATATATATGCTATTTAGTAAAAATGTTCATTATTTCTATATAACACTTACAAATTACTGGCTTTTTTAAAACTGGGGTGCCAGGGCCGGGGAGGGGGGACAATTTCATATTTATCTCATTCTAAACAATAAGCCATTCGAAACTCATTGTTATTTACATCGCACTAATCATTTAAAAATATGCCTCTCTCATTTCGCCTGATGGTAGGGAAGCGCCTCGCCCCCCCCCAGCACATTTATATTTATATATTTATTAACAATTTTGAAACAGTTTTATGTTTATGAGCTTCTGTAATCGCAGAATAACGTAGTTAGATTTTTTTACATTTTGCGTAAGATCTAGATATTACTTTCATTTCATAATTCTCAAAAAAAGAAATTCAAGGCGATGTGGTGGGGGCCCCGAGGCAATGCCTCACTGCCTCGGGGTTAACCCGGCCCTGATTGTCCCTGGTGATCAGATAGATCCGGTTCAACGGTTAGTGATTGAGAGGAGTCACAGTTAGAATTTATGAATATATTGTCTATAGAATTTTATTTCCTGGTTTTATCTGATATCGTTTGTGCAAGTCCAGACAATCCAAGCATGTCACATAATTGGATAGTGACTTTTTGATTAGTATCAAAGTGAACATTAAAGTCTCCTGCCAGTATTATATTCTTATTAGGACCTATTTCTATGAGAACATTTTCTACTACACTTAGAAAGGTATCAAATTTACCGCTAGGCAACCTATAAATTCATATTACATCTATATAAGGGAGTATAAAGTAAGGTATAAACACATATATAGTGCTCAAACTAGCTCCAGCTACAATTTAAGTTTTTATTGGCAGTTTTGATCTTAAAATATTAAAATTTATAACATTTTCATTGTTGTGCACTGCTAAAGCTTGTGGTTATTTAGTATAGTTCAAAAAGTGATATTTAGTGACAAACAATAAACAATAAGAGTTTAACCATAGCATTTTAGCCTACCTTAAAAAAATTTAAAAAAACATTCTTATCACATTTTTATCGCACATGAAAAGTGCTTGTATACATGCTAGAAACAAAATAGAAAAGAACAAATTCCAGTGGTGTGGAGGAATATTTTCGCAGCAGGTTTTACTACCGAATAATTTATTTATTTATTACATCAAAATGGCGCCGAAAGATAAAGTCGCGTGTGGTGCATCTATGTGCAAGTATTGTAAATCAAAGGTACAAACGGGGCCAAAGTGTGTTAATTGTGATGCATTGTACCACCTTAGTTGTGCCAAGCGTCTAAAAGGAGTATCTTTTAAAAATGATAATGAAATAACATGTTGTAAAGCTGAAGACGAGTTGGTTGGAATATCTAACCAAATTCAGGATAGTGAAAAACTGGAAATACCAATTTACGAGGCCATCCCAGTAATAGGATCAACGCCAGAAGAATCTAAAATTATAAATCAAGCCCTAAGTGTGGAAAATAAATACTTAAAAAGTATCATCGAGCATAAAAACTACATCATAAAACAATTGGAAGACAAATTAGTGTATTTAAAAATCAAGTCGAACTCAAACATAACCACAGAATCCAGTGCGTCTTCGTCTAATATCTGTACACTGACTAACTCAAATAGTGATCATGTGCAAGTAGCTCCAAGGAATATGACAAAGCAAAAAAGACATCAAATATCTAAAATTCAAATAGGAGGTAGTGTAATGGAAGCATTAACAAAAACTACAATGGACAGAATAATCGATCTAGGAAATACAGAAAATGAAAATGACAAACCAATTGAACAAGAAAAAGAAAAAATAAAAAACAGGCAATAACTAGATCTAAGATCATAGGCACAAACAAAAACTTGGAAATCAAATTTAAAGCGGTCAACCAGGAGAATATGATATGGCTGTATGTTTCAAAATTCAGACCACAATTATTAGCGGAGGACCTAGAAAACTACTTAAAAACCAACCTGGAAACAGATGAAATTATAGTAAAGAAACTGACAAGAAATCCGGGCGAAGCACTATTCAGTTCTTGCAAAGTGGGAGCACCAATAGCCATAGCTGATAAATTATTTGAAGAAAAGACCTGGTTCGAAGGGATTGAGGTAACAGAATTTATAAACAAGTCCAAGGCATTACATAGAAGGGGATATCATAATCATAACCACAGAAATTCTTATTTTTTTCGAGGAAAACAAAACGTCACGCAATGGAGAGGGTCAACTTATAACTGAAATAACAGACAATAGCAAAAATATCATAGATAGAATCTCTTTATTTTATATTAATGTCCAATGTATTCACAATAAAGTCTTGGAACTCAATCACTACCTGTCAGAAAATAATTTTGATATTCTATGTTTTTGTGAGACCTGGTCGGGGGAGGAACAGTTGAGGTATATTGATCTAAACAATTACGTTTTGGCAACATATTATACGAGAAAATCTCATATTCACGGTGGAGTAGCTATATATATCAGAAATGGGTTAGATTTTAAACCATGCCAGCGTGCAAAAATGTTTTGTGATGACATACACTTTGAAATCTGTGCGATAGAGTTACGCAAACATAAACATATCATTTGCTGCTGTTATAGATCTCCAATGGGAGACATACAAATTTTCAACGACAATCTAACAGCTTTCTTAGACAGTATGTCCATAGAAAAAAAAATCACTATCTGCGGTGATTTTAACGTAGACTTTGCCAAAAACACAGAAAGTAAATTAGTTATAAATCTCTTTGCATCGTTTGGGCTATATGATTGTATCAAACAGTTCACTAGAGTAACGGATAAGACTAAAACTAGAATAGATAATGTTCTTACAAACCTGGATTGCATGTGCTGGGATGCGAACACAGTCGAACCCTGCCTCTCGGATCATAAGGGAATTGTTTTTTCGTATTCTACACAAGGTGAGTTTAAAGAAATAAAAATACATCCCAAGCATAGGATTATAAATAATCTTACAACTCAAAACTATAAAATTGCACTATCAAATTGTGATTGGTCATCATTTTTTCAAAGCAATGACACAAATGAAATTTCCAATATTTTACTCAGTAATATCTTATCATGCTACGAATCATCTTTTCCTTTAAAGAATACTAAACCCATAAAGGGTAAGAAGGTTAAATACAGTGAGGAAATTAAAAATATGAAAAATAAACTTATAATATTACATGATCTTAGTAAAACAGATAATAATTTTAGGGGATTATATAAGGAATATAAAAAAGAATATAAAATAGCACTAAAATCTGAAATGATAAAATATAACACCAAATTAATATTAAACTCTGATAATAAACAAAAAACCGCGTGGTCAATTATAAATAAAAAAAAGGTCCAATATAAATAAAAATGTTCAGCCAAACATATCTCCGGACGATCTAAACACATTTTTTGTGAACATTGCGAATAAATTAGTAAATGATCTTAACCAAAGCAATACTGAATATCTACAAGCATTGAGTCAAAATCGTGCAATGTCCTCTTTTTACCTGTCACCAGTCACTGATACTGAAATTGAAATCTTAATAGATTCCCTAAGCTCCTCAAAATCAAGAGACTATTATGGACTGAATAGTGATTCTCTCAAACAAGCAAAAGAGGAATTAGTGCCCCAAATCACCTATTTTATAAACTGTTGTTTTGAAAATGGAATATATCCTGAAAATCTTAAGCAATCAAAAGTAATTCCTATCTTTAAAAAAGGTGACATAAACTTAGAAGAAAATTACAGACCGATATCGATAATTCCTATATTAGCCAAAATCTTAGAATGCGCTTACAAAACGAGAATAATAGACTACCTTATAAGTAAGAATCTACTAAATCCAAGTCAATATGGATACATAAAAGGTAAATCTACAGTGAAGGCATTAACAGATTTAATTATATCAGTAACGGATGAACTGGAAAAAGGTAACATGACCATAGCATCGTGTATGGACCTATCAAAGGCGTTTGATTGTGTCTCACATAACATATTGCTATTTAAATTAGAAATGTATGGTATTAGAGGTCCAGCGCTGTCATTTATAGAATCCTACATATCAAGTAGACTCCAGTGTGTAGAAGTAAATGGTAAAACCTCATCTCTCAAGCCATTAAATTATGGTGTTCTATTTTGGGACCAATTCTGTTTATAGTCTACATCAATGACATCGTACATTTCATAAACTACAAGTCAGTAAGTTATGCAGATGACACAACCATATTATCAAGTGGAAAGAACATAAAAGATCTAGTACATGTGTCGGATGAAATGCAGTCACAGGCCAAGATATATTTTAACAATGTCAAATTATCGTTAAATGTGGAAAAAACCCAAACCCTCATTTTTAACTTACACACACATATAGATGCAAACACACATCCAGTAAAGTGTCTTGGAATTTTTTTGGACAGTAAATTAACATGGCAAGCACACATAGAGTATCTTCATAAAAAACTATCAAGTTATGTCTACCTCCTAAAAAATCTTACTAATGCTATAGATCAAAATACCATGTTACAAGCATACCACGCTATATTTCATAGCGCCATGTCATATGGAATCATACTGTGGGGCGGCTCAGCACATGCATCAAAAATTTTATTAATCCAGAAAAGAGCAGTAAGAGTAATCACAAATTCGAAAAATCATGAATCGTGTAGGACATTATTCAAATCATTAGGTATATTAACAGTAACGAATCAATACATATATGAATGCTTAGACTACGCGAAAAAAAATTTCACTGTTAACCAAAATCGGAATCATGAGACAAGACACAATCACATAATTGCTCCTTATTTTCGACTAACAAAAAACTTAAATTCGTTCAGATATATATCCATAAAGTTGTATAATATGTTGCCCGTTGAGTGGAAAAATTTACCTCCTGCATATTTTTCAAAAAAAGTGAAAACACTCCTAAAAGAAAATGTATTTTATAACATCCAAGAGTTTATTGATAATATTGGAACCTGTTTTTAAAATGTTGTATTTTCCTGTTTGTTTTTCCTAGGTGCACTTCCTTATTTTTATAGATATATTTAATTTTAATCTTAATCTTTGTAATTTTATGTAATTTCTGACGTGTGTATACAATGTACAATTGTCTGACACAAATAAACTCTCTCTCTCTCTCTCTCTCTCTCTCTATTATAATCATCATAAAATTTTTATAGCACACAATTCTGCATGCTTTTCTATACGTAGGACGTTAATGTGAGCCAGTGATATTGTTTCAAGCTTAGAATGAGCTAATATAGTGGTTCCACCCCATTCATACGTTTTCTTACAAAAGGAAGAGTCAACCATACATACATTTATTCGCAGTGGTGTTACTTCGATTTCTTTTAAAGAGTGTTCAGATACACAGCATATATTATATGAGATCCGCTATAGAAAGGAGATTTCTCATAGCAAGTGAGGCGGTTTGATTTGACTAGATTATTTTTGTGTCTTATATCATAACTATGTATAGTACGGCAGCCCATTACTAAGATTTTCAAGTTACTACAGCGAAGATAATACCAGCACATCTCATCAGTTCTGGGAGAGTCGAGAAAAGTTCAGCGTAATGGAACTTTTTATCTGCCCTGAAGGATTCAAATCAAGCTTTAAACAAGTAAAGAAAAACCGGTCATCTCGGTTTTTGCAGCGAGGCAGTTTCTTGTGCCTTCTTGTCAAGGGAAGTAAATGATGAGGAAAAATAGGGAACAAGTGTGCAATACAAAATTGTATTCAACACTTTCTTTTAATGAAATTTAATTTGAAAAATATTTTTTAAATTTGATATTCATTTGACAAATTAATTTTTATATTTGCAAAAGTTGTAATTGGGAAGGTCATTGCATGGTTGCTACGGTGTTGATTGTTATCTAGTGTATACATGAAACTCCATTCGATTTCGCGTAGCTGCGGCCAACTGTAAATAATGGAAAGTCGTTTGCCAGCCGCCAGTATCATGTTTGGATTTTTTTGTCATATGAAAAAGTGTCTTAGAATTTCATAATCTATAGAGTTTCCTATATAATCTGCAACAATTATATAAAAAGGTGCAGTAAATCGGTGAAGAGTATAATGGTTAGCTTGTTAACAAGGGATAAGCTTCGGTTATGTTTATCAAAGTGAAAACGTTCTTACAAACATGTCTGAGTAGGCCCCTCATAAATTGTGAATGACGCTCTGACATCCAAACCATTTTAATAATCTTCTAAGCTTGCCAAGCTAGAGCATAATTCAGAAATTCGTATTCGTATTCAAACATTTTTGATCATTTATCATATTACAATTCTTTCTTCTAGAGTCAAACGAATGGCTAGGTACCTGGGGGAAACATATGAAATCTCCAGTATTCCAAACGTTGAAGGAGGCTCAAAAATTAAATCATTTCCCAGGTACTTTTCAGTTAGGACGAAAGGATAGGTTATGGAGAAATTTCCAAAAGATGATATCTAGATTTGGGCATAAAGAGTAAGTATTTAGGAGAAAAGTATTCACTAGTGATTTTATAAAGCTATATAGTAGATCTTTGATTACCTAAGATGATGTCTCCCTTAAATGTTTTTTTTTTTTTAATTCATAAACATAGAAATGATGAAAATATTTGCTAATAATAAAAATGATGCGAATAAAGGCACTAATTTTCATATGGCCATATATTCTTTACATATAGTGAGGGTAATTGCTGACTTGTCATATTCGAAGCCAAAATGTTTAAATACGATATTTTGTTTTAAAATGACAGGTTTATTATTATCATTAAATATTATTTTTAGATGGGCTAATTTATTTGACAAACATTTAAATTATTTTCATGAGTTTTGAAATTGTTGCTTAAATGAATGGGAAGATTTTATGCCAAAGCACTTTGTTTAACATTGACTTGGCAGCAGACTTTTCCATGTGGATATTTTGCAAACAGTTTTATTTTAAAGGCGCAAATTACAATTTTGAGTTTTTTATTGCCAATTTCAGATGTTTTATGAAGGAATCAGAATATTTGTATTTCTGGAAATGCATACTATGCAGCTAAAATTATATATTGCACCGCAAAATAATAATAATTATTATTATTATTATTGGGCAAAAGAAAATACATATTTTTCACAAAAGGATGAGGTTAGCGAAGCTTTCTTCCACCTCTCCTAAAAGATTTAAAAACTAAATATTCTAATATTAAATTATGAATTATAAATATAAAAATCAAATTTTGAAACCTTATTATGTAAATGAATTAATACAAATAACACACATTAAAATATTAATATATAAAATACGTATAAATATAAACCTACATGCTAGCTACAAATCAGTCTACAAATAACAGTTCCGAGAGGGTGTCCTAATTATTTAACATTATCTTTAATTTACTTTTGAACTCAGGTAGTTACAAATCTAAGTTGGATATAATTTTATTTAAGTACATTGGTGCTATATAAGAAAAACATCCTTCAAATTTATTTGTATGATGTTGAGGAATTGCAAATGTATCTATTCTTATATTTACATCTTGTGTATTCGATCTTCTTTGAATCAAATTAAATAGATACTGAGGTGTTTTATTCTTAATTAATTTATACAAAAATATCGTGATTAGATATTGCATACGCTTTTCAACATTTAATGGGCCCATTCAGCATTTTTAAAAAAATTATTTTAGGAATCGAAAGTAGAACAATTTTTAAGCTAATTTTCAAATTTTGAGGTTTTTATTCGAACGTTTAAGCCTTTAAATAAATTACCAAAGTTGGATCGCTCGAAAACGGGGCGGAGCTTCGCGTGAAGTCACTTTTCATCTGCTGATAGAGTGACAGTCAAGATTTAATAAGCGTGTGGCGCGTGTTATTGTGTATCTGTATGGAAACTGTTTGATTGTTAAATTATATTGTTGGAAACAGATACATTTTTTTTTCAAACGTCAGATTAACTCATGTCAGGATATTAAAGTTTGACTGCAAACTCAAACACTTTCACCCTGGTGTTGATGCAAAATGACGTACTGAAACCCAATCTTTAACATTAAATATCTAAGGATTGGATATACTTGTGAAGCTGAAATTTTAACAGCTTATCAAGATGATTGAATGCTATTGAATACCATACCAAAAATTACGAAAAAAGAATTATTGGTAACAAGCCCATTCTCTGATATAGAGAGTCACATGAGCCATATATAGAATGCAACAGACAAAACGTATGCATGCATTCTGTACTCTTTGCAGCTTACTGTGGTAGAAAATTATAATAAACTGATGAACAATAATCTAATTGAGGATATATTAATGTTTTGACCAGTTTTAGCTTTATATTCTGATTTCATTGGTTTTTAAATGAATATAATGTTTTTAATTTATACATAGATGTTTTAAAGATATGTTCAATATGGTCCTTAAATGATAAACTTCCATCCATACACTACACCAAGATTTTTTGCTGAGGCAACCCACTCAACATTTGCATTGTTGATATTCATGTTATATTTTGTTTCAATCTCAAGTTTTTGCCGTTCTGGCCCTATACATATTGCTACTGTCTTATTGGGGTATACACGCAATCTGTGCCATTCAGAATAAGTATAGATGTTCTGTAAATCCCTGTTTACAGAGTCAGTAGATGTTTGTATTTCCTTATATGGGAAAGATAAGTACATACAAAAATTAACAGATAATTTTAAATATTCAGTATTGATAGACCCTCCTAGACTCTAAATATTTATAAATATTGTTTTTAAGTTTTTTGTAGTAGTTACCTAAAAAAAACAATTTTTTTCAAGTTCTGAAAGTATATTATACCAAATAACAGTCATTTGGGGTTATAAAGAATAATATAAGGATATATTTGAAAATATTACAGGTTGTGGTTTTTATTTGTAAGAATAATGTATTTTATCAAAGGGAAGGGGTTCGTCTATGGGGCTGAAATTTTGGGTGTGTTATTCTTATATCAAAAAATGTAAACTTATTTTTTTTCCTCCAATTAGGTTTGGATTCTTACCTCATACGTACATTCTACCTCAAGAGATGAAGGCGTTAAAGCAAAATTGGGAACATAAAAATGGAAGTGGTGGAGAAACGTGGATCATTAAACCTGTAAGTACAATGTGATTCATAAAAATGTGTGCCATACTTTTTTGTGCGAGTCATTTATAACAGCTACAATTATTAAAAGTTGTAAAAAAAATTCACTCGATTTTTTATACAGGGCTAGTCCATTTTAATAGGTCAAAAATAGATAGAATAATATTTATAAATACTTTTAATTAAAAATGTAGCCTCCTTAAACCTTATTAACGATGCTCGTTTTATTTTTAATCTTATGTTTCATTAATCAAATAGCGAAACAACGTGAAATTTACCTGTGGATGTTTGATGGTTTTTCTTTATTTTTTTGGAAGTCTTATGGTATACAGCGTGAGTTCGCTTTAAATTCCGAAAGTTCATAAGTAGATTCCTTATTAAAAAATGAATTTAGTATCGTCTATAAACATTTGGATTTTTTACAAATGAATTTTTTAAACTTTAACGCATATTGTCAAAACAATTTATTAAAATGTGTGTCCAAATGAATTTTCTTTCTGTAAATATTCCAAGGAATTACCAAGTTTAGAGGTTGTCCTTTCTCTGTCTATAACATATTATTATGTTAAATGGATATCTATATAATTATCTTATTATTAATATAATAATATATCTTTGAATAATAATGTGTAATGTCCCAAGATAATGTACCCTAGAATGATCCACAATAAAGGGTGTACCGGAATAAGTGAGATAAAATGTCTCAGAAGCTTCTGGACCTAACTCGGTGTCTGTAGATTGATAATAGGAAAAGAAATGTAATTATCGAGTTTTAGCCCCCTACCTCCACTTATAATCCGTCTACCCTAATGTAACTTTTCATTTTAATTTTTAATCTCCACCTTGTGCATTAATTATTATGAAAAAAAGTTGAAAATATAGATGTCACTTAAATACATCTTAGGAAAAAAATTGGGCTGGTATTCGAATTAAAAAAAAAAAAAACTTAGCCTCCACCCCCTCAACGGAATCATCTTAAAATATAATCTAATTCTAGATGTTATTATAATACATACGTGTATCAACTTTCAAGTTTATATCTCAATTTTATTTTGTCAACCCCCTTAATAAAGTGGGAGTGGGGGAAGGGTAAATATTATAAATAAATCTGAGGCGTTGGCTTCCAATATATATCCCAAATTCCAAATTTCTGTACTCTTACCAGCATAGTTTACTTTACTACTATTTAACCCCCAACATTTCACTAGAATTAGCGCAAAATATTATCTAGTTACAGATCTCGTCATGATACATATGTGTACCAAATTTCAAGTTGATATCTAAAACTGGTCCTGTGAAAACGTGCGCACAAAAAAAGTTACAGACAGACAGAAATTTTTTTCCACTCAAATATAAAATCTTGATGTTTAATGACATTCTAAGCTTCCTTCAACAAAAAGAGATTGTGTTAATATAGTAATTTATTAATAAATATGTATTTTTAGCCGGCTTCTGCCAGAGGAGTAGGCATTAAGGTGATAAATAAATGGTCACAGCTGCCAAAGAAAACCTCAGTAGTTGTACAAAGATACATTTCCAGCCCCTACCTCATAAACGGCAGTAAATTCGACTTAAGGCTTTATGTATTAGTAACTAGTTTTAATCCTCTGAGAATATACCTGTACCCTGATGGTTTGGCCAGATTTGCCAGTGGTAAGAGACAACTTGTAAATATCCGATCAATTTTTATTATAAAACCTAACAACTGTTATTTTTCTCTTAGCTAAGTACAGCGAAGATGCTGATAATTTAAAGGATAGATACATGCATTTGACAAATTATAGTATTAACAAACTTTCCAGCCAGTATACTGCCAATGAGGATGCCAATGCTTGTCAAGGTCATAAATGGTATGTATAAACAATTTTTTAAACAGTTCTTACATTTTTTGGCCCGATTGAATAATTTAATTTTCTTTGAATCAACCAAAAGTCATAATATCTTTCACTGCTTAATTTGTAAGCATGGTTTTGGGAATAAAATGGGAGTTTCTGTATTATTCTATTCAGAAAAATTGTCTTGTAAAATAGCCCCCGAAGCAGCCTCAGGTGCCAAATTCTCTGCTAATTATTTCATTCTTAAAACATATAATTTATCAATTAAATTCATGGTAAATAATATCCTGCTTTTCATGAGAAGAACAAGTGTTTTACAAAGATGAATATGTGAATTATTCTGTTAAAGCCCTTATAGTATTATAAGGGCTATCGTTATCACGATTGTATACTCGTGATAACGATAGGAGGAAGAATGCAAGATGTATTTAATATAAAAATTGATAAAAAGAGGCAGCAACAGATTACATTTTTTTTTAAACTGCAATAACTTTGATTTTGGTTATTTTACAGGTTTTTGTTACCTTCATTGGTTTATTTAAAAAATATATATTCTCTGGTAGACATAGTACTTAAAGTAATTATGAAAGTATGATAAAAAGCCCCTTCAAGTCAATTTGCTATTTACTAATATCTTCCGGTTCCTCATTGCCTTTGAAAATCTCGCTCATGGGAATTAGGCGACATATAACACGCTCGAATACAATCACAGACAAGGCGACAGATCAGTACGTGTTCTGAAACGTCAAAATCCGGAAAAATCTCGGAGGTTGATTTTTTCTCGAATACAATACTTCCCTTCGGTATGCGAGGGAAGTAAAATGAATATTTGGATGATGTGACATTTTGAAACAAAAAATTTGTGTTTTTCAAGAAAAATTTAGTATTTCCCGGGAATCCCGGGATTCCCGGGAACGACAAATTTTATTTCCCGATTCCCGAATTCCCGATTACGAAAATATATGTTTTTCAATTTTGTCAGTCTGTCTGTCTGTCTGTTGGTGCATTAACTAAAAAAACTACTTGACGGAGAGCAGTCAAATTTGGTAGGTAGTTGACACTACTGTCAGTGAAGAAATGGTTAAACTTTCACTGGAAAATATACAGGGTGGATCGTCCCAAGGGAAAATATATTGAAACATTTTTTTTTGTTCAAATTTAAAATTTCCACGTTTCATGACACGCTAAACCTATTTCTGAAAAAAAAAATTGAAAATTTTTTTCACCAACATTATTGAAAAATTTTTTACCACTAAAATAATAAAAAAATATTTTTCTTTGTTTAAATTTAAAATTTCCACGTTTCATAAAATTCTAAACCTATAAAAAAAATGAGTTTTTTTAATCGTTTTTGAAAAATATATTACCACTAAAAATAGATGGAATTTTTCTTTCTTTTTTCAAATTAAAATTTTTTATTTTTCATAGCGTTCTAAATCTATTTTTAAAAATATTAGAAAATTATTTTACCATTTTTAAAAAAAATTTAACACTAAAATAGATGGAATTTTTTTTTTCTTTGTTCAGATTTAAAATTTCCACGTTTCCATGGCATTCTAAAACTATTCAAAGAAATTTAAAAATGTTTGTGAAAAATTTTTAAAAATTTTTTTAAACATTTTTAATCCATTTCATTACTATAGAATAGACGAAACATTTTATTTGCTCAAATTTAAATTTTCCACGTTTCATGACATTCCAAGCCTCTTTCGGAAACAAAAAATTGCAACATTTTTTTACCATTTTGGAAAAAAATTACACTAGAATCGATGGAAAAAATTTTTTTGCTCAAATTTAAAAGTTTCACGTTTCATGACATTTCAGAAAAAAAAAATTTTGAAAATTTTTCCACCAACATTTTTGAAAAATGTTTTACCACTAAAATAGATGGAAATTTTTTTTTATTTGATCAAATTTGAAAATGTCTACGTTTCATGACATTCTAAACCTATTTCAGAAGAAATACATATTGAAAATTTTTTAACCAACATTTTTGAAAAATTTTAAAAAAATGAAATTTTTTTTAATCACCACTATATTTCCACTCCATTACGTAAATGTGAGATTGAAAATGTGACAGATGGCAATAATATCTGGCATATGCACCTATTATACTTTTATTGAAAAATGTACAGGGTGGTTATCTCAAGAAATAATTCAGTCGTGTTGGACATTTGTAAAGGTATTTGCGCAAGCCTTCCATATTTGGCACTTGTTATTTAGTATTGAAATTTTGCTGTTGGGTGAGCACTCTGTATATTTTTTTTACCAAAAGTTATCAGGTTTTCTTTGTAATAATAGCAATAACTATATTCCGATTATTATTCCCAATGTCATTTCATAATTAA
This sequence comes from Stenurella melanura, assembly GCA_963583905.1. Lineage (NCBI taxonomy): Eukaryota > Metazoa > Arthropoda > Insecta > Coleoptera > Cerambycidae > Stenurella > Stenurella melanura. The sequence continues at coordinate 94,154,032 of OY757316.1, forward strand.
TAATTTTTTAGAGTGACCGTCATGCACAAATAACGAGGGAAGTTCTGTGTAAATACCTTTACCGATTTTTTTAAATGTTTTTTTTTCTTTTCTTTCTTTGGTCAAAAAATAAATCCGTCAGTTTTGTTTTGTTTTATTTATAATTAAAAAGACACAACAACACTACCTACAGGAAATAATGCAATAACCAAATAAAACATAAATGCCGTCCGACGCGCACGCTCTCTAAAATTTCGGAGCACCAAATTTAATATTTTTAAAACTTATTTTTATTTCCATGGGTCCGGGAAATCCCGACTATTATTTCCCGGGAACGGGAACGATAAAAAGTGACATAATTCCCGTCCCGGGATTCCCGGGACAGAAACACTACTAATGGCCCAAAAGGATTAAAACCTTAACAACTGCAATTGTAGATGAAGTAGCCTTTTTGGCATTGTTTATTTTTATGTTATTCACAATTCTCAATAACAAGTTTAGACTCGTTTACGCAGCGTTTTGCTGCATCTAATTAATTTTATTTCATGCCATAGTAACATACATTATTTGATACTGAAAATGCAAATCGAGAATAACATTTTGACGTTTTCAAATTAATGTATACAACTAACATAAAAATGTCAAAATTCAGTTTTTGTATTTATGTAAACTGTTACAGCAAAATATTGTGTGAAATATACAAAGAAAACACATGATTATCTCGCTTATGTGATTACAGAACTGCCTTGTTCTGCAAATTTCTTATTCGTAAATTCTCTTACTGATTTACAATTCCAATGCATTTTAATATCTCAGAATTGGAGGAATAGAAAATATTGAAAAAAATTGTATTAGTTTACACAAATTCTTATCAGCTTTTGATAGGATAATATATCAGGCTTTGTGGAAATAGGAATGTCTTCCTACATTATTTATTTATTTAAAAATCAGTTTATTTTAAGTAATGAATAACATTTTATTTTAATATAAAGCTCAACCACAAACATTCAGTGTTTTTAATATTACTTTTTGTAAAAACCTACTTATTTTAGAACTTTTTAGAACTTTAAAGAAGCATTTGTATTATTATTAAACTATCTTAAAATTGTTATTTTATTGCACAAAATTAAATTGATTTACTGAAAATTAGAAGAAAAACTGTTTGAGCAAATGCGGTAAAATATGGCAAAAAATGGTCAACTTTGAATAGCGATATCTCAGTCACCGTTGGTCGTACGGAGCAGATGAAAAAAGCAATTTCCTTGTTTTTTCAATAACTCTTATCTCTGAACACTTACATATACCTAGTATGTCATAAAAAAAAATTATGGACGAATTACTGAAGAAAAAAAAGGTGAATTTTCGTACATTTTTAACTTTGTTCTTTAATATTTTTAATATTAAAAACACAAAAAAAAATGTTTCAATAATGTACTTGGATGGGAAATTTAATTTTCTACAGAAAAGTATTCTTGTAAAAATCACCAACTTTGCATTGTTTTTGAGTTATTTTGAAAAAAAATTAAAAATGGGTTTTTTTGGATGGCTCTCAAAAACGCACCACGGAATTTAGTAGCACTTTGTGATTTTATCGTTTTTAGGTGTTAAACTAACAAGTTAAACAATATAAACCCTTTAATGCATTGTTCCTTACTAAGAGACATTCAATACAGTCAACCCTGTAGTACTCTTTGATTATTTGGGGTTCATCGGCCTATCTAGAAAGGGCTTTCATAATTCAAAAGAAGATGCTCAGATGTATGGTCAACGCTCATCCATTAACAAGTTGTAAGGCAATTTTCAAGAAACTCAACATATTAACGTTGCCATGCCTATATATTTCACAGCTTGTCCTGCACATTAGAGCAAACGAAAATAATTTTGTGAGAAATCATGAGATACACTCTCATAACACTAGAACTAATCAACAAATGCGCCAACCCTTTTCAAGGCTCAATATAGGACAAAAATCTCCTAACTATATATTGGAATAAAACGCTACAATAAAATAAACTTTTTTGAAACTACTGACAGTATTAATGTCTGCAAAAATAAATTAAATGGTGGATGAATTCTTGGAATATCAGTAATGTTTTTTAACTATTTTTAATGGGTTTGTATTAAGCTTTAATGTTTTTTTTTTCTTTGAATGATTTGTTTTCTCAACTATTTGTAAACTCTTTGTAACTTTGACTTGTCAGATAAGTTGGAAATGCCTGTAGTGTATTAACTTTTTATGACGAATAAATTATTATTATAGCCTAAATGTGGTCTTTTGGATAATAAACGATTATTATTATTAATTGATCTCTGATTATTCTGCAATTTTTTTTCTGAAAGCTTTACATTTTATATAATCAGTCATTTTATCATGGATTTTTAAAATGTCTTAAAAAAATATCCGAATAAGCATAAGGTCAATTTTTTTCTACAATAACTGAACTTCTAAGATAAAATTGCAACATACGAAAAAACCGTTCTTTTTTACCTAAAATGTCAATTACATATTGAAAAATACTATTTAATGCACTTTTTCCGGGATATAATGGTTTTAAAACTGGTATGGTCAAAATCTCCTTAAGTAGGACGTTTTCAGCAGACTATCAAAACTGCTCAAGTATGTTATTGCAAGTAATTTACAATGGACACAATGAACACGTCACTTTTTCAGTTTCTTCTACCCCTCCATTTTGAGATATTCGTGGTTAAAGTGAGGGATCGATATTTAAATCGTATAGTAGTAGCTTATTAGCTACCTATTATTAAATGGTAATAGTTGCATAAATAAATAATTTCAAATCCGACTCTCTCTAAAAATCCCTATTAAAAATAAGACATAAATTACTGATATACCGGGTGAGTCACGAATTGCGCTCGCCCCGATATTTCCTAAAATATTTGGAATAGAAAATTGAAATTTGGAGGCCTTATTACACGACTAAAATGCCATCTTTTCAATAAATAATCAAGTTTGGTGCACATCCGGTTTGACCGGAAATGCCCACAACTTTCGATTTTTAAATGGAACACCCTATATATTTTTACATTTTTGGAATCTAGAGGAAATTTTGAATACAATACATCCATTTTGGTCACTTTTTGATAAACATTAAAACAGTTCTGCAGCTGCAGTTGAATTTTTCTCCGTATATTAGTGACATATCGACCTTTTCATTTCTACTCAAATTATTCATTTTCTTTAATTTTTACTCAAAGAGATTTCCGCAACGCTTTATTTTGTATCTGTCTGACAGCTGATATTGTTTTATTACATTCAATGGCTACTATGATTTTTCCAATGTTATTAGGTTACCAGATTTACACAGAAATGAGCCATTTTAGTTTCCAAAGCCCACTAATCTATTATCTATTAGCCGCATGTTTCTAAAAGTTTGGTTGCATTGTATTTTGGCTGAAATCTCAAATATTTCTGAGCGAATTTTCAAAATTTTGATATCATTAGATTCGTATGAAAATGAGGTATTTAAAAATGTTGGTAAACGATTAAATTCCCATTTAAAAAAACCGAGTTAGTGGGTAAAAATCACATTTAAAAATTTTAAACGCCTCTAGAGAATTAAGTAATGCAATCATATTGCTCTTTTTATTTTTATAGTAACGTAGCACACAAACTAAAATATATTTTGGGCACCACAGCACTCTGGATTCAGAAATAGATTTTTTAATAAAATTTTTAATGTTTATCAAAAAGTGACCAAAATGGATGTATTTTATTCAAAATTTCCTCTAGATTCCAAAAATGTAAAAATATATAGGGTGTTCCATTTAAAAATCGAAAGTTGTGGGCATTTCCGGTCAAACCGGATGTGCACCAAACTTGATTTTTTATTGAAAAGATGGCATTTTAGTCGTGTAATAAGGCCTCCAAATTTCAATTTTCTATTCCAAATATTTTAGGAAATATCGGGGCGAGCGCAATTCGTGACTCACCCGGTATAGGCTGGCTCAGGGTGTCTACTAATCTGGAAAACCTGGGATTGTCAGGGAAAACCTGGAAATAACAGGAAATTTACTAAAATAGGCAGTATAACCTGGAATTTTTACTTTCAGATAATTATTAATACACTTTTTTATACAAATTTTATATAGGCATATATGTGCGAGCGCATTCTTCCGGTTATTATTTATTCCTAGTAGTTCCAGAGTTGATTATCTCTGGTAATTCAAAAGTCTGGCTGCGATCAGCGTTGCCGCTGATTTTTGAGACATCGACTTGAATTTTTTTTTTAAATACTCTGAAAAGAGTGGAATAGTGAATCAATTGCTTTTTTTTTAATTTATTGTTTGCATGCAAGATCAAATTCGTGTTTTTAAATGGGAGCTCCTATCTTTTATTGCAAATTCCGATTATATGACCAAAAATAGGCTGCTTTTGTTCGACGCATTTTTTCGGAATTTGTTATTTTTTTTAGTGATCCGGCGGTGAAAAATTAAAATTTTAGAACCTTATGATTTTTTTTTACTCGAAAGAGAAGTTTTGACAAAAATTGCAAGAGACGAAAGGAGTTTGGAATCATCTCAAAAATATTCTCAAATCTTTTCGGAATTGCCTATTGCCCCTTGCAAAAAGAGTGTTATGGAGTTTTCAAGTGATGCACTTGATGCACAAAAGGGAATTGAACAATACCGAAAAAAATTGAGAATTTTCCCGGGATAATTTCAAAATCTTTTTGCCTCTTGCAATTTGTGTCCAAACTTCTTTTTTGAGTAAAGAAATCGCAAAATTTTAAAAATTTTATTTTTCCTCGCCAGATAACTGCAGTGACCAGTGTTGCAGATTTCTTTCCGAGCATTTAAAAATGAAATTCAAGTCGATATCTTAAAAAGCTTTAGAGTGAATTTTGTCCATTTTGCAACACTGTGCGCCGTGTGGTAATGTCTGCGGCTCTGGTTCTGCATAACTAATTATAGTTTATGTTGAAAATATAATATATGAATAAATAGATTTCTTATTTGTACTATTTCACTATTTCTATAATCTTTTTGTTTTTAATTCTGATGAATTTAAAAAAGAGAGACGTCTTTACAGACTAAAATACAATGATAATTTTTGTAGAAATAATTCAGCTCATAATTGAGTTCTCGAAAATAAACGTTAGTAAAGAAATGCAAGAATTTTTATTTATTGTGTCATAGAATTTATTTATAATTTTTTTGAGGTGAATACATGCTTTTGTATTTGTACGTATGTAGGAAGTTAAAAACCTGGAATTTAGATAAATTATTATCTGGAAAACCTGGAAAAGTCGGGGAATTTTAAGATTAATATTTAGTAGACACCCTGAGGCTGCACCTCTTGTAATTGTGGTTGGAAGCTCTAGGGCAGTTTTCTTAGTAAATGATTATACTAAGTTGCTAGTTATTATTATTTTTTTGCAGGACTTTATCTAAATTAATGGAATATCTTTCAAAAACTGGGATTGACACTAGGCATCTATGGAAAAATTTACAGCAGCTTGTTATCAAAACGATGATAGCGTGTGAACCACCTATAACGGAGTTATGCGAAGAACATATGAATAATAAGTATAATTGTTACGAACTTTTTGGTGTTGATGTGCTGTTGGATCACAAGTTGAAACCATGGTTATTAGAGGTAATACATTTTTTTATTTTTTTTTTATTTATATATAATCACCTAGATTTGATAAATTATAACGAAGCTTACTCATATCTCGTTCAACTCTGACAATTAGTAGTGATGCTTTAAAATAATTTCGATTATTGAGAAAAGTAGCGTATAATATTCAAAATGGTATATTAAAAATTAAGTATAATGTCAAGGATAGTAATTGCTAGGAAAGATGCTATTTAAAAAGAAATTAAATGTATTTTGAAGGTGGGTTAACATTTTCATTGCGAAAGGTGCACATGCGCATCCGGTCGGTACCTAACGCACATTGAGTTAGGTACACTTGCATGCTGTGCTTATATGAGATTTATAGGCTTCTGTAGTTTAAGGAAGTGTATGGATATTTGCCCACATATTTCAGTTAATAACTATTAGAAAATGCAAAAATATTTTTCTTGAAAAGAACTGGCCAAAATTCTAAATTTTTTTAGTTTTTCATTTATTTTATTCAAATAAAAAAGTGTCCCGTGTTAGGAAAATTAAGTTATTTAAAAAAATATTGGGAAGCATGAGCGTGCTTTCTGCATGGCACTAACATTTCGTATAAATATGCAGATGACACACATGCACGCCTAGAAAATAATAAACAAGCATCAGTCTGGGTTACAACGGCCCAAATTTAAGTTAATGAACAAAAATGTACTTACGTGTAACATTAATGCTACCTCCGCACTCAGTAATAGTAAGCTAATTAATTGTCACTGCGAAAGTATTATGGTTAGTTCGGTTCAGTTCAGTTTTTATTTAGTTTCATTTGACATATTATTGCAAGAAAAAAATATGTATAAAACAGGTCAATATAAACTAGACAAATGACACTTACGTATTGCAAAGATAAAAAGATAGAATTCTACACTAAGAGTAATAAAGATAGAACTTAAAAATAATTACAATTATTAAAGTCAAGAAATTCTTGGATTGAATATGGTTCTATATCACAGACATATTGGAAAACTGGTCCTCTAAAATCCTTTTGAAGAATTTTGTTTTTGAGAAAATCAGGCAGTACATTAAAGAATTTGATTGCGGGATTAAGTTTTTTCACGATTTCATCAATATGCAGAAACCATTTAATATTGTTGTCTAAATTTATATCTAACAATTTAGTGGAATTTATGTTTGAAATTGGCACCTTATCAGTTAGCAACTCTGGTACTTTTAATAATGAACGATCCGTTTTAAATATCACACAACTTGATTTAGCTTCTTTTGGTATAAATTCATTGTCAAAAACTGCATTTTGGCAATAAGAAAATTGAAAATTCAGTTTCCACACATAAAAATACTTAAGGCATGATAGGTTTAGTCCTTGCAGCTGAACTTTTTTTTTGTAGACCTGTGTAAGATTCCATAGTTGCTCCCCACTCCACTCCCAGGGGGCAGTGATAGGGGGTCGAATTTGGTATCATGGGATATCTTTTTTTTAGAATATTGAATACGTATATTTCCATTTTTCAATTCAGTGTATTTCTCGAGAATTGTGAAAAATCTTACTTTTATAAAAAGTAATATTTTCAGAATATTTATCAATATAATAAATATTGTATTAATACATAGCTTTCCAAATCCTGCTACAGTAAATTTGCCTTTATGTGTTTCTTGCTGTATTAAAAACATATATTCCCATTAGGGTAGTGAACAATATTTTTTTATTTGACAAAAATATTAAGAAACTTAATAATTTCACATTGTAGTAGGTAGTTTCCATAATATTTTTTAATTATAATGCAATACTAGTTCTCTACCCCATTGTTACAGGTCAACATTTCTCCCAGTCTCCACAGCGCTTCCCCATTGGATGCACACGTCAAAGGCCCCTTGGTGCAAACCCTATTCGATATGGCGCAATTTCATCTCCCGCCGAGACTAGGCCAATCCATCTATCATTCCCCCCAATGTTTCGACTCTAGAATATACACCACCACGTTAACTGTAAGAGAGAAAAAGAAACACCACTCCTTTTCACAGTTCGAATGCCGAGAGGACTATCTATATGAAATATTGAAAGACTTAACGGGAGATGACGTGAGGCATCTGACGAGGGCCGAGGATGAATTTGTTGCGAAAGGGAGGTTTGAAAGGATATTTCCTACTGCTTATTCCCATAAGTACCTGAACTTCATGGAGACGAGATACTATAACAGGCTGTTTGATGCTTGGGAGACGAAATTTTCTAGTCGAAGGGAAGATGGTGAGTATACCGATTATACAGGGAGTACCGATTTTAATGTGCTGGATTTTGTGGCTGTGTTAAAGGAACTAATTTTGAATGCAAATTTGTTAAACAATTGAAATTATTCAAATTCAACTAGTTTCAATTTGAATTATTCAAATTCAATTAGTTTCAATTTGAATTTAATTGTTTTAACTAAGACGTGTGACGAGAAAAATACAAGAGCCCGTTTTCATGTAGAGTTAACCAGGCTAATCAAAAAAGTATCCACATGGAAAATTGTTTCCCCTCCACAGAGTCAAGATCGTTATCAGCTCTAACTCCCGTTCTGATCATCCCATTGCCTTTTTTTTTTATTATTAAAGAGAAGAAAAGTCCCTCCATGTGCAAAACAAATTATTTAAACATAACCTTATTTTAGTGAAAAAGACGCGATGCAAATGCAAAATCGTTTTTCGGGTGTAGCTTCTCAATTTTTGTCAAAAATCAAAAACCGTTTTCACCTATGGTGAAAAACGTTTCAAAGGCTAAGCATTTCCAAGAAATAATGATAGATTTCATGAAAATGTAATCCATTAGAATGAAAAATTTTTAAGACAAGGTAGATAAATAAATTCATTTTAGGCCTTTGTTCTCATTTTTAACTGAATCTTGATGATCGTAGGGGGTTATGTAGATACTAGTTTAATCTGCATGGCCGTAGGGGACTGTGTGGATGCTAGTGTTAGAATGAGAATTGTCAAATAAGAAATTAGACAAATTCATTTTAGGATTTTAATTTGCTAGCATAACCAGAATTCAGGTTATCGAAAGAATGCAAAGATTTCATTAATATTTTTACACAAAGTTTTTCTTTTAGTTATAGATAGTTATTTTTTCTGCTGTTTGCAAAATCCTATAAAGAATGTTTCAATACAATTATAAGCAAACAAATAATAATTCATTTTTAAACTTAAATTGACATATTTCTTAATCTGTGTAAAATTCGTTCGAACCTGAGAGACGCCCTGTATATTATACAGTCTCCATATTTTGTACATCTTTATAATTTTTGGTGCTTAATTAAAATCATTTTGATCTAAATTTATAATAAAACACTTTATATAAAACGTGATACTTTACATATCTTTGGAGATCGCTTTGTATGATAGATATTGCCCAATTTGAATAGGGGGTATTCTACCATGCTGCTAACTAGTTTGTATCATGTTTGGTAAGATAAACGTAGATTCGTGACTACACCCTATCTTATATTATGGGATGGTATTACTGGACTGAAGAAAGATTTAATTCGAAAACTGGCTTATTTTTTAATATTGTGCCCATTGGGACATTTGACCAGGACATTAGTATCTACAACATACTGCCATTTCAGCCAATTCCACTAATAGCCATTTTCCATAAGATTTGTGCGGGATCCTTTGCTTTTAATATGATCGAAGATATTTTTAAATTTCACACTGATTTTTTGCAGGTATCGCTCTTCTACAGACATTGTGTTCTCAAAGAATGCACCTAAAAATCGCCCCACCTAGTGCCGTAAGTAAGGTGAGTTACCTCTTTTTAAATATTCTACCATTACGATTTTATATTGCCCCGTTATTTTTAACATTATTGCATTTTCCCTTCCAAATTGTCATTTCCACATACTTTCAACTTTTTTCTTGTCATGGTAACAATCATTGTCACAAGGCGAGAAATTTCATGCTGGCTACCATACAGAGTGTTTGTTCGCAATGTCGCAGTAAGTTGCAACAGTGGGTCATATGTGTTAAAACTAATTATTTTTACTAAAAATCGATGGTCAATATTTTAGTTGATACCCACATGGATATATAGGGCTTTATTAGAGTGGTAGCGTGTGTACTTAGGTAAAAACTAATAGAATTAATTTTACTAATAGCTTAGAGATGTTAGATTGCCATGATTTTAGATTAATAGCTTTAATTTAATCTAGATAAAATTTGTTATTTTTTTACCATTTTACTAGATCATATACATGGTGTATACAAATAATAAATGTATTTTGTATGTTCCTATTTAGATGGCAGAGAGGTATAACAAAATTAATAATTAACTGTAAAATGCAAACTCAAAATATAAAAGAATGGAGACGGTAAATAATAATCTAAGAGCCAACAACATCTTAACCTGCGTCATTTCATTAAGGTTAATTTTCTCAGGTAGTATATTATTATAGTCCACAAATATGGAACTGGTAGTCTGTTTGGCCGGACTGGGTATATTACGACGTTGCGGCGCCAAAAACTTTATAGAAGTTGTATCTACAGAATTTGTCTAAGAATGTTGAATTGAATAAAGTATACTGTTGCCAGTACAGTTAGCAGATATATACGTGTGGTATATAGTGCAGAGTGATATGAAGCTTTAAAAAAATGCCACTTTCACGTTCTAAAGATGATTTAAAAAAATTGAATTCTTCATTTTCGAAAAGATATACGGGCAGGCAATTATTTTGGGTCAATGCCGTCGCAAGATCGCGTACTATATGAGTAAATGAGCTTTAATAAATTGCCATAGGTTACAACCTTGCTGGTTCTTAGACTATTTGTAATTATTAAGTCGTTTTATTTCCATTTGCCAAACGTCAAAAAATGTAATTTTTCGTTCACTTCTTTCGGCTCGAATTTACGATTCAGTCTGTGTAATTTGCGATGTCGTTAAAATGCCAATTTCTGTCTTTCAGTATAAAACTTTCCTGGTCGCGTATTCACAAAGATTCCGTTGTTTAAAAATTTCGTGTTTTACTTCTCATATTTTGAAAATCAAAAAATGGTTGATTGGCACTGTAATGTACCCTCTCCGGGCAGGCAGACTACCAGTTTTAGCTCCCATCTGTAAGCTAATAATTGTAAAAAGTTACCTCTGAGAGAGGTAGATATGAAGCTTGGTGTGCAACAGGGCTCCATCTGGACCCTACTCCAGCTTTTAACATACTTCAACAGTATAAATACAGTTATGGAGGATATTAAACGAGTATTATATGCAGGTGATATTACAATACACATTTGGAAACTGTTCGTTTACTTATGACAATAAAAACAAGCAAGAGCGAAGTAACTAGGCTATTCTTATCGCATCACACATCATACATCGCCCCACCACGTACGTGGGCTGCTCTAGACATCTTTACTGTAGGTGGTCGGAAACTTTCTGAATCTGTATATTCAAATGTTTGTGATATTAATAGCAAAAGTGAAAAAAAACATTTCGAACTATAATAACTGGTTTACTGCATATATGTTATCTTTAAATAATACAAATACAGTAAAGATGTGTTTCAGCCGAAAAGTTGGTTTCTTATGGAAAGTAAAAATACCCAACATACGCCATGCAGTTGTTTATACAGGGTGTTTTGAAAAGATTGGGACAACGCCTAGCCATATATTCTTGACATCAATACAAGTCGATTTGACTAAAGAAGTAGCAGTCTATTCTTCTCCATTTCAAGATACAGAGTGTTAAAGTAAAAAAATTGTATTCATATCTTGTCTCTATCTTGGGGACTATTATACGTATCCCCTTCAAAATTGATAACAAAATATTTGTCAGGTCTTTAGTTACAATGGTGATGTTGCTGATGTCACATTTTATAGAGGGCGCTAGTTTCAGTACTTTTATGTGACATTTTAAGCCATAACTTTTTTGAGGTTAGGTTTTGGACATTGTCTTCTATTATAATTCAAACGCAATTTAATTTTCTAAAGAAACGGTGTACTTGGTAACAATCAATAAAATGCACCCTTTCAGAGAAATAGCTATTTACAACATTATCACACACCAGTCCAAAGAAATTCAATTGTACTTAAAACAAATTTTTCATTTAGTAAGTGTACATATATGTCTTGAAATCGTCAATAATGCTTGTTATGTCAAACATTGTAATACATTATAAAATATTAATTATTTGTAGTGTTTTCCTGCTGGTGGTAAAATTTCCATTTTATTACATAAATTTCGGATTACGTTCTTCGTTAATTTATTTAAGTTATTTGAGGATACCCCGCTACCTTTATCCTACCTAGAAATGAGTAACATAGTCGCTAGTTACAACTGAATTTCTTTAAACTGGTGTGTAACAAAGTTGTAAATTGCTTATTTCTCTGAAAGGGTGCATTTTATTGTGTTTCAATAAGTGTACACATTTTCTTCAGGAAATTAAATTACGTTTGAACTATAATAGAAGACAATGTCCAAAACCTAACCTCAAAGAAGTTATGGCTTAAAGTGTCACATAAAAGTACTGTAACTAGCGCCCTCTATAAAATGTGACATCGGCAATATCACAATTGTAATTGGCGACCTGTAAAACATTTCCTTGCCAACTTTGAAGTTATATGTATAATAGCGTCCAAGATAGGGACAAAATACGAATATATTTTTTAATTTAACACCCTGTATCTTGAAAAAGAAAATAATTAGACTGCTACTTTTTGGGTTCAATCGACTTGTTTTGATGTCAAGAATCTACTGCTAAGCATTGTCCCAATCTTTTCAAAACACCCTGTATAGTGAAGAGTTTCCTCGAGAACAGAAACTTAACACTAAAAGTAAACTAGAATAAAAATTATACTTTTCACAGTTTTATTGTAAATCATTTTTTGTTTAATTACAAAACAAGGAAATTAGATTTTTTTAAATTTAAATAATTATTAACTTTTTTATTGATTTTGTTCAAAAGCTATAAAGCTCTAGCTAACGTTAATTTACTGTCCAAATTTTAAAACAATTGGAGTTTTCTTTCTTAAGGTATCGTACTTACAAAAAAACGTAACGGAAGGACAGACAGGCGGACAGACATTTTAAAAGTTGCGATATTACTGGTTTTAGAAATGTGCAGATCAAATGCAATATACTCTTCGATTTGTGTTTGCGAAGACTGTAGTAATGTCTCATAAATTTACAGCCGAACATAGGGCAGAACCCCTTAGGTTCCTCCACTGTTATATAATATTTATTGTTTTGACATATTCATAACTGATGAACCTGAAAATCTGCTATACATGATACAATATGCTAACTTTAATTCCACGTGTTGCAAAGACAAACCTCAAATATTGTTGAATAATAATATATGGACATGGATAAACAAATGAAGATTACAAATAATTCTACTGAAATCGCAGTCCATTTTATTTGCTCCCTTGGTATTTAATAATTCTCGCTCTATCGAAATAAATTCGCCAATAGCAAATGTCGAATATTTGGGTGTTTACTTAAATAATGAATTAAATTTCAACCTATACCCTCTAAAATGATAAAGAAATGCATATTCCAAACGAAGCATTTTACAGTATTAACATTTAACAATAAGGGGATAGAAATAGCAGCGACTGCCAAAATATACAAAACTGCAGAAATCCAGCTAAGAAAAATTTAAAAAGTACTGAAACAACCAACCAAAGATCCATTTTTGACCAGATACCCCGAATAACATTTTGAGTTATAATTTTTAGTCTACATTCCCAAATAGTTGTAAATGGTTGTAAAATGGTTTTTAAAATAATTTTAACTGTAGATCGTATGAAGGTCGTTATAAAGGTTATACTCATGATTATAAAAATTCCATGTAGCATGAAGATTATATGATATGCATAAGATGACTAATTAGACGCTAAACGTGAATGGTCCTTAAGAGGTTGATATCATCTATAATACCATGCTTAACACGACTTAAGGAATATAGTTGTGTAGAAGTCGTTAAAAAAATAACTGACCTCATGATGACCTTGTAGGAAGATAGTTATACTAAAATAATTAAAACACGTGATAAGACTAATAGGACCTTGACACGAGATGGGACCTGAACTTGAAAGGAGTCTTAAAGGTTATATTGATTTTGAATACGACTTCCATATGACTCATAAATAAAAATATGGCGTCCAAAAATTGATAATAGTAACAGAAGTTATATCAATAGTTAATACGATCTCGATATGACCCATAAACATAGATAATACACTCCAAAAAGTGACAGTCGATACAATTCATGAATAGAAATATGACGCAATTTTTGCCCCATCAAATGACAATATAGTCATATGAAATGACAATTGAGTCACGTGACACATTTATTTCCCTATTCGCAGATGACGCAGTTACCGCTGACAGTGAGAGTAACATCAATCTATTATCTACAAAAACAAATACCACAGTTTCCCTGATGGAGAATTATTGCTCGCCTAACGGCTTAGCTTTAAATAATTTAAAAACCAACCTAATAGTATTCTCTACAAAGCAGCTTGACATCAACTTATTAGTAAGAGCTAATAATAAAACCATCATACAAAACGAAACTATAAAGTACCTTGGTGTACATATTGACTCTCTTTTAACATGGAATGATCACGTTGACTCGTTACTATCTAAATTATCTACACATTGCTTTCTTATATGGCAGATGAGAAAATTTGTCAATATAGATATATTAAAAATGTATTATTATGCATATGTACAGTCAATGCTTAATTATTGTGTTATCTGCTGGGGTAACTGCAGTCGCATAAATGAAATCCTTATATTGCAGAAAAAGATTTTACGTACTATGACCTTTAAAAATATACGTCATTCCTGCAGAACTCTATTCAAAGAACTTGATATTTTAACAATACCATCCCTTTACATACTTAAATGTGTGTCCTATGTAAAGTCTCATTATGACAACTATATTCCCAGGGATAACTTTACTGAGCATGATTTAAGAATCAGTCAAAATCTGACAATTCCCCAACACAAACTGTCAATAGTAGCAAATGGTCCCAATGTCATGTCCATCAAGCTATACAATAAACTCCCTAAAACCATAAAAAGTATAAATAGCATTCATCTCTTTAAAAGCACAGTTCGAGCCACTTTAATCAGTCACAGTTTTTATTCCATAAAAGAATATTTAAGTTGTACTAGTTTTCAGGAGCGTACTTAGTAAAATTAGCAATCCTCGTCCTTATTTATTGTTCTGTATTCTGTTTACTACACTATGGTTTCGTCTTGAGTTATGTGTTTTACTGTATATTTTACAATGTTTTACAATTTTATGACTATATTTCTATACCCTTAATAGGGTCCTATGAAAATAAAGATATTATTATTATTATTGTGAATGATGTGACGACTATATAGTGAATAAGACTCTATGTTCGTATCTAAAATATAAAGCCACTTCAGAGTAATTCAGAAACAGTCTTATGCCTGTTTGATAGTTTCACATACAAATCTATAACTATTAAGTCGTAAGCAGTCTTGGCCATATTTTCTGTTGGAATTTCAACCAAATTTAGTGTCCATGTTTGACAATCAAAAATATTAAAACTTAAAATTTAGTTTGCAGACTTTTTACATATAAAGACTAGAGAATATGTTTTTTTTTATATTTTCTATTATTCTCTATATTCTAACCCTTGGAAACCATTATTCTGAGGGTGAGTTTGTGTTTTTCGGGGTATCTTCAACACTTTCACAGTAAAAATTAATCCACACCATTTTGGCATCATAACATTGCTAGAAATCGATTTAAACATTTAACATTTTCTTCAATAACACGACTTGGTTCATACTTATCAGTTTGATTGTTGATTTTTTTATTTTTCGTATTGTAAACGAATGAATAGAAGACATACATATAGGTAAGATATGTACAGTACATACCGATTCGTTATGTTCTTTTCTTTGGGGCTAGTTGGCCGTATGAAGGTCCTAATAAAGGTCGTCATGACCTTGTAACAACTTCTTCATAATATTAAGAAGTCTTTGAATTCATGCAATCTAATAGCCTTATAACGGTCTCACCAATTATGTCATATAAAAGTTGTATGAAAAGCTGTGACAACCCTTATCAAACTATCCAAATCTGGTCATAAAACAGTTGTAACAAGGTTGTCATGTCTAAAAGTAAGTTATATATTACGTTTTTTATAAGACTCAATAACATGTTACTTGGGACTACTGATGTCTCGGAGCATTAATAAAAAAATTGTAATAATAATATCACGAGGCTGAAGGACTTCGGTTGAGGGCCTTTTGGTTATTTATTTTTTAACCAATAAAAAACTTTTATTATTATTATTATCAGTTTATTCTGTAAAATTAATATTACAAGAGTTACATTACGGAAGAGCATTACGCCTGGGACATTTTTTTTATAATTTATATAATCAGCTTTTTGTTACCCACCATATTTTCTATTCGAAATGCCATTAAATATGATAATATATTATTCTCTCTTACCTATGCTATTGTATTGGTATATAGCTGCCTTCATATTTCCAAGACACATAAAAAATTCCGGTCAAAGGAGTCCGCGTGGCGGTATCATTGAATAGGTAAAGATGCCGCCTGCCCGCTTTGTAGTTACCGCATTTTTTACATTCCTTAAAATTATGAAGAAGACTATACTAACGTGATCAATAAAGAATGTTTATTATCATTATTATTTGTATACACCTTGTTGCATAATATATAGTATGTGTATTTTTTTTTAACCTGAAATTTTGTGTCATCAAATCATTTAATTTCACTAAATGTGCAGTAATCTGTTTTTGAACTGAAGTTACCATGAGAATTGTTTTTCATAGGTAACATCGCTCAGTTGTAAAAAGAATCAAATATGTAATGGAAATAACACGAAATATTAATATCTTATTGTTTCTCCAGAATTCGCAGAATATGATCCCTTCGGATTTGAGGATACCATCCAAGGAAGGTCAGAGTCGCCCCCTAGAAGTAATAATGCAACAGACGTCAATCACGAATGAAACAGAGTCTAGGAATTAGACGAAAGATTTACATTACCATTGCCTAAAAGGTACGGAATGAACATACTACTGTTTCCTTATATCTTTATATTTAATTCATTATATGTAAAAAGGGTGGTTTGTATACAGTTGATTTATTTCTAATCTGTATTCAGTTAGAGATGTTCAATTAGTTCTATTTGTGAGTTACTTAACGATGCCACAAAAAAATCAACTAATTATTGAATTTGACATTTATTTTTATGGTTAGCGTGATAAGTCCACACTTCGAATTTCTTAAATAATAAAATCATCCCACACATTTAAATTGTGATATTCTACTTCATGTGGTGAAGTTCTAATTAATAAATGTTGACAAAGTCTTCTATTAGTATTTTAACGTTAACAAAATTTGGGTTCCCGATGATGATTAATACTCAGTCACCATCTCCAGATGATGCTAACTAATATGGTTGGCGATGTGCACGTCGAATGATAGTATTCAAAAGTTTTGGTGTTTGTGAAAACTAATTGTGTAGTGCATTATTTTTGTACCCTTTCGAGGGGTGTGGTAAGGGCTAGGAAAGTTTGAAACTGATCTATTGTTGACTTTAAAGTTTTTAATACAAATTTATCAGAAAGTTTTTTAAAGTACGCTAAAAAAAAACCTAAAGAAATAACACCGTTTACTGTGGTTTCAAAACGATCAAGTAGACCATAGAATATTTTTGTTTCCGATTATGACAATTTACATAATTACAGGAAACTTAAAACACCACAGTAAAAAACATTACAAACTTATATAAATAACGAGAGGAAATAGAACATCATTAAATTGCCAACTCTCCTACGGTTCATGCTGCAAACTTCATCTGTGTGAGTTAATACTTACATTATCGCTCGTTAAATACTATTATTCCATACATGTGGACTGCACTCTTTATATTACCAGAGGATTTTGTATAATCCAAGCCAAAATTTTCGAAGTTGAACACAAATACGCCAAAAAATCATTAGGTGTTAAGCCCGACCTAGACAGGATCACCTAAGTCAAGCAACCGGACCATAGAGATACACCGAGTGTTGAGACTATTGCTGTCCTGAATGAGAAATAGCTGATCATAGACTCGCACTGGCCAGTTATAGAACTATACCGTACTATTGGGAATGACCAGCATGATATAGATGAGATAATAGAGTAAGATCCCAGAGCTGCCAGACTTACGTCATTTTAGCAAAGCTAATATTTTGGCAATAAATAGTGTGATATGTAGCTTGAAAGCGGGGTGCTTTTACAGATAACAGCTACAAAAATTATTAAAAAACCTTACTAACCTACGTTAAAGTGTGATAGCTGGTTTTCATATGTTTGACAGAATACTGTTAAAAACCAACATTCATTATTGCCAGACACTTTCTGTGGGCCATAAATTCCGCCAGAAGCTTTAAAGCTCGAAAAAACACAACCTAACCTAACATAACTGTGATACCTTATCTACTATCAACTATGTAAAAAACGAAACAAAACAAAACATTTATTATGTTAGGCTAGGTTTTTTTTTTTTAGCTTTAATGTGTCTGGCGGAAGTTAGGGCCCACGGAAAGTGTCTGGTAACAATCAATGTTTGTTTATAACAGTATTCTGTCAAACATATGAAAACCGGCTATCACACTTTAACGTAGGTTAGTAAGGTTTTTTTGTACCTTTTGTACTCATTACCTGTAAAAGGGCCCCGCTTTCAAGCTATCAAATATGCATACATTCTTAACTACATATCACACTATTTATTGCGAAAATATTAGCTTTGCTAAAATGACCTAGGTCTGGCGGCTCTGAGATCTTGGTCTATAAAGAAGTGGCACAATAAGTCTACATGGCTGGAGTACAGTCACCATGACAGATGGCCCTAAGGGAGAAAACGGAGGTTGAGCATTTTTGGCGATTTCTGGGTCCCTTTCTATACATTGCAAATATAGTTTAAATTATTTGTTACCAAATCCCCATCAGAAATTGTTTATGAATTTTTGAAAGACATGGGTCTTGCTTCCTATTCCAAGATCACTGTGTTCGTCTTTTATAGAACTAAATGGTATATTATTATATGAGCGATTATGATAGCTATTACTCACGAAGATGATGTTTGGGCCCATGAGTCGTAGGTGAGTGGCGCAAATCTTCTGAATAAATAATAGTCATAATAGCGAATGTACTATGCTTTTTTTACACCTATTGAGGTAGTTATATCGCAAGAGGTGCGACATTTATTAGTGAATCGATAAACTTGAGACGCGAGAGAGAGAAGGGAAAGATTTGGCAATGCCGGGTATAGTTTCTGAAGCCAGCTGATCGACTCGTCACTAATGTCAATATATTTTTACCTCTTTTTATAAATCAATGGAAAAATATATTATTATATATATAATAAACAAAATTGGTAAATCTTCTATTTATATGATACTGCATTTAAAATAAGCGCAAAGTATTTTCAGATATATAAATAAATAAATATCCGCGCCAAGTATTAGAAATAGTGCGGCGCTGCCAGACATCTACTACTCATGTCCTCCATTCAATAATTTCTAAAATTTTCGTGTAGCTGCCATTACGTTATTTTACGGTGAATCATCTCGATATTTATACACTAGCTTTGTCAGGAATTAATTTAAATTTTGCCTCGTTTTTGAGATCATTCTTAAATAAGGATCAGTCGTGTGAGGGAAAATAGTGTCACGACATCAATTTATTTTGCATGGCATCCATGCAATCTTAAATGTCGATAAAAACTGCAAACTTTGAATGAATGAATCTCGGAGTTGGAAAGGTTAATGGAGTTCATATTTTACTAGAATGTTTATTGATATGTTAATTAAATTTCGTGACTTTCTTGAATAACGTGAATTGTGATATAACTGCTTTACAACAAATAAATTAGACTGAAATTTGATAGCATTATTCGATACCTACTCTTAAAAACCGCTGCCTAAGGAATCACTACTTCCACATTCAGATTTTTCATTCAAGTCACTTTAAAGGAAACATTTTGACTAGATTTGCACTCTAGTACGTGGAAATTATTGGTCATAGAATTTTAATAATATTTGGGGCAGATATTATAGAAAAGTTTGAGGCGTCGGTTTCCACTATATACTATAAAAATGACGTTTCTAGTTTACCCTACTTATTTTCCCCTATTCACAACCTGCCACCTCCCACCCCTTCAATGGAATCATCTCAATCTGATGTCATTACAATACATAATAATTGTCCTAACTTTCAAGTGAATATCTCAATTCTATGTTATCAATCCCATTAATAATGGAGCGGACATGGCGTGGTCTGAAAAATATTAGAAAAAAGTCTGAGGCCTTGGTTTCTAGTATATACACCAAATCCCAAATTTCTGTACTCTTACCAGCTAGATTTACTTATTTTCCCCTATATACTCCTACTTAACCCCCAACACTTTAACGGAATCATCTCAAAATATAATCTAGTTCCAGATATCGTTATAATTTATACGTCTACCATATTTCAAGTTAATACCTAAATTTTATTTTATCAACCCCTTTAATAATGAGTAAGGGTGGTGGGTGGTTGAAAAATATTATTAAAAAATCTGAGACCTTGGCTTCTAGGACATACACCGAATATCAAGTTTCTGTACTCTTACCAGCTCTCTTTAATTTTTTCCCTATTTGCCTTTACTTACCCCCCACTTCTTCAACGCAATCATGTCAAAATATAATTTAGTTTCAGATATCGTTATAATACGTACGTGTACCAAATTCAAGTAAAAATCTAAATTTAATTTTATCAACTATTTTAATAAGGGAGTGGTGATGGTGGAGGATGGAAACTATGATAAAAAACCTGAGACCTTCCCTTCTAGTATATACACCAAGTCCCAAATTTCTGTAGTCTTACCAGCTTGCTTTACTTATTTTCCCCTATCTACCCCTATTTAACCTCCAACCCTTCAACAGAATCATCTCAAAATATAATCTAGTTCCAGATGTCGTTATGGTACACACGTGTACCAAATTTTAGGTGAATATCTCAATTTTATTTAATCAACCCCTTTAATAATGGAGTAGGGGTGGTCGGGGGTTGAAAAATATCTATATTTGATATCTTGGCTTCTAGTACATACACCGAATTTCATGTTTCTGTACTCTTACCAGTTTGCTTTACTTAATTTGCCCCATTTACCCCTATTTAACCCCCAACCCTTCAACTGAATCATCTCAAAATATAATCTAGTTCCAGATGTCGTTATAATACATACGTGTATCAAATTTCAAATGAATGTCTCAATTTTATTTAATCAACCCCTTTAATAATGGAGTAGGGGTGGTCGGGGGTTGAAAAATATTATTAAAAAATCTGAGGCTTGGGCTTCTAGTACATGTACCTTATTTCAAGTTACTGTACTCCTACCAACTTGCTTTACTTATTTTCCCCTATTTAACCCCCAACCCTTCAACGGAAACATGTACGTGTACCAAATTTCAAGTGAATATCTCAATTTTATTTTATCAACCCCTTCAATAATGGAGTAGGAGTGGTGGGGGTAAATAATATTAAAATATTTGAAGCCTTGGCTTCTAGTACATACACCGAATTTCAAGTTTCTTGCCAGCTTGCTTTACTTATTTTTCCCTACTTACCCCTATTTAACCCCCAACCCTTCATCAGAATAATCCCAAAATATAATCTAGTTCCTGATGTCATTGTTATATATACGTGTACCAAATTTCACGTGAATATCTCAATTTTATTTTATCAACCCCTTTAATAATGAATTGGAGGGGGTGGAGGGTTGAAAAATATTACGAAAAATTTTGAAGCCTTGGCTTGTAGTAGATACATCAAATTTGAAGTTTCTGTACTTTTACCAGCTTGCTTTACATATTTTCCCCTATTTGCCCCCCAACCCTTCACCTGATATCTTTAAAAAACAATCCAGATCTCGTTATAGCATATACGTATACAAAATTTGAAGTCAATATCTTAAACCGTTCCGGAGAAAACGTGCGGACAAAAAAGTTACAGACAGACAGACCGACAGACAGAAAATTTTTTTTTCGCTCAAATTTAAAATCTCGACGTTTCATGACATTCTAAACCCATTTCAAGAAAAAAAAATTTTGAAAATTTTTTTGCGATTACTATACTTCCAATCCACTACGTGGATGTGGAAGTAAAAGTGAAAAACGTAAACAAACCATATGGTGATAAACTTAGGTGTCACTGTCAGTGAGTTGATCGTCACCTGCAGCAAGAGTTGATCGCAGTCGATTTAAAATATCATTGGGTCAATGGAACGGTGATTTTTTAATTTGTATTTGTGATTGGCCGGATATGCAGTGAATTATGAATCGACACTACAATGAATTATAGGTATTATTTTTCACCCAAAAAATGCTAGTAATTGTCATATAATTAAATACAGGTGTAGAAAGAGTATTATATAATGCTAAGAAGTTAGCAGATGGTATAATACTGTACATATATAAAAATCAAAATCCCTAGTAAATAATTACCTCAATGATAGAACAAAATCAACTGTTATCAAACTATCCTTTTGTTTCACATTATAAAGTAGTTTTATTATTTCTAGATTTGTGAATGTTTATGGAAGTGCAGTAAATAAGGAAAGAACACCAGCGCATCGACTGCCATTTTAAAACTGAGTGTTGTTTATGTCGATATAAAAAATATTTTCATATAAGTTCATTTCACTTGTAAATTTCGTGTACTCTTAATTTAATTAAATTTCTGTGGAGATTTTTGCATTTACTGTATAAATACTCTTTTTTTTTATTTGTTATTTATTATGTTCAATTTTTAACCAACAAATATAAAATATTTCAGTAAAAATATAATTTTAATATAATAAACCTATTCTAATCTATTGTTATTAGATAGAAAAATAATTGTTGACGTCACATTTTATATTAAACTACATATTTCAGTTACAATACCTATAAATAAATTAGTAAATTACAACTTGTATCACTTCCTACAACAGTCTCATAATTTCGCATTGATTGGGATTTTACTTCACACATTCTCTTCTGTCTCCTCGATGGTGACCCAAGACTCTAAAACAGATTTCAAATTTAAGAGGTTATTAAAATATATGGAACATATAAACCTGATATGTGCTTCCCAAAGTCGACTGATATAAATATGCTTATGTCAAATGGTAAAATTTTAATTTATATATAAATATACAGGACAAGGCAGGTAGATAATCCAAACACAAGTTCACTCAGCTTATTGTTCTAAAATGTATAAATTGGAAGCTACAGTAATATGTTATGGAAAATTGAAATAATATCTCAACTTGCTTGTATATTTAACCCGGTGAAATTGGACTTTTCTGATCTAACAAAATATATCCTTCATTTTTTTTTATTTTAAATTGATTTATTCTGGTGTTTTAAAGAAAATATTAAAAATCGACAACGAGATCACTATAGCATAAAAAATTATTCAAGGTCAAAGTTCACAAAAAACTATTTTTTTCTAACGTCGCACTTTTATGGAGGAGGTTATTATGAAAATGAAAGATAATAAAATTCCACACAAAAATGATCTCTTCCATTTTTTATGTATGGTTTAGGCAAAAATGTGCTTCAAAGTTTCCGCGCAGGGCATAATATGCTCCATTTCATATAGTCCATGCATAGAATACGTGCTTGTTCTACGTATAGTATTTATTAGTCGATCGATATTATAATATATATATTGAAACATATTCTTTATAGGATTTTGCAAACAGCAGAAGAGAATAACTATCTATGAGAAAACTGTGTGTAAAAATAATAATGAAATCTTTGCTTTCTTTCGATAACCTGAATTCTGGTTATGCTAGCTGGTTCATTATTATTTTTACACATAGTTTTTCTTTTAGTTCTCATAGATAGTTATTTTTTCTGCTGTTTGCAAAATCCTATAAAGAATGTGTTTTAATACAATTATAAGCAAACAAATAATAATTCACTTTTAAACATACATACAGTGTGCTGCACTTTTCACGGTAACACCTACGTAGCTCAGTTATTAATAAAAGCGATTTATTTTAAACTTGGTTAAGTTATATGCCTCTTGAAGGTACCTAAATGCGCATATACCTATTTAATTTATTCCACAGACGTGCGGACTAAGGGGGGGGGGGGGGGGAAATGGGGTAAATTGTATAAGGG
This sequence comes from Stenurella melanura, assembly GCA_963583905.1. Taxonomy (NCBI): domain Eukaryota; kingdom Metazoa; phylum Arthropoda; class Insecta; order Coleoptera; family Cerambycidae; genus Stenurella; species Stenurella melanura. The sequence goes on from OY757316.1 coordinate 94,177,799, forward strand.
ATTTTTTTTTTTTTTTAAAGATTACCACCATCTCATAACGCATCCTTTAAAGCCCGTTTGTGCCAAATTTTGTTAAAATATCTCTAGTAGTTTTAGAGGTGTAAACAGGTACATATGAAGTTTTGTCAAGAATTAATGGCCTTTAACTCGGGGCGAGGTGAATTTAGAAACAAAGTTATTTCACATTTTTTGCTACAAATTTGAAGTAATAATCAAAAATATCTTCGTACTCGCCAACAACGCTAAGAAAATTCTGCCCATTTATACAGGCCCTATACAGTTTACTTGTTTTAAATCTAGTCATGTTTTTGGCAAGTACGAAGATATTTTTGATTTTTACTTTAAATTTGTAGCAAAAATTGTGAAATAACTTTGTTTTTAAATTGACCTCGTTAGTTAAAGGCCATTATTAATTCTTGACAAAACGTCATATTATGTACCTGTTTATACCTCTAAAACTACCAATTACAAAATTTGGCAGAAAGGGATTTTAAAGGATGCCCTATGAGATGGTGGTAATCATTTTTTTTAATTGCTAATACAATTTACTTGAAAATTTACCCCATTTTCACCCCCTTAGTCCGCCGCACATCTATGGAATAAATTAAATAGGTATATGCGCTTTTAGTTACCTTCAAGTGGTGTATAACTTAACCAAGTTTAAAATAAATCGATTTATTAATAACTGAGATACGTAGGTGTTACCGTGAAAAGTGGAACGCACTGTGTATATGTTATACTATTATACGGGACGTCTCACTTTTCAGGATTCCTATATCACAGCACTCTTATTTACAATGTGATTTTTATAAAATTCGTGGAAGGTACTTATCCATTAGGAGATTGTATCACGGTAAAATATTTTAAAATCCACCAGTGGCGTCTGCTGTTATGAAGAAAAACGTACCTAATGTTCCAAAAAAGAATATTAGTCAAAGTTTTAACTGTAAAAGAATCTCATTATCTTATCCGTTGTTAACAAAAACTCACTGAAATCGAATTTTAATAACATAGTGTACTTGGTGTTCACGTAATAGGAAAATAAAACTTCTCTTGAGTGGAAATTTCGAAGCACATTTTTGTCTAAACCGTTCGTTGTACATAAAAAATGGAAGAGATCACCGGCGTGCGGAATTTCATTATCTTTCATTTTTATAATAACCTCAATTGGCCTACGAGCCATAGAAATCACGATATTCGCAAAAAACCATTTTTTGTGAACTTTGACCTCGAATGGTTTTTTACGCCATAGTGATCTCATTCTCGATTTTTAATATTTTCATGAAAACATCAAAATAAATCGATAAAAGAAAAAAATGAAGGATATATTTTGCTAGATCAGAATAATTTTTATCTAAAGTGACTGGAGTAATTGAAAAGTACTCATTTTGGTCCATTTATGGTGTCATCGAAAAAGTAGGGATCGATTATTTTATTTCTAACTATTTCCGCCCACACATTTACCTTTAGTGGACGAGTTTTATTTCTTCAAATTCAAATGTTTAGAAACAGATCATATTACTTTTTGCTAACCTATGTTTTTAGAGTAACTTGACCTCGCTGATTCCGATAATTTGGTTTTCGTCTCGAATTCGTGGTTCGACCAACCCAAAACCATCTTCATAAGACGTGAATGGGCTTGTTCGGCATTTTTTTTTTTAATTTCATAAATCAAAAGTGCAAGTATAAATTAATGGATCTGCAAAAAATCAGAATCTTATTTGCACGTTTAGTATCTTAAAAACTATTACAAATCTCCATTTCTCGAAAATGGGGCGTGGCCAGACGTTAGGTCACTGTACGCATAGACTTGGCGATCACAATAGACTTGATGCTCCTTACTTGTTATAATTATATGTTTTCGAAGTATTGTTTGTTTTGCTTACTACTTGACAGTAGGGGAGTACAATTTGGTGAAATGTCAAAATATTACAATTTTCTCTCGCTCCTGCCGGGACGAATTTCCGATTTTGACCCTGCAATTTACAATGGACTCAATTAGTGTGACGTCACATGATTATGCAACCCCTATATACTAGTGTCATGACACACGGGTTGCCTGCCAAGCATACTGAAATTTGACCCTTAATGCATATGTTTATAAGGCGACATTTTCGGGGATAGAAACATAGCATACAATTTTATTTTATTTCTCCCGTGTAAGAAATATTTAAGACATTTCAGTTATCATATTACATGGACAAGGTATCGGTAAACATACACAAGTATAAAGTATTACAAAAACTGTAAACAAAAATTAAAATAAAGTTTTTATAACTCATACATAGATATATACATTTTAACATATTTTTTGAATGTGAAATAGTTATTCGAAGTCCTTAAATATTTCTTCCAGAGGAGAAATAAAATAAAGTTCTATGCTATGTTTCTATCCTCGAAAATGTCGCCTTATAAACATATGCATTAAGGCTCAAGTTCCAGTGTGCTTGGCAGGCAACCCGTGTGTCACCCAACCAGCAAAATATATTTTATAAAGGTTGTATGAACTGCTATAAAATATATTTTATAGAAGCTTCAAATTCCTATAACGTGGTTAAATACCCCTATACGATATTTATAGAATCAAAAAGGGCCCACTTTTATAAAACACTTTGGTAATGTAACAGTTCTATAAGAAGTGTATACGACAGCTTTAAAACCATTTTATACAACAACTATAAAAACCTTTTGTAGTATGTATTTGGTAATAATTATACAACAGTTTTGAATCGGCATTATGAAAGTCTTACACAAATATTCTATAGTGATTGTATACTGCATTCTGCATATATTTTAAAAACCCCTATAAGTATTTAATACAATTATTTTCTAATTGTGCTATAACGCAGATATTATTTCTAATAATATACCAATTTAAAGAAACATTTTATTTTTTAGTGAAGAATATTGGAACCAAATGATTTTAAGATTGGCATATAACGCGGAGATTCTTAATTATTTGTACAAATAATGGAGTAGCTTAAACTCGATAGGTGCTGCGGTTCGTATAAATGGTAGATAGTATTTTATCATTTTAAGAATCTTGGTTTTGTGTTAAAATGAACCAAATTTTATTGCGAAGGAAATTTTATTGATAAACTATATGTATGTTTCTGCCAAAAAAATTATGCGCCTTAGTTTTTGCAACATTTCCTTTAAAATTATAAAAAAGAAATAAATAAAAATATAAAAATTTTGCTTTTTTTGATCTATACTATCAATTTTTAACTATGTAAGGCTCTTGTTAAAAATTAATCTTCCAAAAATACCAAATAAATCTCATTTTAGATTTAAGTTTAACGCTTTCGACTACATTTTACATAATGGCGGCCGTCCCTGAATCAACAAATCTTCATTTAAACATGGCGAATTATAATACAACGATTTTATTCCACAAAAAGGCATTATAATATATTTTTGTGTAAATTAGAACGGTGTACGATGAAATAGTTTTATAGTCGTGCATATTTAGGCATTATAAGAATATTTATTATATGAAAGCATTATGCGCGCCAACGCGATGATGCTGTTGAACACAGCCATTGTTTAGATATGCGGCGATCTGCACTATACAATCTTTCTTTTCTATGACGTCTCAATTCGTAGCGTTATAGAATAAACATAAACATAACCCTAAAATATTTGAACGAAACTACCGCAAATATTTTGGCCGTGATGAGTAGTGTTTATGGTGTTTTATTTTGCAAAATTGTAATAAAAACGATGTTTAACAATTGAAACAGTGGAAAATGGAAGAAGGGAACTCACCATCGTTCCAGGCAGTTAGGAACAAAAAAAACTGCTAAATTTTTTATGTATTTCTTATGCATAAATTGTATGAAGTAGTTGTATAAAACCAAAGTCATTATCTAGAATTAAAACTAGTTTACATTTTATGTCACTTATTAAATATGTCTTTAGATTTCCTAAAATGCCACTTGATTTATTTATGTTAAGGTAGGATGATCTTATAGGTAGTTCAAAATCGTTTTCTGTTTGTACTGGGTATCCATAAATTTGCAAATTATTACATTTTACAATATGCTCCATACACATACTATTTCTTTTTTTAAAGTTAAGAACCATTTATCATTATTTTTTTTAGTTTAATGTAAATTTTTGAAATTCAATCGTTTTAAAACGTCCTCGTAGCCACTATTTTTTAATTTGGGGTATTCATTTTGTGTATGAATCTCATATTTATCGGCATTTAGCCTTTCACCTAATCTCTTAGCTACCTGTGCTAAAGGACAATTTCTATTTCTAAGTAAATTTTTAATAAAAAATAATCTGTTTTCAAAAGGGTAGGCATTAAATGCCGACAAAACACCATTTTTTTTTACTTCATGAATTAAATGCGTGAGGTTATGTACATTACTGGTTATATAATCTTCACCATAAAAATCTCTGTACATTTCTTCGTAGTTATCTAACAGTGATTCAGCTAAGGGCAATATTTTTTTATATGAATTTAAGGGGCATATAGTAATATTACAAAAGAGCAAGAGAAAATGTTGATAAACGTCACCAGGTAAAACTTTCTTTAAAATTAATATGATAATATACAATAAGAAAGTTTGGTATTCAGTACCTTTCCAGTAAGCAAGCACATCTAATCCATGAACAGCTTGATGTATTTAGGAAGACATTTTACAATTTAATAAAAAGTTACATACTAGATTAATATCTCTAGCACACCATTTTGTTGAATAATTTCCATCCCTCCAGCCCATTCATTATTCCTAGATCAATAAAGTGTAAAGAATCACCAAAAGGAAAATCTTCTACGATGTTAATGAGAATATTTTCTACGGGTGTCTTACAAATAAAACAGCGAATTTTAACGTGAACTTTTTTGTTCCCTTGTGTACGTTTTAAAATGATGCCATCGTTGAGCACTTGCTAACTAGTGGCTTAACTTCTGCAATTTCATGAATGTTGCATAAAATTGGCCAAAACTCACATCTGGAACTTTTATGTATTGGGAGACCATCAATGTTTATGTTAAGAGAAATTGATTCTATATCAGAAATATTTTCCAATGAATATAGTAGTTCTGTAAGTACCGAGGTAAATCCATTATGCTAGTAAGTACCATTTTCTAGAGTAACCTAACTTTGGGGATTTTTAATAGCGTTCTAAGATCTTTCGGAGGCAAATTTGGAACCACCTGGTTCCATATATCAGATAGCTCCCTTAATGCCGAATATGTTATATTAAAAGAGGTTTTCCAAGTAATGAGCTGCTTTTTAATTTTAATTTTTTTATCATTTTCAAAAAGAGATTGTATGTTTTCTTCGTCATCTGTACTATTGTTAGATTCACCACCATTTAACGTATCAAAATAAGTGTTCATAAATTCCAGTTTTTAAGCATCCTTACTATAGTTGTACTGTTCATTATCTTGGGTGTTGGGAGAACTTATTATGCCCCTTATGTCTTATATCAGAGAGTTAATTTCAAGAATTTGTTGGTAATTTTTCTTGACGGCTCTTTTGAAATGTCCACTTTTTTAAATTTTTTGCCACTGAGAAAGCATTGGTTATACGCGTTCAGTACTTAGCAATAAGTTACTCTCAGGTGGAAAAGTAAGATTACGTTTGGAATTTTGTTACGCGGAATATAACATGATTTTGTTTTCTCAAACCACAATTTTGTCCTATAACACATTTATAAAAGAGGTAGTCTTTTTGTAAAATAAACATAACTATAAAACTATTTTATAAATTAGCGCATGTAAAGGATAAAAAATAATTTTAATAATTTCCTTATATAACCTTAATAAAACATATTAATACAACTATTTTATAAGGTTATAATCAAAAGCCATGTGTACAACTATACGACTCTTTCACGATATGTTTACAATCCTTATATATAATTTTTTTTAATGTCGTATAACGTATTACAATACTTTTATAAAAATTTTAAAGAACTAATAATTATTTGTTCTATAAAACATGTTGTAAAAGCCATTATAAAACAATTTTAGACAATTATTTTCTTCAGGAACAAAATTATCACAATTATATGCTCTATAAAGTCAAATTGTTCTTAAAACAACGCTATCCGATAATTATAAAATAATTCACTTCTTTTAATGTTCCATTTTGCTAGTTGGGTCATGACACTAGTATATAGAGGTTGCCTAACTTGTGACGTCACAACTAATTGAGTCCATTAGAATTCATCGCCGGCCTTCTCCTTTGCGTAGACACATAGAATGAACTTCCACTCGACGTATTTATTTAGTTATCAGCGTTTAAAAATTCCGTTTTTCGACTTTTCAGGTTAAATTTGAAAGGTCCCAGAAAGCCATTTTTCTTACGTCACTTGACTCGAGAACGGAAAAAGTTAATAATACGAAATTTTAAGTGTATAATGAGAATATGAAAAAGTATAAAAACCATATAAAAAGAATATCATGAAACAAGCCCATTGAGAGAAAATTGTCGAGAGAGTTGAAATGTAGTTTATAAAATGTTCTTTAAAATGATGTATATAAAGTTATAATTTCACTAGCTCGTTAGCGTGCAATGAAGGTCTAAAATGAGACATTTAAAAAAAAACAACAAAAAAGTTAATCACAGTTGTAGTGCAGTAAAAAAAGGACACTGATGATTTTGTAACAGCAATATTATGATTTTATACCTTCTAGGGTATCACCAGGAGTATACATCTGAGTTGTGAGCTTCCAAAGCCTATTGCATTTTTTTTAGAAGCAGAAAAAAATTAAAAAAATTTTTGCTTATTTTTTTCCAGGAGAAGGAAGCACTTTGAAAAAAACACCAAGAGAAAAAAGATGCTATTTTTTTTTCCAAAAAAATGAGCCTAAATATTTCCAGAATTTTTATGGAATATTTAAGCAGACCTTCGCAGATGTTCACAGTTTCAATAGCCTCTAGATCAAAAAATTGAATTCGGTCGGACTGATGGTCAAAGAGAATTTTATTCAGGGGGCCGAGGAGAACATTTTCTCCAAGTTCCAGGACAATCGACTGAAACCCATTTTTACTATAAAAAACTGCAAGGTCCTTTCAATAACAAATACAAGGTTCAATATTTGGGCACCAAAATTTCAGGGTGTTTTGTTTTCAACAAAATATTTTCTGAAAGTTTGAAACCGATCGGAACTCAGCTCAGATTTGTTGTAATTTTAATTGCGAAGGTTTTTGGTTTTTTGTTTGTCCCGATCGGACCTCTAGAACCGGATACCTAAAAAAACACTGTTCAAAAAACAAAACTGTTCATAAAAAAAACCGCTATAGGCTTTGGAAGTTCAAAACTAAAATATATACTCCTGGTGATACCCGAGAAGGTATGAAATCATAATATTACTGTTACAAGACTATGCACATCTCATCGTTTATTTGGTCTTTTAATAATAATAATAATAATAATAATAATAATAATAATAAATCAGTTTATTTTGCAAATGGGTAGTATACAAAATGAGACCAGGTGACAACTAAAGTTGGTTTTAAACCAGGCCTCTTTGATCTGCTTATTTATGTTATACAGTTAAAATATATATAGAAAGAAAATACACATATAGGTACTTAAAACGGTTATGCATAATGCAATATTCGACGAATAGTATAAAAGTAATTAATAAATAAATTGCTTAAAATACACTAACTGCAAAGGTTCTTTACATATATTCATGGTCAATAATAAATTGTTCTGATCTTACTAGCTGTATTAGTCTTTCCTTAAAACTAGCTGGACTGAGTCTTTTTAAATAAGCTGGAAGCTGGTTGTACATTCTTGTTGCCTGGTATGAAAATGATTTTTTATATTGTTGTGTATGATGTATGGGTACAGTCAGAATAACATCACGATTTCTGGTTTCCACAGTGTGTGCATTTCTGCGTGTTTCAAGTTTTTCATGTAGATATCCAGGCTTTTTAGTAACAATCACATTATGCACCAGACAACACAAATGTATCCATCGCCTTTGTCGCATATTAAGCCATTTTAGTTGGCGGATATATGGACTTATGTGTTCACGGTAAGGAATAGATTTGGAAAACCTAATGCAAGAGTTTTGTACTTTTTGTAACCTATGGGAATTTGCAACTGTGAGACAGGGACCATATACTGTGTCACTGTTTTTACTGCACCATCGCTCAGAAGAATACTTTGCGGTTTGTGTAAAATATATTTAGATTTTCATTACCTGTAACATCAGAAATGTCATAGGCTTAGAGAAGGGGTACCGGCCTTTGCTTCATTTTTAGGAACTCCCTCTGCAATCACTCCTAGAAGCAATTCATATCGGTTTTTGACAAACTATCAATTAAGGGTAATTCGACCTCACTGTCTTCAAATACATTTTTTAATGTCTTATTTATAATAAAGTCCTGGCGGAGTCTAGCCATAGCTACTCTACTACTCAACCAGGGCACGTACACAACACACAAAGACAGCTACAGTACAGCCATTCCCCGCAGCATTGCCATCTGCCGAAGATGAAACTCGAACTGAGGAGTAATAACCGTGACTAGACGTGTTGTGCCACTCAACAGAGGCCTAGTCCACTGCTACCATCTCGTAACATACTTGAAAACGCGTCTTAACATCCATACCCTGGCCAGGATTCGAACTCGGGGCTCCATGATCCGAATAACATGATATTTAATTTTTGCGACATAACTTTGTAAAATATTCTCCAGTTTCAAAATTACACTGACCCATTTCTTATCTTGTGGTATTTTCCGAAGATGTGTTATCCCAGATAAGCGTGACATCTTCTACCACGCATAAACGATTATAGTAGAGTGCTCGCGTTGACAAAAGTCGCTTAGTTTTCGATCCCGTTGGCACTTTTAGAGTAAAATGTATGACCTTGTCAAATATGTTATTTATGCCCTGTGGATTACGAATCCACTTGTCGTCAAAGAATCGTCATGAATATAAGGGCGCAAATCAAAATTTTCTAATTAACTACACCACGCGATAGAGTCAATCATGAAGCGTATTTTATCCAAAAATCATTAAATTCTCTGTAGAATTTCTATTTTTAAAATAAATAAGGAAACGAACTTTTGCATAGGCTTATATGGCAGTAAAAATAAAAAATCCTCATTTTCTCTGTTCGACTACGGCTGAAAATTAATTATTTTTCGTCTACTTTTCTATTCCCACGACGATATCTCCCAAACTATTATATTTATCAAAAAAATATATTCTTTATAAAATATTTGCCATATATTCCAGATTACAATGGTTTTTAAATCAGATTTTTTGAGAATTTAATAACCAAAATATTTAATAATGTGTAGCGTGATATCAATTTTCGAAGCTTGTCAGCGGCATACGTTCGTTGCAAATTCTCGCTCTCCCACTCTTTAAAACTGTTTCAACACACCCCACTTCGCACCCGCTCTGGCCGACCGTTAGATAGATTGGCGCATAGTAGCTCTCGTGGTTCATAATATTTTGAAATTTATATCTTGAAAATGATTATTACTACGAAATAAATGTAAGTATATTTGTAGAATATTAATTCAGTGTTACATGGACTTACATAAAAATTATGGCCCTCCTAAAATTATTATGTAATAGATTAACACAATATAAAAAACTCCCTATAGTTCACTGTTTGCAAGATACTTTCAGCTGGTATGTATTTTAAATTTTCTACCATATAGGTAACTGATGTATATGCTTTTTAGAAGAAATTAAAATGAAAAGTACTACTGATAGCACAAGTTCTGAAAGTGAGATTGAGAAAAATATAATTTAATGTAAAACAGATTCGTAACATATTAGCTTAGTTTGTTTGAAACCGGGCCCTGTAATCAAAGGTTTTGAGAAATCGTTTGCAACATTTACTGATTGTTTAAAAATCTATGAAAAAATAAGTAACCAAGGAGAAGATGATCTATATCCTAGCATTATGTCATTCAAAAAAACAAACAATTTTGACTGGTCTGGCACCCAAATTGCTATTCTAGTTTTACTAGCCAAAGAAATATAGAACATTTAAGAAGATAAATAGACAAAGAAATTGAAAAGAGTTCAGATGGATCCAATGCCTGTCCATCAACTTTTTCCTATGTGTATTTTCGTAAAATAATTTTTTTAAGTAGAAAAATGTACTTTTGTCAGAAGTACAACAATAAAGCTTGCTCAAGTAATGACCACGGAACCAGAAAGAAAAGTAAGACTACTAGCCCACCAGAATCCCATAATTTTCGAAAAAATTTGTGCTAACGATTTAATACCTGTGGGAATTGAATATCATATTTCATGTTTCTAAAGTCGCTATATAAAATGCAGAGGTCTATCTAACAATAAAAATAAAAGTGGAAAGCGGACAGACAACGAACGGAGTTCTACTAAAATATGTAAAATTCTTGAGAAACGGTTTTTAAAGCAAAAAGGGTATGGTATGTCGTCAATTTATGATGATAAGTATCTAGAATGGATAGATATAGGTCTAAAAGAGAGATCAGTAGACTACTTATAAATACATTTACCGGCAAAGGAGTCAAAATTGTTAAATCTACAAAGAGAAACGAAAAATATGTTAATTGAGAAAACGAGGCTTAAAACTTTGCATTTTCTATTGTGACTTTAGAAATATTAAACATGATATTTAGTTTCTATAGCATTTAAATCGTTAGCACAAATTCTTTAGAAAATTATGGGATTTTGGTGGGCTAATAGTCATATTTTTCTTTCTGTGTTCCTGGTGATTACTTGAGAAAGCTATTTTATTGAAAAAAAAAATTATTTTATGCAAGGACACGCCTCAAGAAGTTATTGGACATGCACTCCATCCATCTGAACTGTTTTTAATTTTTTTCTCTTTCTCCATTTTTCTCCTTCAATGTTCCATATTTCTTTTGCCAGTAAAACTAGAACAGCAATTTCGGTGCCAAACCAAACAGCCAAAATGATTTGTTTTTCGAAATCGCATAGTTCTAGAATATACATCATCTTCTCTTTGGTTACTTATTTTTTCACGGAGTTTTAAACAATCAATAAATATTGCAAACGATTTATCAAAACCTTTGTTTACAGGGCCCGGTTTCATACAATTTAAGCATAATATTTTACGAATCTGTTTTTCTTTAAATTTTATTTTTGTCTCAATCTCACTTTCCGAACTTGCGCTATCAGTAGTACTTTCCATTTTCATTTCTTCTTCAGTTACCTATATGGTAGAAAATTCTGTTAAAAAAATACATACTTACCAGTTAAAAGTATCTTGCTAACATCGAACTGCCGAGTTTCTTATAAGGTGTTAATACATTACACAAAAATTTTATGTAAGGCGAAATAACACTGAATTAATTATTAATTAAACAAATATACCTACTTATATTATTCATTCCATAGTAATAATTTTCAAGATATAAATTTCAAAATATTATGAACCACGAGAGCTACTATGCGCCAATCTATCTAACGGTAGGCCAAAGCGGGTGCGAAGTGGGGTGTGTTGAAACAGTTTTAAAGAGTGGGAGAGCGAGAATTTGCAACGAACGTATGCCGCTGATAAGCTTCGAAAATTGATATCACGCTACACATTATTAAATATTTTGGTTATTAAATTCTCAAAAAATCTGATTTAAAAACCATTGTAATCTGGAATATATGGTAAATATTTTATAAAGAATATATTTTTTTGATAAATATAATAGTTTGGGAGATATCGTCGTGGGAATAGAAAAGTAGACGAAAAATAATTAATTTTCAGCCGTAGTCGAACAGAGAAAATGAGGATTTTTGATTTTTACTGCCATATAAGCCTATGTAAAAGTTCGTTTCTTTATTTATTTTAAAAATAGAAATTCTACAGAGAATTTAATGATTTTTGGATAAAATACGCTTCATGATTGACTCTATCACGTGGTGTGGTTAGTTAGAAAATTTTGATTTGTGCCCTTATATTCGTGACGATTTTTTGACGACAAGTGGATTCATAATCTACAGGGCATAAGTAACATAGCTGGTAAGGTCATATATTTTACTCTAAAAGTGCCAACGGGGGGAAAGATAGAAATTAATTTGCACTCTACTATTAGATTTAGTTTTCTGACACAACACACAAGCACTAAACTCAATATCTGCTGAACTGAAACTAACAAGTTAATCCATTTTAATGTCTATTCTGAAACAAAAGGAAATATTCAACCTCACGCGTGATAGTTGCTTAACCCTTTAGATGCCAAAATGACAAAGATCTGAATGTATTTTACACCCAAATAAAAAAAATATCCTTCTGAGGAGATTAACTATTTCGTTTTTTTTAAATATGTCTCATTTTAGACCCCATTGTATGCCAATAAGCTAGTGGAGTTATAACTTTATACACATCATTTTAAAGAAATTTCAACTCTCTTGACATTTTTCTCTCAATTTACTTTTTAGATATTCTCAATACATTGAAGAAATGTACCTTTAGGGGTGGTTTTGGGATGGTTCAACCCCGAATTCGAGATGACAACCGAAATTTTCGGAATCAGCCGGGGCGGGTTGCTCTAAAAACATAGGTTGGTAAAACGTAATATGATTTGCTTCTAAGAGTAATTTTAGAAAATTGAGCCTAGACTATATTGACTGTGGTAATCAAACAGAATGAATAGTTACATTGATCAGAGCCCTTCCTTCACTTCGTAAGTTTTTTCAATATTAAAAAAGGAACCATCTAAACTCTTCATATACAGGGTGTCCCACTTAAAACTCCCGGGGCCATTTTCTCGATAACTACAAGTGATATTTGAATTCTGTAAGTATTTACTAGACTGTAAAAATGACTAGTTTTGAGTTAAAACGATCTTTCTACATATTGAGGTATAGATGGCATTGCGATGCAAGTAAATTTTGGAATCTCGAGAACTGTGAACAGAGGCACCTCTGTTGTGATATGACATTGCATTCTAAGCAGTATTTATAAGAGATATTTGAACTTTAATATATAACGACTGCCTTCAAATACGACAAATAACGCACGTAACCACTCAAACTGTCCTTTTTTACGCAATGTGTGCAAATATCCAAAAAACACAGTACTGTCATGTTTTTCACACAGTCCTGTCACACACAGAACTGACCCCTTGTATTTCGACCATGTAGATTACGAAAATGAAGATCTTTCAGTTCCATATATACATAGTCTGTCGGCGCTATATCTAAAACACTATTTGACGAAGAACAGCCAAATTTAGTAGGTAGTTGACAAAGCTACTGCTAGCGAAGAAATAGGTAGACTTTCACTGGAAAACATACAGGATGAAACGTCGAAAGAGAATAAATAATGAAAAAAATGTGAAGGATGGTCATAATATCTGGCATGTAGTTAACATAATTGGCAAAGAAGCGTCGTATAATACTTTCATTGAAAAATATACAGACAGGGTGGTCATCTCAAGAAATAATTTAACTATGGTGAGAATTTACAAAGATATTTATGCAAATCTTGCATATTTAACCACCTTTTATATATCATTTATTTTTTCTATCGGGTGACTATATATATTTTTAACCAAAAGTTATCAAGTTTTTTTTGTAGTGACAGTTATAACTATATTCCAATTATTATTCTCCTATGCCGTCTCTTAATTAATAATTTTTTAGAGTGACCACCTTATATAAATAAGAGGGTAAAATCACTTTACCCATTTTTTAAAATTAATTTTAAACTTTTTGGCAGATCTTTTTATTCCAAAATTGGATATCATTTATTTCTGTGCGACTAACGTTTAAAAACTAAATAAGTAAAAATATTCCATTAATCACGACTATGTTGGATCTCTCATAAAAATTAGATGTGTCGGGCTAGCACCCATCTTGTATGAGGTGGCAGACTGATGTAGTTGGGCAGAGAATAGAGATGAGTTGTTATTTAACAACCTGTTATTTTACAACTGTTATTTGTAAGCAGCATTAACAGACTGTTATTTCTGTTCGAAAATAACAGGTGAGAAAATAACAGATAAGAAACACGATGTAGTAAAAATGTTCTTGCTGACTGCTGTTAAACTGTTATTCAGCAGCAACATTAAATGAAATCGCAACGCATCCGTGTAGACTTATGTGTTAAAATAAATATTACCATTGCATGCGCTGTGTCGGGCGTGTTCTGTTACTTGTTGGTGGTAAGAGATCGGCGAGTCAAATTGTTATTTAATTTAGTATTAATCACAACGAGTGGTGGGTTTATATAGCATAGACAAATCACAAACATATCTGTATCTCAGCAACAAAAATTTAATTTTTATTGGGTAGTACGCGAGTATATCTATATGATTATGATATTCATTTTATAAAGAAATAATACATAGGTACATATCTATATGTATCTGTGCTGATATTTCTTTATTAATTTAACATGAAATAATAATAAAGGTTACGGCTTAAAAAACGATTTATGTAAATAAAATTATTTATATTATTACTTTACAAGGCAACGATGCCCATCGGCCAGCGGCAGCAGCATAATGTGTAAAATAACATCTCTGAAATAACATTAGCAAACTGCACACTGCGCGCTGTGATACACGAATGTCAGTACTTCTCAGCGAACTGTTATTTTTAAACTGTTATTTTAGACTGTTATTTGAAAATAACAGAAGCAGTTTAAACCTGTTATTAAAAAATAACAGGTTTTACCATTCACTAGCAGAGAATTGTTTGAACTTTTAAATAGTTAAAAATTATTTGACATCTTGTGATGTAGGCCATTCGTCGAAAATCTACCAATTTATATGGGGTTTGTGGTGGGATAGAGAGTGACACACCAAGTTTTTCTTTAACTATTAACCCCTCACTATCTTCCTATATCAGTATGATTTTGACATCTTTCCGAAGTCAAAAATTTGCAACCGGAAGTCACCTATTTTTGTGCACTTTTGGTCATGGCATTAAAAAAAGATGGTGGGATACGGTTCTTCTGCATCCAACTTTAATATTTGTGACATTGTCATTTATTTGTCAAAATATATGACAAATGGGGGACGGTAGCTCAGTGGTTTAGCGCGTTTAGCTTGCATACTGTCATACCTAGCGAAGCAGGTTCAATCCCTGCTCACCGCGAAATAATTTTAATTATAAAATTATCTCGCAAGATGTGATTCGGACTCCACTATAAACTGTAGGGCCTCGTTTCTCTGTACCTAACACAAAATCATTCCAGATTTTCAAGGTGACTTGAGAAGCGGTTAAGAAAACATTTAAATGGGTAAAAAATAATATGCCCCATTTAGTTAAAGCTGGTGTTAATGCTAAAGCAGAAGATGGTTGGTCAGTAAGACAAATTGCACTGTGTTATAAAATTAAAAATACCTTACTTAACTTAACATTTTTAAAAAAGTGGAGAATAAATGGCTCGATTAGTAGAAATCCTGGATCAAGCGAACGAAGGATATCAACTCAACAACAAGATTTGCAATTGGTGAACACATTAAGAGAACATCCATTGTACTCAGTAATTTTTCTGGATCACGTCGTACTGATCGCCAGCGAGTAAGAGAATCAGAGCTGCGATGTCATCCAGCAGCACAGAAATACTTACATAAAGCAGAGCATAAAGAAGCTCGAGTAGGATTTGCTCTAGCATGTATATTTGGTGTAGGTTTTTGGAATATTGTAGCCTTTACAAATAAAAAATGTTTCCAGTCAGTACATAGCGGTCGTATTCGTGTTTATTGACCCACCAATACTCGATTTGATGAGAAATATATATCCAACAATAATAAAAGTGGCAGATTTTCCATTAATATGTAGCCCTGGTGTTCTGTGGCATATCGAGGAATGATTTAATAGTGAAACGTATATTAGGATTTTAGATAATATTATGCTCCCTTCTACGTCACAATTAATTCGTAATAATTAGCTCATATTTCAAGAAGATAATTGTTCCGTTCATACTGCTTATGCTGTAACTGACTGGTTTGAAGACAACAACATTATTGTTCTTAACACTTTGACTGCTGATGACTTCTGGAGGTGTCATCTCCCTACTACCTATCAATGTTCATGACGCCTTCAGGCGTCATAATGCCCAAAGACGTCATGAGCAAAACAGAATAGATTTTATAACGAGTGCGTTTTTCTATTGTTAATTTTTGCTTTCATTTTTTTTAAGATTATATTTTTGGCAATATCTTAACAAAACCAGTACACATGCAACAGAAAAACAAGATTAGGTTAGCCATCAGGTCATCTAGGCCATATTACATCAGCAGTCAAAGTGTTAACTGGCTGGGTCATAGTCCAGACCTTAACCCTGTGGGAGAAGTATGGAGACTACTCTTAAGAAATATCCAAAATCAAAATGTGAGACGAAAGAATGGCCAAGAATTATTGGAATTTAAAAAATAATGCATGGGAAAATATTACCATGATTATTGCATGAGTTTATTGAATTTTATACTAAACAGACTAATAGAAATTATAAATAGAAATGTGCAATAACCAAATATTAATAGTTTTTTAAAAATTTTTTATAATATTTCTTATGAATTAAACTGTTCATTCGCCTCTTGTTAAAATGTCAAATATCGAATTTTTGTTAATGTTATACCGCAGTGCAATATGTCTCATTGACCATCTTCTGCTTCTGTATTCACTGTTCCCACAAGGAAGTATGGACCGACGAGACCACTTGCATGAATCTTAACCCACACACTCTTTTATTAGAAACATTCAATTCTTTTGTGATGATTACATTAGAGTTCTCAAATCAAAATCATTTTCCGTGCACCCACCACACCACTCGCAAAATTCAGTCAAAGCATATAACAAATGCGGACGAAAACAACGAAAATTCATATTCTTCAACATGCGACATAAAATATGGTCCGATGCCTTAAGTAAAGCACTGTACGACGTGCAGATAGATTTGTTAGGTGTCTCAATAAACGCTTGGGCAATGAGATGCATGTTCTTTTCCGTCACTGCGGTGGA
This sequence comes from Stenurella melanura, assembly GCA_963583905.1. NCBI lineage: Eukaryota > Metazoa > Arthropoda > Insecta > Coleoptera > Cerambycidae > Stenurella > Stenurella melanura. The sequence continues at coordinate 94,194,719 of OY757316.1, forward strand.
GGGGTGGCCATTATGCAGCGCGTCTAACACTGACCTCATTCTTTAAAATGCCATGACAATGTGAACATGAAGCACGATACTCATATACTAACACTTTTCACTTCAAGCTTTATTTTTTCGTATATACAAGTTCGTGCATGAGTAGTTTTTGACAGTTAATTGACTTTTGCCGTGCTCTGTATACAGGGTGACACCCATAAAACTTCCCAGGCAGTTTCTATAGTAACGAAAAGAGATATTCAAATTCTGTAAAGGTCAGTTTAGATATAGCCCAGTTGTCAAAGGCAGAAATTGTTAAAAACCGGTCACTAAGTGTTATATGGCTGAATCTTTCAGAATAAGTGTTTTTGTTGGTGTAGAATACGACAAAAAAAAGTTTACAGCTGTAAGGTGCCGGCGACCCCTAAAAAAATTGAAAATCTTGGCCGAAATTCGGTTTTTGGCCAATAACTCGAAAAATAAAAAAATATATCAACAAACTAATAGCACTAGGCGATGAGGGGGAAATTTCACATCAAAAACGTATATGAAGTTTTTTGTACGATAAAAAATATAGGCTCCAGATTTTTTGTTTAACGCACGAGAATGGAACGTGGCGACACATAAGTACGGCTCGCGAAGCGTGTGCGATCTCGAAGCGCTACACTAAATTTGTTGTAACTTTTGAACTAATTAATGAAATTGAGCTCGACAAAGCTTAAATGAAACGAGTAACATGTGGCTATTGGATTATCAAATTTTCAAATATAAAATGATTGTATGTAATTCAGTAATATTACGGTCCAAATTGCGATATATCCGACAAAATTCATAAAGTTTTGAAAATTGGTGGAAATAATCAAGACAACATATGTAATAATAAACCGAAAAGTTCCCACCCCTAAATTGTGTGCTTCATCCCCTACGACATAGTATTCACCCCAATTTTCGCTTTTTTAAAATTATCTATGAAATGGTGCATTTTACGACAAAAATACCTATGTATAAAAGTGTTCTACAGGAAATTCTCTACAAAAAAGATTTTTAGACCATTTCTCCTCAAACAAATAGTACGTTGGTAAATCAGGGCCGTAATTAGCGCAAGTTATATAATTCGTTTATCTATTTACCATCACCGAAATGTTCGGTGTTACTATGCAGCACATCATTCCGCACTTCCATAGGTCATTGCCCTCATTGTTTGACGAAAATACTCTCGTTTCTGAAACTCAGCAGAAGTTCCTAAGTAATTTGCTTAACAAAGAACGTTTAATTACAGAGCTAGTGAAAAGGTTTAGAACTGAAGGTATAGATGTGTTCGTTGCTGCGGATGATGCCGATTTATTAATAATACAAACTGTTATGGAAAAATGTAAGAATTGCGATACAGCTGTTGTCGTAGGGCAAGGTATTGACCTGCTAGTCCTTCTTATTACACTTTCTCCCTCTGACAAAGACACTAAATTTTTAAAAGAAAAATAGGGTAATACCTGTAAAAGGATTTACAGTTCTCAAGATTTACAATCTGTAACTTTCTTAAAAAATTGCAAATCAGCCATTTTATTTGTACATGCCATCAGCGGTTGTGGCACAACCTCGGCGTTTTTTTCCAAAGGGAAAGTGAATGCAATCAATGTATTTAATAAAAGAAGTGATTTACAACATATTGTACAAACTTTCAACAATGAGGAAGCTACTCATGAAGAAATTGCAAACATGGGAAAGCGATTTATTTTAGCTTTATACAACTGTACCTCGGCAGAAAAAAGTGTAGATGAATACAGATTTATGTCTTTTAACAGACTAGTTGGTAAAGCCAGCAACACTGTTATATTGTCAAAACTTCCACCAACTTCTGCTGCCGCTAGGCAACACTGTTATCGAGTTTTTCACCAAATTCAAACATGGAAAAACGTGACGCTCAAAGCTACCGATTGGGGGTGGAAAAAAGTTGGCGGTATATTAATCCCAATAATGACTATAAAAGAACCAGCTCCCGAATCTGTTTTAACGCTTATTTCATGTTCATGTAAATTAGGGTGCGAATACAGGTGTAGTTACAGAAGAGCAGGCTTGCGTTGCTCTACAATGTGTTATCATTGCCATGGACAATCATGCTTGAATGTTGAATCTGTGGAAGACGACCAAGATTTATAATTAACATTTGATAATTAGTGGATTAGGCCTACAGGGGATACCACTTAAAAAAAAACGCCAAGTACTTTACCTCTAGGGTGGTGTGGAAATAAGTACAACACGGTCTTTTTATAGAGGTGAGGGGATGGAAGTTGTATATTTATTAAAATTGTAAATAAATTTTAGTGCCTACTGCTATTTTAAGCGTTAAACGTTAAACTTTAAGGTAGATCGTACTGTAGAGAGTGCTAGTCGGAACCAACCCTTATGTTTGCGACATATTTCCCACGTTATTATTAATTTTAGGAAAAAAGTGGTAAAAACCTTTTTGATAGAGAATTTTCCAAGGAACAATTTTGTATATAGGCATTTTTGTTGAAAATTACACCGTTGCCGAGATAATCTAGAAAAACTCAAAATGGGGGTAGAAAGGACGTCCTGGGGGATGAAGCTGAACATTAAGAGATTTCCGATGAAATCGGTAAAAGCATTTCTATGGATAGGTATTTCAAATAATTTTGTTTTAATTAACGTTTAATTTACCCCTAGTTTCACGAATTTTGGAGCAAAGAAAATATTTTCTTTTATTTTCGTAAAATAAAGAGGGTTATTTAATTTTTAAGGTAAATCCCCTTGAAGTACACATACACAGTTATACATATTAAATTTTATCACTTTCTCAAGATTTTGAAATTTTGAAGGTGTACATCTTCAAAAATAAATTTTTGAGATTTTTTTCACTCATCGGATCTTTTTATACATTACTTCAAGAGTAATATATGAAAGTTCCAGGTTTCTATCTTAAAAATTGTAGAAATGGTAGAGCTTCAGCCGATTTCATCGCAAATCTCTTTATGTTCCGACTTCATGAATAAACTGTTTCTACATACATCCATTCTTATATTTGAAAATATAATAATCCAATAGTCACATGTTTCTTCTTTCATCTAAGCTTTGTTGAGCTCAATTTCATTAATTAGTTCAAAAGTTACAACAAATTTAATGTAGCGTGTCCGAGACCGCGCACGCTTCGCGAGCCGTACTTATGTGTCGCCACTTTTCATTCTTGTGCGTTATACAAAAAAATCTGGAGCCTACATTTTTGATCGAACGAAAAAACTTCATATACGATTTTGATGTGAAATTTCCCCCTCTATCGCCTAGTGCTATTAGGTTTTTTATATATTTTTTTATTTTTCGAGTTTATTTTTCGAATTTCGCCAATACTTTCGATTTTTTAGGGGTAGCCGGCACCTTACGGGTGTAAACTTTTTTTTATCGTATTCTAGACCAAAGAAAATAATTGTCCTGAAAAATTCAGCCGTATAACAATTAGTGATGCCTTAAAACGACTGACAACTGGGCCAATATTCTTGATGGCTTTATTTTGTCTTTCAAATGTTGAAAATAATAGTGGCATCTGTGGTATCGCGATGCTGGAAAGATAGTTTTCAATTACAGGAACTTTGAAAAGTGGGGCATGTGATAAAATTAATATCTCGGAAATCGTAAGATTGTATAGAAGTCATTGAGGTTGAATATGTCTCAAAGGACCTCACCTATCCACCCTTTCCATTTAGCAAACCATCCGCCAAATACTCTGTATAATAAGGTAAAACAAAAATAACTAATATTTTATCTTAAGTTCTTATAATCTACTATTAAAAAAAATGTTTTAATAATTAATTTTTATTACTTTATTATTAATAACAATGATTACAGAACTAGTGCAAATGTGATGATTGCTACATATTACTCACGGTGGTAGAAAGGGGTGAAATAACAGGGTCGCCTCTCCCATATAAAGGAGTTTTTGTGGAACCCATAACTACAGTGGTTACTTATATGTTCAATAGTATGCCTGAATGAACATCACTGCTACTTTTCAAAACTTTATCAGTCTTTTCCGTTAAGCGACGAAATTTGTTCCAATTTGACTGGATTGTTAGTGCATGTTAGTATATACGATCTCAGTTGAGACAGCATAAAAACGAAAATTCGTAGTAAAGTCGGCATTTCCTTAATAATAATAATAATAATAATCTTTATTTCTTCATTAAAAAAAATATATATATACATGTAAGAGTATACACACATTAAATGAAGAATGCGTCACATAAGATAATACAAGCAATAAAAAAAAACATCTATACAATATATATAATACGGGACACTATATATAACACAGTCATGAACGTTTCTACACACAAATACTTATAAGTCAAAGTGTATTTAAGAAAAATTCGTGAATCGTGTAACAATTTTTGGTGAGCAGTAGTTTTTTAAGTTTACTTTTAAAAATCTGAACGCTACCAGAAGTCCTAATATCTACATCTAGTGAATTATAAAGTTTACACCCTTGACAAAGGAAACTTTTTTGATACATGGTGGTTCTGTATTCGTCAGGTATTAAAATATTTTTCGATCTGGTTTCATGTGAATGTTTAACCTGATTACTAGAAAAAAAAGATAAACACACTGTTGACAAATCAAACTCGCTAGGCATCTTATCACGCCCACATTTCTATGTGATAGGCGGACTATGTCCACAGGGACTGTAGACAAGGAATGGTAAATATAAATCTGTACAAAGTTTTCTTTTTATGTCGTTTCAATTGAGATCGTATATACTATCATATTATTGAAAAAAACTTAATTGTAGGTTTTAGATAATAGTGAAGTATTATATTAACAATATTAGTAGATATTGTAGTTTTGAACAAATGAATGCAGTTGTTTAACGTAGATTTGTACGATATCTAACACCAAAAGTATTTTAAATAATGAATAATCTTAACTCCTCTTATTCTTATCAAAGCAGATAAAACTAAATTTACTATAATACCCAGTAGTAAACATAGCATGACCTGCCGGCACATCTTAGAAGTGACATGAAAAGCGGCTTGGTATAATGGAACTACTAAAGATATACATTAGATTGATAGACAAAAATTGTAAAAAATAATTAACATTAAAATTGACAGAAAAACTTTTTTATAACTAACGCTTTAAGTTAATATTTCATTCTATTTTTAGGGAGACTTATGAAAAAATGATCAAGTCTGCATAACACAAAACAAGCATGATTCTAAAGTATTACACACCTGATACTTTCCTTATAAAAATAAATCGTTATTGAAAATTTGTAGACTTTACGAGGATTTCAGTCCCACATGCACCCATCTGGCCACGACTCAAGCATAACAAAATGTAAGGTGTGACTGAGCAATACTTCTTTAAATGTGAAATGATTCACTTTTTTGTAGATTCAAGACTTTTTTCTATCAATCTGCTAATTAAAGTCGAGGATGTGGGGAGATTAATTTTTTTTTTCGATATTTATTTCGAAAATACCACTACTGAAAAACCAGTGTCGTCTGGTGGCATTTTAGAATGAGAACAGGTAGAGCAGCCCTGTTGTGTCACCTCTTGATCCCACCATGATATTATATAAAGGGTATTATTATTGTGTTTTACAATACCTATGGTAAAAGTGGACAAAACCACAGGTTTTATTTTTTAAGTTGGAAACCACAAATCAGGTAGGCAGAGTTTAAATTATTATTCTGTAGCTTTTTTGAGAATATTTATTTCAAAATAGTTGGGTTGTCGGTTCATGGAGTCGAGATAAATTTGATAATAATATTAATAAAATGTATTTGTGGTGGTTTAAATATGTTCTGTGATTCTATGAAATTTAGAGCAGAATAGTATGACCCTTCTTTAGCCGAAACGGTCTATTTTTTAAAAACAGTACTGGAACTTGATGAATTTCAATTGAAAAAATATAAAGACAAAATCAAATTGTAGCTAATTCTATGAGCTTTCATCTTTATGTATCTCACACTTATAAGTAGATATCTTCGAGAGATTTGCCATCACTAAAATTGCTAGAAATAAGTTTTCGGTATCTTGGTTTTCTTTTTCCTAACACTCCTAGTTTCTAAGATATTGAGAAAACTATATACTTTGGCAACCATTTTACTTCCCTCGCATACCGAAGGGAAGTATTGTATTCGAGAAAAAATCACCCTCCGAGATTTTTTCGGATTCTGACGTTTCAGAACACGTAGATTCCGAAAATATAGGTTTTTCAATTCCGTCAGTCTGTCTGTCTGTCTGTCTGTTGGTGCATTTACTAAAAAACTACTTGACGGAGAGCAGTCAAATTTGGTAGGTAGTTAACCCTACTGTCAGCGAAGAACTGGTAGAATTTTCACTGCAAAATATACAGGGTGGACCATCTAAACGGAATAAATAGTGAAAAAAATTTTTTTTTGCTCAAATTTAAAATTTCCACGTTTCATGACGCGCTAAACCTATTTCAGAAAAAAAAAATTTTTGAAAATTTTTTTCAATCATTTTTGAAAAAATTTTACCACTAAAATATGGGAAGAAAAATTTTTTTTTCTTCAAATTTAAAATTTTCACGTTTCGTGGCATTCTAAACGTATTTAAAAAAAAAAAATTTTTTGAAAATTTTTTTACCATTTTTGAAAAAAATTTTACCACTAAAATAGGTGGAATTTTTTTTTTGAAAATTTAAAACTTCCACGTTTCCATGGAATTCTAAACGTATAAAACAAATTTAGAAATTTTTCTGAAAAATTTTTTAAAAAATGATTGAAAAAAATTTTTTGAAAATTTTTTTCAATCATTTTTGAAAAAATTTTTACCACTAAAATATAGGAAGAAAAATTTTTTTTTCTTCAAATTTAAAATTTTCACGTTTCGTGGCATTCTAAACGTATTTCAAAAAAAAAATTTTTTTGAAAGAAATTTCAAAAAAAAATTGAAATTTTTAACCACCTCTATACCAATTCACTGAGTGAAAGTAGAGCTGAAAATGTGTCTAATGGCAATAATATTTGGCATATGCTATTATACTTATTGGAAAATATACAGGGTGGTCATCCCAAGAAATTATTCATGGGTAGACCTGTTATTTAGTATTGAACTTTTGCTGTTGGATGAGCACTATTTTTTTGACCAAAAGTTATCAGGACTTCTTTGTAATAATTACAATAACTATATTTCCATTATTATTCTTCTTCTTCAATGTCATTTCATATTTAATAATTTTTTAGTGACCGCCATGCACAAATAACGAGGGAAGTTCTGTGTAAATACCTTTACCGATTTTTTTTTAAATGGCTTGAGCCAGTTATCACTCATTTTGATACTATTAAAGTAACTCTCGTTTAAGTAGATTCCAAATGAAGAACCTTATGGTCTATTGCTTTGGAAATTGTCATTTTTCTATTTTTCTAGTAGTGGAGTAAAAAAAGCACATTGTGGTGTATAGTTTTATAACAGCAATATTATGATTTCATACTTTCAGGGATATCACTAGGAGTATATATTTGAGTTTTGAACTTCCAAAGCCTATTCCGTTTTTTTTATGAACAATTTTGTTTTTTGAACAGCATGTTCTCATAGGCTATTGAATATAAAGAGTTTAACAAATAGAGGAGACAAGCTCCATAAGCGTAATGTATAAGCAGCGGGAGGCTGTAGGCTTCTCATCCCTCTCACATGGTTCGTTCTCTCTTTGTCGCATAGTACATGAGGGGTGGTGACGATTGACGACAATTGACGTTATTTGTTGGAAATCAAAGAGCGCCGGGTAAGGCTGTGTTGCTTTGTTAAACAGTGGAGAGAGAGGGTACGGTACGAGGTGTGCCAGGTGTGCGACAAGGACGAAGAGCCTACCATCTCCAAGGCAACCAAACCACGACTCCCGGCAAAACGCCAGCTTGTCTTCTCTATTTATTAAACTCTTTGGATAATACTAGCTCGAATTCGGAATTGAATTTTATTCATTTCCCACATCGAATCCATTATTTCCACATACAAAGTAGCTGAACGTGCAGTGCGGACGTGGCAAATGACTTAGTTTTTCTACAAACTTTACAAGTATAAACCATTGTCACAAAAAAAATAATTAATTAATATACAAATTAAACGTTATAAACAGATTAAATGTTATAAACAGAAGAAAAATTTCAGAAAACTCGTGTAATTGTAAATAAAGCAGAACGCTATTCAAAACAAAGATTCAAATTTGACGCTATTTGTTTGAAATCAAAGCGCGCCAGGTAAGGCTGTGTTGCTTTGTTAAACAGAGTGGAGAGAGAGAGAGGGTACGAGGTGTGCGACAAGGATGAAGGGCCTACCGTCTCCAAGGCAACCAAACCGTGACTCCCGGCAAATCGGCAGCTTGTCTTCTCTATTTATTAAACTCTTTGATTGAATATGTCTTTTAGTAAGGAACAATTGCATTAAAGGGTTTCTATTGTTTGACACTTGAAGACAATAAAATCACAAAGTGCTACTAAATTCCTTGGTGCGAAGAAGTCCATTTTTTAGTTTTTTCAAAATACTTTTGAAAAATTAAATTTCCCATCCAAGTGCCGTGTTAAAGAATATTTTTTCCTATTTTTAGTATTAAAAATATTTAAAATACAAAGTTGAAAATTGACTAAAATTCACCTTTTTTTTTCTTCTTTTCAGTAATTCGTCCATAACTGTTTTTTACAACTTCCTAGGTATATATAAATGTTCAGAGAAAAAAGTTATTGAAAAGACAAAGAATTTTTTTTCTGCTCCGTACGATCCAAGGTGACCGAGATATCGCCATTCAAAGTTGACCATTTTTGGCCATATTTTTACCGCATTTGCTCTCGTACATTTCTTCACTTCAGCTGATTTAGATGTTGATAATGTAGTTTATATAATCGATGGTGGTTACTTGCTTCATAAAATAAGTTGGAGTACAAATGAGACATTTGCTGATATTAGTATAATATACATAAATTATTTAAAGTCTTTATATGAGAAGTGTAGTGTGGTTTTCGATGGATATTCTGAAAGAGTTGGCAATATCGGCACTAAAAGTGCAGAGACATTACGCTGAACAAAACAATTTTGTCACGGAATGCAAATAACAGGTGATTTGAAACCTCTATCAAAGCCAGACAAATTTTTTGATAAAAGAAAATGATTTAAAAAATGTATTGCTTATTTAATGGAAAAATTAAAAGTAGCTAATATTGACTGGAAGCAGGCTGATGAAGATGCTGATGTACTTATTATTAATACTGCTAAAGAAAAGGCAACACAATCACTCAGTGTAGTTGTAGTTGGTCAAGAGGTGGATCTTCTGATTATATTATTATCATTACCCGATAAATACAAACAACAATGTATTTTTATTAAAACCGAGTATTGGGTAAGTGTATGCAAAATTGTACAGCCAGAGCAGCTTTCAATATCCACAGTATCAGAATTTCATCGGCTTCGTACACGCATTTAGTGGTTGTGATACCACATCTTCATTTTTTAATGTTGTGTTGCGTATTTTCACCCTGTAACCACCTTTCAGGATCCGTAGGTTCAAAATAAGGGATAAACATAACACTTTATTAAATAATTTATTGATTACACAATACTTCTAATTAACTTTTATGTTTATATTTACACTTCGGACTTAGACTCATTTGTCGCTACCAACTTCACTTTAGTAAAAACTTCTTTCTCTTGCGCCGGGAACCTCGCCTTATATATTCCAAAATTGCCTCCAGAGTTATTTAGAACACAATCGAGAATCTTCTTCCACCAAATTCCAGAAAACTCGATCTCTTTCTAAAAACTTCCGGGACAGTCACTATTAGTCATGGACGTATCAGTCTCCAGTTTAAAGGGGGTGTAATGCATAACACTGCCCCTTCCTTAATCCTGATTATCCCGGTCAGGCAATTCAGAGTCATCAATGTATTTCGCCAGTCTATCCAAATGCACGATCTGCATCTTGGACTTTTTGCTTCGTTGAATCCGATAGACGACGTCATTAATTCCGGTAATAACAGTATAAGGTCCATCCCAAGGTGGTTGAAGTTTCGGTGACCTTCCTTTCTTTCGCTGTGGGTTGTACAGCCAAACCACATCTCCTGTCTTGAACCCTTCCGAACTACCTTTTCGGTGATAACGAGCCTTCATTCAGTCACTGGCTATGGTGATTTGGTCTCTAACCAGCTCATGGACATTTCTTAGCCATTCACTTATTTTTTAGCTCTTCAGTGGCTGAAATGAAGGCATTCTGTTGCATCTCTATAGTTTTCCTTAATTCGTCATTTTCCTTTTGTCGCCGCTTTTCCTCTTCTTGTTTTTCCTCTTGACGTCATTCCTCCTCTTGGCGTCATTCCTCCTCTTGGCGTCTCCGTTCTTGTTCTTCTTTCTCCTGTTGATGTTTTTGTTCTTGTTCTTCTTTATCTTGTTGACGTGTTTGTTCTTTTTCTTGTCGTTTTCTTTCCCGTTCCTCTTTCTCTTCCAGGCGTTTTCTTTCCTGTTCTTCTTTCTCTTCCTAGCGTTTCTTTTCTTGGTCCATTATCATTTTTTGAATTTGTAAGAATAAGTCCTGTATTTGTTTCTCGGATGCCGTACTTCTGGTTGTTACCGGCATCAAAATTTGATATCAGACGATTGGGTTGTTGGAAAAAACAGTTCATAAGTTTTTTTATAAAAAATTTCACAAAGTGAGAGAAGCATGCGAAAGTTAATGATAATAATTCAAAAGACTGAGAAAGTGAATCCATTTCAGCTATATGATTCAAAAGCGAACGATTATTTAAACGATTATCAAAGAATGCGATGTTTACACTATCACAGTTAGCTCCAACAGCTCATACTGCTAGATTGTATGGACATCGAATATATTTACAGATCCAACAATGGAATGGAAATATGTTACAATCCCCTCTAATGGGATTGGAAGAAAACAATGGATTGATAATTGCCTCCTGCACCGCAATCTTTACTGGAAAAAATATCATGTGGCTGTTTAAGAGGCTGTCATGGAAATTGTGGTTGCAGAAAGTTTGGCATCAAATGCTCCATATTTTGAAAGTAATGTGAAGGAATTAATTGCGAAAATGCAAATGTGCTAGAACTATCACAAGAATATGTCGATAAAGATATTGACAACGAAGTTGATATTACTATCGAAAGAATTAATATTGAAGAATCATAATGTTTTCCAACAATATTTGTTTATTTAAAAATCAGTTTATTTTAAATAATGCATAAAATTAAATTTTAATATTATAAAGCTCAACCACAAACATTAATTGTTTGCAATATTACGTTTTCGTAAAAATGTAATATTCATTTTAGAACGTTACAGAAACATTTGTATTATTATTATTGAATTATCTTAAAATTGTTGTTTTATTGCACAAAAATTAATTAATGTACTGAAAATTATTAGAAAAAATGCATGAGAGCAAATGTGGTAAAATATGGCAAAAAATAGTTAAGTTTGAATGGCGATATCTCGGTCACCGTTGGTCGTATGGAGCAGAAAAAAAAACACAAATTCATTTGTGTCCACAAGGTTCAATATTTGGGCACCAAAATTTCAGGACATTTTGTTTTCGACGAAAGGCATATTTTCGTCATAAGGTCGTTCATAAAGTCCCTGGGCGTTAAAATAAAAAAAAAATGCTTTTTAGCCAGTTTATTCCATTTTGTACATTATGTACGTACCCAAATGACCCAAAACCACCAACTCAGACTTGCTGGAATTTTAATTGCGAAGGTTTTTGGTTGTTAGTTTGTCCCGATAAGACCTCTAGAACCGGAGATATTCACCTTTTTACCTAAGAAAATGCTGTTCAAAAAACAGAATTGTTCATAAAAAAAAAACGCAATAGGCTTTGAAAGTTCAAAACTCAGATATACAGGGTGATCTACCACAACATGCGGAAAATAAAACGGTGTACTAGTTTTCTATGTGGGACATCCCCTGCAAAATTGAAGTGAAGTGATCCGAAATAATTTAGTACATTTTTTTACATTAAAACTTGTAAATATACGCCACTGAACTATGGAATTTGGCTACCTTTAATACTTCAATTGTTTACGCGTGTTTATGCATGCGCTACTTGGTACATTTTCCAAGCAATCAGATGTTATCTACGTATAGTCAGTTTCTTTCCGGCTTCTGTTTGGATTGTTACGTTTTAAAAATTGTATTCGTAGGTCGATACTGGTCAATATGCCAGCGTTTACATCGCATGAATACTGTGATATGATTGTAACTTACGGTGCAATGAATGAAAATCTTGCAGCTAGTGTACAAGAATATGAAAGAAAATTTCCCGACAGGCGTGTGCCAAATGAAAGGACAATTTTAGGTGCTGTGAAACGGCTTCGAGACACCGGGTCTTGTTTACTTAGCCACAGAGAACATGCACTAAATTGTCCGGTTGCAGTTGATGAACAAGTTCTAGAACTACTGGAACAAGATCCTACAATAAGTACCCGTGTTATTAGTCATCGGTTGGGGGTAACACAGAATATGCTGTGGCGTATTATACGCGAGAATAGTTTTCATCCATACCAGATGAGAAAAGAACAAGTTCTAGAGCCAGGAGACTTTGCACGTCGTCAGGAGTTTTGTGAATGGCTTTTGGAGTACACTCAACAAGATCCCCAGTTCACAAGAAATATTTTATGGACTGACAAGGCTTAAGGGAGGGGATATTTAATTCCAGAAATAGCCATGTTTGGGCCCAGGAAAACCCACACGCTTTTCGACCATTTAGGTCACTGCGACGGTTTTCAGTAAACCTTTGGATGGGCCTGTACAATAACCAGCTGATAGGGCCCTATCGTTTGCCAGTGGGGCTAACTGGTCAAACTTATTTAACCTTTCTCAGAGATCAGCTTTTCGAAGATTTACCCTTGGGCATGTTAAGGAGAATGTGGTTTATGCACGATAGAGCCCCCCGCATTTTATGTTGACGTACGACGGTTTTTGGACACCGAATATCCAAGCCGTTGGATGGGTCGTAGTGTCTACATTTCTTGGCTGGCAAGGAGTCCAGATATCACCCCTATGGATTTTTTTTTGGGGGGGTTACATGAAAAGTTTAGTGTACACTTATCCAATCGACTCCCTAGAACAGTTACAACAAGCCATTGACAATGCCTCTCTAATCTAATTCATGATCGAAGAGACAAATGTGATCGCATACACGACACCATTATTCTGCTTAGAACAGTGCATTGGGTGTAATGGTCAAACATTCGAACATTTTCTTTGACTTTTCATTACTTTAAGTTTTCTGGTGTGCTGTGTTCTACAAAAAATATTTAAATTTTTGCTATTTTTGTGATGTGATTAAATCCAAAAAGTCACTTCTAACTCCGCCAGCTTCGCTGTCAGTCCCAAGTCTGATAGGGGTAAGGGAAGTGATATGGTTGCACCGTGTTACGTGAGATTGGTTAAAGTCATAGGCGGCGCATTTCTACAAAAAAATAAGGTAATTTCTTTTGTCATATTTTTTTAATTTTTCATTTTTTTAACTCCTTTTGGTGGGGACAACTTACTTATAAATTTTCCGCATGTTGTGGTAAATCACCCTGTACACTCCTGGTGATACCCCAGAAGGTATGAAATCATAATATTGCTGTTACAAAACTATGCATATCTCATCATAGATTTGGTCTTTTTTTAACTGCACTATAGGCTTGTCTTTTATTCTCAGATGTAAACAAAACTAGATTAACCTGTTTTCCACAAACTAAATTCATTTAAACAATGAATCATGGTATGACGTATATCAATCTAAGGATGTTAATGAAGCATTTGAAATATTTATAAATCGGTTAAAGTATTATGTGGATGTTACCTTCCCTGTTAAAAAAATATATCCTAGAAACGCTCAAACTCTGGTTAACTCGAGGTATTAAAATATCTGCTAGAAAGATGAAAGAACTATATGCAGCTATGATAGAAACAGGAAATATAACGGATAAAAATTATAAAAAAATTTACAAAAAAGTAATTACTGCCGCAAAAAAACTTCACAATACTAGACTGTATGAACAATTTGACAATAAAGGAAAGGCCGCATGGACAATAATTAATAAATCTACTAATAAAAATAAGAGCTACAAGGAAATATTTGAAATTAAGTTAGATAATATCATCGTGCAAGATAAAAAAACTATAGCTAATTCCTTTAATGATTACTTTATTGGATTGCCTCACAAACTGTCAAATAAACAAAATAAAGTTATTGAAAAGAATTATAACGTTACACCTCCAAGAATTGAGTATACAATGTTTGTAAGACCAGTGAGCGAAAATATTGTATATAATACTATAATGAATCTTAAAAAAACTTACTCGGCAGGAGTCGACTCAATTTCATCAAATCTACTAAAGTTGATTGTAAACTATATTACTTATCTGCTAACATATTATTTTACTGTATCTGTAACCGAAATGTATCTTATCTCATTTGACTTTTCCTATACTATTTGTAATTTAGTCTCTTGGAATAAATTATCTATCTATCTATCTATCTAAATGTGTCATAAAAGTATAGTTTCCAAATGATTTCCAAAACTGAGTTTTACCCAATTCTTGATGGGTGTTAATGTTTCCAAAATTTTTTGAGATTCTGTCAGGTAATAAAGGGAACATCATACACAATTTGTTAGACCGAAATTTCGCTATGAATATTGCGTAGATTCTTGTCCAGACTGCAAGTACTGAAGATATAGTGCCGAGCTAACAAACATTTGCTAAATACCGTGCCTAAGCTGTATTTATTAAAATAGGTTCATGTAATACTAAAGTATTACTAGGGCCGTCGAGAGAAAATCGGGACCCGGGGGAAAGACACCCGACCCCCCCCCCCCCTCGACGGGCCTGAGTACTACACATTAATTAGCATCAACATAAACTTGGAAATTATGTGGATATAATAGATGGAGCTCCCATGACCCCTCAAATCGAACACCTCAAATTTAAAAGGTGATAATGGTTGCAAAACATGTAAAAATCATGAAAACATATTCTTTATAGGATTTTGCAAGCAGCGGAAAGGAAAACTATCTATGAGAACTAAAAGAAAAACTATATGTAAAAATATTAATGAAATCTTTGCATTCATTCGATAACCTGACTTCTGGTTATGCTAGGAAGTTAAAATTCTGAAATAAATTTGTCCTATTTCTTATATGCCATTCTCATTATAACACTAGCATCCAACATAGTCCCGATAGCATAACCAGAAGTCAGGTTATCAAAAAAATGCAAAGATTTCATTAATATTTTTACATATAGTTTTTCTTTTAGTTCTCATAGATGGTTTTTCTTTCTGCTGTTTGCAAAATCTTATAAAAAATGTTTCATTACTATAAGCAAACAAATAATAAATAATTCACTTTTAAACATGTAAAAATCACTTTAAGCCCTTGAAAAATAGAATCATTTTTTTTAAACTAAATTCAAGAATTCATAAAAAATAGCAATTAACAAATTTTTACTAGTTTGGCAGGCATAACATGATTTTTATATGTTTTGAAACCATTTTCACCTGTTAAATTTGAGGTGTTCGATGGGGTACTTTTTTGTGTCATAGGAACTTGGTCTATAAATCTATGACATGATATACATTCCTAAATATTCGTCCAGTGGTACTATGGAATTACCCTAACCTTATAGTTTAGGTCTCAGCCTACCTAAGAGAAATAGTAGTATATTATGTGCCCTAAATAAACCTTTTCTTAAACCGTCTTAATTGGCGAATTTCTGCTCTAATTTCGTTATAGGTATTCAAGTCAATTGAAAATAAAATTATTTAATAAAAGTTTAGTTCAACCTAAAGTAAGTACTACAAAAAATCACTATTATAATTTTACTAATTGTTCATAGATCCTAGTATTAGCATGTAGTACTAATATGTACTAATGTTTCTTTATAATCACCAGAGATCGCCAATTTTATCTCGGTGAAGTAAAATTCAGAGTTGGCTCTGCCAAGGCGGAAAGATTTTTATGCAAGTATGATACAATTTATCTTACCTTGCGTTATCTGGAGTACTACTAGTTTGACGTTTACAAAATGGCAAAAATAATATGATGCCGCCTCTAGCCAAGTTGACTACCGTGTTATAATGGGTGCTGGAGGTAATGGTGATTTGGAAGTATTTCTTTAGGGAAAACTTTCTTTACACTAGATATTCTTCTTCTTTTAGCGGGGCGCCTGGAGGTCGCCGCACTCAGGCCTTGTGGCCCATTGTGCTACCGCTAACAAATTAAAGAGCTCCCCCGTACAGACCGGATTCCAGCCCAAAGGCTGAAATCCTTCCCACGGGAGAACTCCTTATTTCCTCCAGTACTGGAAAGCCAGTGCCGAAGTGCTTGTGCCTCAGGTTCATCAGTCCTGGGCAAGAAGTGAGAACGTGGATGGAAGTCTCCTCCTTGTCCTCACAGAACCTGCAATCGGGGTGGTCAGCCACCCCCATTGTGTGTAGGTGTTTCCTAAAAGAGCCATGTCCGGTCAGGAGGCCTGTTACGGCTCTAAGTTGCTTTCTGCTTAGACGCAGAAATTGCTTTGTTCTCTCCGGCAAGGGTCCTGAGATTAGGAGCTTCGCTTGCCGGAGTCCTGGATAGGAATCCCAGAGGTCAATGAACTGGGAGCGAGTCCAGTTATCTATCAACCTCTTGGCTTGGGATCTAGGGTAGCCGAGAGCCGGCTCCGGACCGAGCAGAGGTTCACGAGAGCCCCTTCTAGCCAGAGCATCGGCCCGCTCGTTACCCTCAATGTTGCTGTGCCCAGGCACCCAGAGAAGCCTGACCCAGTTTGATGAGCCAAGTTCACAGAGGGCCTGTTTACAGTTTTGGACCAGTTTTGACTTGGTCCGATTCGATGCAAGGGCCTTGAGGGCCGCTTGGCTATCGCTACATATATATATGTGCTTATTGGAGTATTTCCTTCGGATGTTCTCCTGTGCGCAGACCAAAATAGAGAAGATCTCGGTCTGGAATACCGTGGCGAATTTGCCCAGGGCATAGGAAAGCTCAGCCCTGGGCCTTTCCCCAAATATACCCGCTCCGGTACTTTCCTCTAGCCTCGATCCGTCTGTGAACCAGACAATATCTGCAGGCCTTAGTATGTCCTCGAGTTGTCTCCAGTCTTCCCTTTTCGGGAAGACTACCTCGAAGGGTTGTGCGAAGGAGAAGGAAGGCATCACGTCGTCACTCCTGGCCTCCAGAAGTGAGTGGGCTCCTATCGCATCAGCTAGGGCCCTTGTGTGGCCTGATTGTTCTCCTCCTTTCTTCCACTGACCTCCGCATTCCAGTCTGTAAGCCGCTTTCCGAGCCTCGGCCACAATCACTAGGTGAAGGGGCGCAAGGTCCAGAAGGACCTCCAGAGCTGCTGTGGGGGTCGTGCGTATTGCTCCTGTGACTGTACACTAGATATTAAGTTATCAACAATAGCGTAGCACCCTCTAATATTTTCAGCAATTCTATGGAGTCCTTGTGCCAGACATGTTACATGCAGCATATTGCGATATGTTTCCTTCATAACTCGTCCTGCAGCTTTCATATAATTCACTCCATCAGTAAGAATAAGACCTTGTCCTTATTTTCCACATAATTGTCACCCCACAACTCTTGTATACTTAAATTCACTGCCTTCACTATAATGCGATAATTTGTCGTTTCTACAACTTTAGAGGCGATCAAGTGTCCACACACTAAAACATTCGCTACCTTCTCACCACAAGCATTGGTGGTTTTGTTCACACTAACTCAGATATGTTTCCCAGTAAGCTCAGAAGAAATTATTTGTCTGACATCATACTCCGCTGATAAATATTTTCTTCTGAGTGTCGTTTCCGACAGCACCTGAACATTGTTATATTTGCTACTAATACACTTTTCCAAGAATTGTCTAAAAAGTGGATTATCTAGTTTTGACCATATTACATCCCACCATCACTTCCACTAAATTAGTATAGGACGAACCTATGTAGGATTTTTTTGTATTCTTTTGGTTCATGAAATTGATTTCTCTCTCTCTCAAAAAAATTAAAACTACGTTTACTGTCACTATTAGTAGAGCCACTAGCACTAATATGCTTTTGTGAGGAAACATGTTTATTTAGATGTCCAAGAAATTGTTTTTTGCAACTACTACACTAAAGATCTGTTCCATCAAATTGCAGTTCTGGGAAATCCCGAATCCGCAAGTCTATTGCAGCCTAAGAAGCACTAGACATTTTTGTACACCGCTGACTCTGTATAATTATAATTTCACACTAGGTTTGTAGACACATATGTACATACATATGGCTAATTTATACTAGTTTGCAAAACTGCGATCTGGGATTCTGGGATGGTCTACCCGTTCCACTTATTAAATGTAGACTTAACTGAAATGTTTCACAATTTCGGCGACGTCATATAATTGAAGAAGATAAAATCGCATAAGTAAAAAACATAAAAGTACCTCCGTACACTAGAATGTTGTTGGCAGTCGGTCGAGGGTACATGGCAGCTTTATGCCATTAATCCTTAACTTTGTTTGTTATGTATGATTTAATATTATATAAAAATGGTTTATTTTATTGGGAAAAATGTTTTATGTTGACAGCAGTTAATTGGTTTTTCATCTTTAATTATTATGAAAATAAACAAAACAAACACGTCACACATTAAACAGAACAGGAAAGTGTGGTTTAATTTAAAATTGTCTTTTTATTTGCTAGATATGTAATACATGTTTTTGTAAGAACTATTACCGTTTTTAAGTTAAATTTATTACCTACCAAAAATACAATGTAGCTGACAATAATAAATATTTCACCACTTCGTCGTTTTTCTGATTGTTTCACTAAACGTTTGCAATATAATATTACGTGTATATGAGAGCCGTCTCTGGCACCGAGATTAAATTCCCGATCTCTGATAATTACCAATTAATTAGTATGGGATAGTTGAGCTCATTAGTAACAATTAATATTTAGTACAACTTTATGAGCTCGGCTCATAAATACTTTACTTTAAAGAAAATTTTCAAATTGGAAAATTCGTCATAAAAGAAGTGTATCATGATTTGGTTATGCTCTAAAATACAGCATTTTGTGAAATAGAGCGGTAGCATCATATGACTAACATAACCTCAAATATTACGTTTTTGTAAATTTATTCTCATTTTTAATGTTTTTATTCGCATTTCTAGATTGGAACCACTGTAACATTAATAAACTCTCCAAAATATTATACTTATTAATATTGTTGATTTTAACAAATGTACTGATATTTACAGGTTAGAAATACAACCTAAAATTAGCGGTCTGTTTTTAATATTCAACGAGGTTAGAAAAATGATATGTATTCCATATAAGAGGGTTTATTAATGTTACACTGGTTCCAATCTAGAAATGCGAATAAAAACATTAAAAATGAGAATAAACTTACAAAGACGTAAAATTTGAGGTTATGTTAGTCACATGGTGCTACTGTTCTATTTCAAAACATAACATTGGTGGTAGTGTTTTGTCAATTCATAACTTGTTACAAATTTCATGATACTACCACGTAAATATTTAACACGCAAATAAATTAAAATTATGACTTATCACTTATACTTTAATTACCATCTGATGTATCGTCTCGAGGAGCCTCTTCGGCATTATTTCCTGGGAAAACTCGATTTCGCTCACGTGGCCTTGGAATTCTCCTTGTTTGAACGTTAATATCTAATTGCATTCTAATATCTAATATCATGAAGCCTACTGTTAGAAGAAGTGGAAGTCGGTATCTGCAGTCCCACGCCAACTTTATCAGAAACAACAAGGGACTCATTATGTGCCTAAAATTAAGAACAATAGTGAGGAGGTTGTACACATTTGGCACTATTACATTTATTTCTCGATATGTAATTTAAAACCTAAAACCTCCCCTTGACACTTAATATATTTCTGTGATTTAATAATAATAATAATAATAATAGCATCAGAGACAATTCAACATGTTATTGCTGGTTGTCAAGCCTTAGCCAACACAGATTATCTGCATAGGCACAATCAAGTTGCTCGAATAATTCACCAACGCTTGGCTCAGAATCATAAACTTGTTAATACAGAGGTACCCTACTACAAATATGAGCCGTGTAGTGTATTAGAAAATGCCACCTCCAAACTCTACTGGGATAGGTCAATTACAACTGACCGTAGAGTACCGAGCAACAGACCAGATATAATTCTCTCTAAGAAAGCCACCAAAATAACATATCTAATTGATGTAGCAATCCCAAATTCTAATAACATCCAAAAAACAATTGCAGATAAAATTAATAAATATTCAGAGTTGGCAATAGAAATAAAAAGAATTTGGAAACATGAAAAAGTAATTGTAGTACCACTAGTCATGTCCGCAACTGGAGTAACGCCGCTACTTTTTAAAGACTCGCTGAAGCAAATTGATTTACCAGAAAGGCTACAAAACATCATACAGAAATCTGTGATTCTGAACACATGTAACACTGTCAGAAAACATCTTGCCCAATAATATTTTCTTGTTGAAAGGCCGAAAATATAGTGACCGTCAGTACGAGAGAAAGGATAAAATAATAATAATAATAACAAACATTTTGTTGCCCAAAAAATCCAATTACAGGACAGAATTAATTCTCAAAATAGAGTTAGTTTATATTCACATAAATCATATTAAAATAAATTAAATTAATTTATTTGAAATAAACTAAATTGAATTAAGTAAATAATTAAGTTGAATTACTCAAGAAAAATACAAAAAGACAATACAATATGACAATTAAATAAATAAGTTAAATGAGGTTGATATGATCTGTGACAACTCTGGTAGGCGAGTCTGTCTGGGGTAAAAAGAGGTGATTTTACAAATTTTGTACACCTTTTGACGGGTTTTTATAAGAAAAATTCCGCTGAACAAAATTTTCTTATGAAAAATTTTCCCAAACCGCGAGCTTCATGGTCAAATAATTGTTTAAACAAAATTTTTGTCGTTTTTATTTAATAAAATAAAAACGGTTTGGCAGATCCGAAAAAATCTTGATTCAATCGAAAGATTATTTCCATTACGTTTGATCGACTTGAAACCAACTTTAAATGATAAATATTGATGTCGGGCATAACCCCCATAGAAGTCTGCACGAATGCAACTTGCTTTTGTTTATTTAAAGTTTAAATTAATTTTGCAAATTAGCAAGTGGAATATCTCGGCTCTGGATAAGCGTATCGAAATGGGATTTTGTGCATATGAAAGTACTTAGAAAAAGGAAAATTTTGAGGCCAGAAAGAACTTGATTGGATAACCGGAACCGGAAATAAAAGTGATATTGCGGGAGAGGCTCTAATTTGTTTATTAACAACTTTTTGGACACGAGGTTTGGTGCAAATCAAAGTTAACAAATTTTTCCATCAACCACAAAAGTTCTACAAAAGATATTCAATCCCTGAAGAGTTACAAGCGTTTTTGACCCTTAAAAAATCTCTCCTGCAACGCGAAAATAGTAATATTTGACGTGCAATAGGGTGGTGGGTTCGATCCTCGGCGTAGGCAAATTTTTTTTCATCAACTTTGCTTTTTTATCATGTACCAAGTATTTTTTATAATAAATGTTTTCACTTTCTGAGAAAGTTTTAAAAATGTCGTAAATAATTGTTTTTTGCAATTTTCATTAAATAAATGGCTATCTTGCAACAAACATATAATTGTTCTTGTCCAACGAGGGTTTGTTGGCAGTTTTTGTTTTTTTACTACTTTTTGTGAAAGAGAAGGCTTGTTTTAATTTATTTGAGGGGGGGTGCCTGTCGAAAACAGACCAAAAATAAAGAAGAAACATATATTTTTTCACTTTTTTCTTATAGTGAAAAAAAGTTCACGTTTCATGAAAAAAACACACACTTTGTTATTTGTAAATGAGAAATAATCAAAAGATTCAACTATTTTAATGGGATTATTATTATAAAAAACCTGTCCTCCACTCACAAAGGCGCCCATCCCCTTCCACTGTTCCATGATTTCGACTATAAGAAATATAGAGCATACAAAGCAGGTGCATAGCATCAGCTAGAGAGTTACGGATTTAATGAAGTTTTCAAGAATAATTATTTATAGCGATTTTTACAATGTAAAAATTATTTTATTATAGGAAATATTTTATTGCACGAAATAAAAGTGAATTTGACAACAACAAAAATTTGCCCACACCGAGGATCGAACCCGCCACCCCATTGTGCGTCAAATCTTACTATTTTCACATTGCGAGAGAGATTTTTTTAAGGTCAAAAACAC
This sequence comes from Stenurella melanura, assembly GCA_963583905.1. Lineage (NCBI taxonomy): Eukaryota > Metazoa > Arthropoda > Insecta > Coleoptera > Cerambycidae > Stenurella > Stenurella melanura. Next base: position 94,216,976 of record OY757316.1, read on the forward strand.
ATATAACTCTTCAGGGATTGAATATTTTTTGTAGAACTTTTTGTGGTTAATGGAAAAACTTGTTAGCTTTCATTTGCACCAAACGAAATAAACGAAAGCAAAAAGTTGCATTCGTGCAGACTTCGATGGGGGTTATGCCCGACATCAATATTTATCGTTTAAAGTTGGTTTGAAGTCGAGCAAACTTTCGAAAAAAAAGTTATTTGCTAATTAACAAATTATGACAATTGTTTAAACAATCAAAAAGTATTGAAGATATCGGGCCAAAAGAAATACGGTATATTCTTTGGTATAAACGGCATGTATTTTGAAAAGAACAATTTTCTGACCTCATTAGTTTCGGAGTAATCAATTTGCTAATTAAGAAATTTATTTCGGCTATAACAAATGAACAGGTTGACAAAATGAGTTGTGCCTGGCGCCAAAGTATCCACATTGAAAGTATCTTTCGATTGAATCAAGATTTTTTCCGATCCATCAAACTGTTTTCATTTTATTAAATAAAAACAAAAAAAAAATAGTTTAAACAATTATTTGACCACGAAGCTCGCGGTTTAGGAAAATTTTTCATAAGAAAATCTTGTTTAGCGGTATTTTTCCTATAAGAATCCGTGGCTAACTCAAATGGTATAAAAAATTTTTGGAAAAAATCCCAGGCAGACTCGCCTACAATGTATATCACAGATCACGCCAACTCCATTCATAATTTTGCACATAGTACATACGGGTGACCTTAGGAATATATTAGTTCTAGCCACAGTTAAGTGAAAAGTAGTTGAAACTCTTGTAGAAAATCTCGGAACTCGAAATGATATTTCATTGATAAGACTTATGCAATCAAGTTTATTATGTAAAAGTTTGTAAATATAGCCTATTGCAAATATTACTTTTCTTAGATGTAGCGACTGAAAATTCAAGGAGTTTAATAATAGGTGACGAGCAAAGCCTCTTACAGGTTATACTCCAAAGATATTATATTGTAATAATTTCAGCAATTTTCTTTGAACACCTTCAACAGCCAGTTTATGAACATTATAAATTGACACCAAATCAACGAACTGTATTCTAATTTTCATCTTACATACGAAAAATAAAGTACTTTTAATGCAATATAAAACCTAACATTTTTAACGCAGATGCTGTAGATTGATTTATATGTTCATAAAAAGGCAGTTTCAAATTGAACACTATACAAGATCTTTTATGGATTCACACCGACTTAAGTCAGTACGCTGTTTCTTTAATGTAAAAGCTTTTACATTTTTGAATGTTTAATTGGAGATTATTCTCATGACACCAAATTTGAATCTTTTTCAGCTGTTGTTGAATAAATAAACAATCTTCAATATTTTCTACAGCATGGTAAATTTTGCGATCATCCTCAAATAATACTTTCTCACAGTCAACAACCTGTACCAAATCATTAATGAAGAGTAAGAATAGAAACGGACCAAGGTTTGATCCCTGGGGTACACCAGAAGTGGCAGTGAACTATTTAGAATCGAAACCTTTATAAGATACGTACTGAATTCTGTCAGTTAAGTAGGACTTAACAAGTGCTATAAGAGATTGCCCAAATCCAAAGTTATTCAGCTTAGACAAAATTATTGTGTGAACGATGTGATCAAAAGCTTTGGCAAAGTCGGTATATATAATGTCAACCTACCCATGACTATCTAGTACGGTAGGTACATCTTGAGAGAATACTGCCAAATTAGTTATGGTGGAGCGGCTCTCCATAAAACCATGTTGTTGTGGTGATATTAAGTGTCTTACCACAGGATAGATATAACTATAAAGTTATATCTCCAAAAGTTTTGCAAAATTACAGAGAATAGAAACAAGTCTATGATTTGTTATTTGGGATAAATCGCCAGATTTAAGTACTGGACATACTCTCGCAATTTTCCATGTATCAGGAAAAACAGACGTCTAAAGGATTGGACTAAAAATAAATAAGAGAGGAGTTATAAAAGCATTTCACCAAAAACTTGGGATTTGGTCATGACCTGCCGTCATTTTATTCTTCAAGTTATACTGGCAGAATTCAGCAGGTCTCTTTCAGTAAATTCGTAATGTTAAGTACATCCAAGTAGTTGAAGCAATTAAAGTCGATATCGGTGTCTATATTAGTTGATGTTGAATAAACACCACTAAAGTAGTCACTAAATCCATCAACAATGGATTGTGGGGCATCAAATACTACACCACTGTTACCGACTTTACCTGGTTATATTCAGAGTTTGTATAATATTCAATTATAATAATAAATAGATGTGAGCATAACGTGGAATGCAAAGATCGCAGTTGCGCCAGTGATTTAGGAGTCCCTGGACATTTTAAGAAGGAATCTCTGTGATCCCTGGTTGAAATTTGGACTCTGAGCAGTTGGAGGTGATGTCACCGCAGTCGCCTAAAGGGCCTAAAAACCTGGAACGACTTGAATTCCTTGATGTAAAGCCAAGGAATTAGTAAAAATTCCTCCTTAAACAGTGCGCTAAAATCCTAATAATAATAATAATAGTAATCTTTATTATTGTATATACAACCTCAGTTGAGACAGCATAAAAAGAAAACTCGGCATCTCTCTTATGGGACATACACGGTAGCGGTAGAAACATAAAAATGTTTTAAATTTTTACATTTCTATCACGCCGCCTATGTCCAATAAAGCAGATGCCGACTTTATTCCAAGTTTTCGTTTTTATACTGTCTCAACTGAGATCGTATATATTATACAATGTAAACAGAGTACCTTAGTAATCATCAACTGCGCTTACTTTATTATTTGAGACTACTGCTGAATCTGATTCCTTTGTAATCATGAATACATGTAGTACGACTTACGATTACTGATTACTTCTATTATTATTGTAAGAATACTCTCAATTTTATGATTTCGATGATCTGGACAATAGTTGTGCTGAACACAAAAATAATAAAAATATTACAAATGCTCTTTTTTGTCAAATAACTAATACAGAGCCAGACTCTCTAAATTATCCACTAAATTTGCCAAGACTGACCAAAAACATAGAAATACTTCGACCTTTATACAAAACAATAAATCATGAAAGACCTTCTAACAGGAAGTTTCCAGAAAAACCCTGTGGGAACACTTAACAAAATAAGGACCACATAATAAACAACCAATGATGATTATAACATTGCAAAATATATTTAATTTAAATAAATTTGACTATCTGGCGAGTATCCATACTTCATATTACATTTATTTATTAGGTTATTGTTAAAAAAAGGCAGAAGGACCTCAGCCAATGGACACTTGGGTTTTTACTCATTAAAGTATTTTTATTATTGTTAAATTTATTAAAATATTAATTGTTGTTTTGGGTGATTTTTGTTTAGATTTATCGAAATTTGCTGGCGGTCTAGCTCGTTGATACCTTCTTGATATCAGTGTTACCGTCTTGGTAGCACATTAAAAATACCTCTAAATATCCACACCCTAGCCAGGATTCGAACCCGAGACTTCATAGTTTCACACAACGTGTCATATTTAAAAAAATAAAAACATTCAGTTAATATCATTGAAATAATAATTTTGGGAACAAGCTATGGGAGTGTCACTTCGTAGTTGCCTTCCATTGTAATCATATCAGCCTACGATCACTGATTATTATTATAATTATATAAAAGTTAGCGCAGTCTGTAAAAAGACGATTATTATACTTTTCGCAAATACAAAATGAAAAGTATATTGCATTCGATCGGCACATTTCTAAAACCAGTAATATCGCTTGTAAAGAAAAAAATTTCATATCACTGTGTTGGCGATCGAACAACTTTCAAAATGTTCGTCCGTCCGTCTATCCCATCTGTCTGTCCATCCGTCACGTTTCTTGTAAGCACTATAACTTAAGAACGAAACATCCGATTGTATTTAAATTTGGACAGTAAATTAGTGTTAGCTATTGGAAGAACCCCTATTGTTTTTTAATAGAATCGATAAAGAAAAGGTATTAATTATTTAAATTTAAAAAATATGTTTTTTGCTTTGTAATTAAACAAAAAATGCGAAAAACTAATATTACTTGCGAAAAAAACTGCGAAGAGTATCCTATAGAATGTGCAACAATTATATAAAAAGTTCAGTAAATTGGCGAAGAGTATAATGGTTAGCTTGTTGATTACTTGTAATTAAGTAATCAGGAATCAATTACATTTTGCCCAACTCTAGTATACAGGTATTGAATATTAAATATGTGGTCAGACTATTGAATCAGGTATATAGGTGTACATTGCTGTCGACCAAACTATGCATAAAGAAATTTAAAAAAAATTGATCCAAAAAAAATCAAATAAAATGTAGATAGAATGGCCGTCATGATGTCTTCGCACAACCAAAAGTATGCACAGAACATTCATAATTAGTCTACAACTCCACAGTAATGATAATAATACTGTATTTGTCCTTGGGGCTACATTGTAGTTAAGTCATAAAAAACTGTAAAATACAAAAGTTAAAATATACATGCACATACAAAAAGAGAGAAAAAAATACAATTAAAGATCTAATAGCTACATTATAAGAGACACATTGAGGTAATTTAGAATTACATGCATAGAGATATCGGTTCAATTTGGATCTTTAAAACAAACACCAATGGTGTAGAATGCAAATTGTTCAGCTTCTTCTTAAAAACATCAACAGGTAAGTTCCTGAGGTTTACTGTAAGTAAATTGTATGTATGGAGCCCTGCATAAAAGGATGATTTCTCATAAAAGGTATGATGGTGTTGGTATATGCATATGTTGTTATGCCTTCTGATAGTTGTAAATGTCAGTATAAGATGGGAATTTATTTTTGTTTTCATAAGTGCATATTAAGCATTTTAATATATACAAAGTGACCCATTTAAAAGTGGGGCACCTTTCTAAAATTTTTATTTGTAGACCGATTTGAATGATTTTTTTTTAATTATAGAGCTTCAATAACTCTGTGGTGCAAAATTTCAGATCAAAATTAAAAATTTCAAGGACTGTTTCGATTTCTTTTTCAAGGTCAAAAATCCAAAAAAAAAGTGTTAGCAATTTTTTTTATCTCAAATCTGACTACGCCTCTGGATTTAGAATACCTTCAAATGGGTATGACCGAAATTTAACAATCAAGTATTGATTTCTAACAGAAATATAGCATAATTAAAATTTATATTATGTTCTTGAAATATTTCGAATATTCATCATCTAATTCACAATTGTTTAAATAATATCGTTTGCAATGCTCCATTAGATCATTATCAGGTAAATTTAAAAATTTATAACGATCAGTTATTCAATATTGGCAATATTTGTTTTCTTTAAACATGCTCCCTATTAAGAATAATTGTTTTTATTAGCAAGCCTTGCAATTATTTTTATTATCAAAGCTGGCATTGGAGAATTATGTAAATAATAATAAAGCTCTTTAACACATTCCCGGACACTCATTTTTATTGATATGTGCCTAACGTGACACTGCCAGAATAAGCCGCATCGCCCAGAGTGCCCCTAGGGACACTGACGTTATATGCCGCAAAAACTTAGTGCGCTCTAGATACGCTTGTCGGCATATCTCGTAAATTTTGCATGTAATAAGGTATGAAGTGTCCCACTAGGCACCTTGGGTAAAAACATAATGACAAAATTCCTAATAGTTTGTTGGTGATGAAAGAATTTGGTCAGGCGATCTAGGGACCGTGTTTGGCACGTTTCTGTCTGATTCCTGTGCATATTTTATAATTTTTTCGTGTGTGAAATGGAAGGGAAGCAAGAAAAGCAACTGCTTCATTGGTATGAAGAGTTTGAAAGTGAGGACGAAGATTCCGCCAGATAAAAAGTCACGATACGTATAATACAGATGCTTCCATAGGGGATCCATAATATACGTTTTATGTATTGTAGTGATAATGATTAAGTAGTTGTAATTTCATTTATTAAAAGTTTTTATACTAAAATAAAGTGTTTTTATTTTTTTTTACATTCGGCATATAACGTCAGTGTCCTACTGTGTAGCTAAGCTGTGTCTTCTGGGACATGACGTCATATGACGCAGACTTTCTTTCCAATGTATCTAATTCTTCAGAAAATTCTGATTTTAAAGCTATATGTTGCATTTTTTTATGTATACTAATAATGATTTTAATCATGGTGTCAATTTCGGCGCATCTCAATATTTTTAATTGCCCTGCTGGAGCGTACGACAATGACGTGATATGACGTCAGTGTCCGTCAACGTGTTAAACCAAAAACTGTCACTCCATAGAAGGAGGCGATATTGAGAACAGAATAATAAATTGGTATTTAATAAATAAACTGCACATCATTTATTAAGGATCAGTTAACATGTACATTATAATTAAAAATGTCCCAATTTAACAATTTTAGAAATTAATATATTTTATTACATCAAATAACAAATTGTAATTACAATTAAAAATTTACCAATTTAACAACAATTTCAAAAATTACTATTTTTGTAATAAAATAACATGAAACCATAAACAAAATTTAAAAAAAATAGAATAAATGACACAACAGTACCATACACGTCAAATTTTGGATGATTCAACTAAATCTCCATTCAATCCAATGCATTTATTGTATCATCTTTTAATGTTTGCCATAACATTACATAATTGGTTTGGTGTAATTTCCGCACAACCTGTCTTATCCTTTCACGCAGTTCTTCTGTGTTGGTTGGGCGGGTCTTGTAGACTTTTTCTTTAAGAAACTCCCATAGAAAAAATCTAGTGGGGTTAAGTCCGGGGATCTGGGAGAAAATTCTACTAACCCACTATTTCGCCCTATCCACCTATTAGGGAAATTTTCATTCAACCAAATCCTCACAATCACGGCATTGTGGATAGAACAGCCATCTAATTGAAAAATTACATGAGCAATTTCTGTTAATGGAAGTTCATCCATAGTGTTAGTAATCTCATTCCTCAAAAAATGTAAAAAATGTTGGCTGTTCAAATTGCGTTAAAAAAAGTAGGGGCCAATTATTCTGGTATTTAATATGACGCACCAGACGTTTATTTTTTGAGAATATTGCCTTCTACAATTTATCACCCATTGTGGATATTCTTCCGACCAACACCTTGAATTTTGGGAATTAACCATTCCATTAGTTGTGAATGTTGCCTCATCACTAAACGAAATTTTATTTATACAATTCCTGTCATTCTCATATTCTCCTTGAGCCCATAAACAATATGCCATTCTTTTCTTAGTATTGCCTTCCTCTAAGGTGTGAAGAAACTTTGATTTGATATTATCATATTATTATACTTTTCAAGATTTCTTCTTATTGTTTCACGTGGTAAATCTAAGTCTAAACTTGCAATTCTTAAACTGCTTCTCGGATTATCAGTAAAGTAATTTCTAATTCGTTCATTATTTTGTCATTGTAAATTACGATTTTTTAAAATGTGTTTTGACACAGCTCCATACTGATTAAAAATTTTGTTTACTCGACCAATGGTTGCTGTGCTAATCCGATGCTCCAGGTGTCTATTATTAAAAATTCTACGTACTCTCGGACCTGCCATTGTCACCATGAAGTCTTATAATTTCAATTTTTGCAAATAAAGTTAAATTATCAGCCGTACTTTATATCGATAGTGTACTTGCGGAACAATAAACTTCACTATTGACGCGAATAAATTTGATAGATTTCGTCATTTGTTTTGCTGGCTTGCCATGGCAACTTAAGAATTTGCAAAGCTTGCTAATAAAAATAATTATTATTCTTAATACGGAGCATGTTTAAGGAAAACAAATATTGCCAATGTTGAATAACTGATGGTTATAAATTTTTAAATTTAACTGATAACGATCTAATGGAGCATTGCAAAAGATATTACTTAAACAATTGTGAATTACATGACGAATATTCGAAATATTTCGAGAACCTAATATAAATTTTAATTATGCTATATTTCTGTTAGAAACCAATATTTTTTTGTTAAATATCGGTCGTACCCATTTGAAGGTATTCTAAATCCAGTGGCGTAGTCAGATTTGAGATAAAAATATTGCTAACACTTTTTTTGGATTTTTGGCCTTGAAAAAAAATCTAAATAGGTCTTGAAATTTTTTTATTTCGATCTGAAATTTTGCACCACAGTAGAGTTATTGAAGCTGTATAATTACAAAAAAAATCATTTAAATTTTTTTCTCTTTGCAGGAGGCACGACTATTAAGTTTTTATATTAGTCTATTAACTCGTTTTCAAAACAGTGAAATAACATTAGATACTATATCACAGTTTAATGCAAGGTTAAGGGATGCTATTCTGCGTAACTCACCAATTTACCAACATCATTCTTAGAGTCACCAATTATCACTTATATTATAAAGCTAATCAAACTTAAAAGAAAAATGTATCGAGAATATCAGCAATATAAAATGCCAGAGATGAAAAGAAACATTAATAATCTCGACAAGAACATTCACATTTTGATACAACATTTTAAAACATACAAATGGCTACAGGTATATGAAAAAATTAATCAGAAACAAGGCAGGAATGTTTATCAAGAAGTGAATAAACTTACTAAATATAAAACGAAACAAGGCACATTGACAATTGTGTAAAACAACAAGGAATATATCTCTGACGAGCAGTTCAAGGAAAACTTTTCTGAAGACAATCTTCCATATTTTGATCAAGAAAATCTCAGTTATGTTAAGCGAGTGGTACGACAATTATTTTAAAAATACAGCTCTAGAAGAAAATATTTCGGTTGAAGAATATTTTCAAATTTTAGAAAAACAAAGAAACTCAGCTCCTGGTTACGACAACATCCCTTAGTGGGTAATAAAAAAACTAGATTATAACATACATATATTTATACTGAAAATTTATAACCACTGTATCATACATCAATACTTCCCTAACATATGGAAAAAAGGCATGGTAATAGTCATTCCGAAACCAAACACAGATCACTCAAGAGCAAACAATTATCGAGCAATTACTTTGCTTCCTGTATTAGGCAAATTTCTTGAAAAACTCCTTAAAAATAAAATTCAGGCTTTAATGACAGGCAAAATTCCAAGATATCAGTTTGGTTTTAAACAAAAATGCTCCACCTTACACCCACTCACGATTTTAACATCAAATATGCAGTCAGCTAAACTAAATAATTATAAAACAGCTGCTTTATTCCTGAACTTCAAAAAGGCATTTGATAGTGTATTGCATAAAGGATTATTATGGAAACTGAAAAGACTCGACTTACCAGACACAATTATTTACATGGTGAAAAGTTTCCTTGAGAACAGGAACTTAACAGTGAAAATAAACGATACCATGTCTCAAAAATTTACAGCTGAACAAGGAGTCCCGCAGGGTTCCTCACTATCTCCACTTTGATAGAACATTTATTGTTACTATATATTTACTAATCAACCTGAACAACTGTCATATATTTTACAATATGCAGACGATACAGCCTTAATCTCACGAACGTTCGATTGCAAAGGCAAGGGACAAACTTCAAATATTGCTGAACAATACTCTAGCATGGACAAGCAAATGGAGACTGCAAATCAATCCGCTGAAATCACAATTCATTTTATTCAATCACGCAATATCCAATAATTCTCCCTCTTCCGAAATAAGTAATTACCAAATTCATCCAGTAACCAATGTCAAGTATTTGGGGGTTTATTTAGACAATAAATTAAACTTCAACAAGCATTCTAAAATGGTAAAAAAAATGCATATCCAGACGAAACATTTCAGAGTATTAATATTCAAAAATAAGGGGATAAAAACCACAGTAGCTACCAAAATATACAAAACATTTTGTACACCTATTTAGAATAAGGACATACGTTAAATATGAACAGCAGAAATCCAGCTGAAAAAAATTTAAAGACTGCTGAAACAACTGCACTAAGGAAAATTACAAAGATTCGTCACCCCCACAATTCTTTACACAACCCTCCTAATGCACTTTTGTATGAATTGGTGCAAATACTGCCTATTGAGGATAGAGTACAACATCTCAACGAAAAATTTGCAGAGGAACTACCAAGGCATTTTTGTGTATCCATTTGGATACACAGGCCTTCCAGTTGAATACCCAGCGAACATGAAATGGATACAGAAATTTGGGCTCTTTGTAAATTAAAAATTGATAGCAGTGATGTTTAAAAATGCAAGAATACCAAAGAAGAGGAGTCAAATAAAAGTAAATTATAAATATTTAAATCAACAGAAAGACCAATCTTTGACTAGATGCTATTGACGTCACAGGAGTACTGAAGTACTACGCCTCACATTGTTTTTTTTTACAATTCATCTATGTAATCAACCTTTTGTTTCCCACCATAGTTTCTATGCAAAATGTTATCTCCTTTGCTGAAGGACCTAGGTCGATGGCCTTTTGATACAATCAATTACATTGTATATTAATGCAATCAATAAATAACTTATTATTATTATTAACTCGTTTGTGTAAAATGAACACTCTCTCTACAAGGGAAGATCTGCCCCATACAACGTTATAGTTAATAGCTGAGTACAGCGGAGCATAATATTGGCAAGATAATCTGGATTAAGTTTGTGTTTTAATTGTTTAATTACAAAGTTATTTAATTTTTTTGATAGAAATTTAATTTGTTCTTCCCATGCTAACTGGTTGTCAACAATGGTTTCAAGTGAGATTCAAATTTATTCAGTTTATTATCAAGATCGAAATTATAGTGTCTTTTTGGTTTGTTATGAAATTGGACCAGGACTGTTTTTTTATTATTTATGGTCAATCGATTTTTAAGACACCAATCATAGAATTGAGATACCTTCAACAAGCTTCAACTTTGTTTACTATTAGATAACTGATGTATCATCTGCATACAAAAAAACTTTACCTTCACTTGTGTGGTCAGGAAAGTCATTAACATACAGGAGGAAGATTAGTGGTCCAAAAACACTCCCTTGTGGTGTACCAATGTTAATATTAATGTGTTTTGATTTCACGTCATCATTTTTACGTAAAATTTTTGGTTCGATAAGTATGGCGAAAGGCATTTATTAATGTTACTATGAATTCTCTAATTAATTATACTCTTCGTAAATACAGAACAAAGAGTACATTGCATCCGAATGGCACATTTCTAAAACTCATAATATCGCTAGTAGAAAAAAAAATTCATATCACTGTGTTGGTGATCTAACTCTGAACAACTTTCAAAATGTTCTTCCGTCAGTCACGTTTCTTGTAAGCACAATTACTTAAGAATGAAAAGTCCGATTGTATTGAAATTTGGACAGTAAGTTAGTGTTACGTAGAGGAAGAACCCTATTTTTTAACAAAGTCAATCAATAAACAAAAAGTTATTAATTATTTAAGATTAAAAGAAATATATGTTTTCGTTTTGTAATTAAACAAAATATATCTAAAACTAATATTATTTGCAAAAAAACTGGAGCCTGGACTATCATGAAAAAGGCATAATAAAAGAAGCTTTTGGCATATTCAAATATTTATTTGACAAATATAAAAGTCAATATTATTTACAACATACATTATGATGTTTCAAACAGATAATAAACACAAAAAAACTTTGCAATAGAACTACTGTATTAAAATACATTTATTTACATTTTCTTGGAAAATGGAATGTATACTAAAATAAATGCAACTACAACAAAAGCAAGCCATATTCGAGCGCCACGAGTAAGATATTTGCAAAACTAAACTTCAAATTCTATCAAAATAATCAATTGTGTCCCCCGAGTTAAAATCACCCTTTTCCAAAATCTCCAACATTTTATTAACAGTCTGTGCTGTGGTCAATACAGTCGTTTCCTTAACCTCCTTAAAACTTTTCCTAAGAACGTCAGACTGCGCTTCGTTTATAATGCTGTCAAACATGTCTGTATCAACGGGACCAGGAGAATAATTCAAAACGACAATTTTTGGTTCCTCGACTGCCAAAACTTTGAAAAACAACTCTCTAGCGGCTTTACCTGAGCCATACATAGCCAAGTTAAGGGTGGGTGAACGTCCACAAAGAGAAGTTATATTGATGACAATTAATTGCGGAGCAATAGACCTGATTTTCTTAATAAAAACGCTATTTAATAAAGATACCGAAAATAGATTTAAATCGAAATAGTCACGCCACGTCTGTAAATCTGTCAAATCAGTTGTTTGCTTTAATGTTCCAACATGGCCAGCATTATGGAAAATTAATCCGAATTCTATACCTGCTGTATCAACAGTTGTTAGAATCTGCTCGAAAACCTTATCATATTCAATTACATCAGGTTTCGACAAGTCTAAAGCAAAAGTTTCAACAGTAATAGATTTATCGACCATAAGAATTTGAGTTTTAGTCTCATCAAGTTCTTTTTCAGATCTAGCTATTAAAATAAAAATTGAATTTTGATCTAAACGCCTAGATAGTTCCACAGCTATTGTTCTACCGATACCCCTTGAAGCACCCGTTATAAAAACAATGGACTTTTTAGAAAAATTGACTGAGCAAGCCATACTTTAAAAAAATTATAAAACTCTTCTAAATATGCAAGTACAGTATTACCTATTATTATCTAAGGAGTACGATTTTCACTGCACTTCTTGTTTATATCAGAATCGCTTTCATCATCCTTTAACTGATCGTACTTGACTAATTCAACAACTTCGCCTTGATTCAGAGCTTGTTTCTGAGGAGCAATTGTTCTTAGGATTTGGGAATTTGGTACTGGTCTATCAAGTTCGATGTTTTCTTCTTCTAAACGTATTGTGTTACTAAGCAGCTGTTGCATACAGTCCTCCCTTCTGGCTGTTAACTGTGCAAGAATGCTAGGATCGTTCTTGATTTTTCTCAATTTTTCCTCTAAAAAATTACTTATATAAGTATTATTAAGATAACACCTCAAACATAATATTGCCCAACAATTCATTCAAATAGAAACCATTCTAACAAATAAGTAAATAATAACACTTATTTTAATAAAAATTACCTAACACAGCTAGATATTGTTCAGAGTCCGGTAGCTTGTCAGTGATAGTTGTTGTAAAGTTGTCTTCAAATTTTGTGATGGGAATTTCTTGAACAGTGACGTTTGTTTGACAAGTCAACCAAGGATCCATGTTGTTTGTTAATTAAATATGTTACCAACTGCAAAAAAAAAACAATCATACTGATGGCGCTGTTGTACCCAGTTGTACTGGTTGTACGCATGGTAAAATATATAGGTTTATTAGGTTTGTTCATATGTGTTGCTGGAAGCAGATCTGAGCAACTAAATCATAAGGTTTGTTCATTTGTGTTGATTTAAAGCAGATTCAAGCAGTTAAATAAAGATGGTGTTATCACAAATAATGTGAGCGTGAGAGAGATAACGTGTTTCAAAGTTGCTATAAATCAACACAAATGAACAAACTAATAAATTCATTTGTCAGATCATATGATCTGGTTTTGTTCATTTGTGTCGAGCAACTTGCTTGAGATCAAATAAATCACTGATTTCTTGCTCGAACTCAGGAGTCCGAGCAATAAAATCAGAGCAGGAATTATAACCTGTCAATCCTCGGTAAACAAACAATAAACGGCAAGTAAAATAAATTATATGTATTTATTTATTAAAAATGTCCAAGGAACAGGGAGATGTTATTTTAAATGCCATCGTAAGTACATAAATATCATCTCTTATTTATGATCGTAAGGGTTGTGCAAGATGATCATTACAATCTGCGAAAACCGAGGGCGAGTGAAATTTGTAATATTGAGTAAAATATAATTAATTAGGTACCTCTGCCTACTTAAATTATTAATATTTATAGATATATATTTTTTTACAAGGTGATTAATTATGAATTAGCGGTAGGTGCAATATTGTATAACCCTACAAAATTCGAAATCCTGCAACATACCACCTTTCACGTGTTCGTTTGTGTTTTGAATTGTTTTGATTGAAAATGCTGTCATTTGTCAAAATAACCTGCTAAAATGTGATTTTTTAAAATCAGTTGATCTCATTCTAGCAACACAAATGAACAAACCTTATATGTTTCTACCATGGTTGTACGGTTGTACTAAGCAGGCACAGAATAACAATCAGAAGGGGAACTCTTCTACCATGGAATTAACAAGATAGGATAGTCCTTATATCTTTCCTACTCAAAAGGACAGTCAGACGGAGAAACTAAATAGACGAAGATAGTTGTTAACTCCAAATTAAAAGGACACGACATCCAGCGGAAACGGTTTCGGGATTTGTCGGGTACGCATTAAATGAATTTGACCAAGCTTACTAGAGACAGGTTGACTCATTAGACTCGGCAAGTGCTACGTCACGTATAGGCTTCGATGACAGCCGCGTGTGGCTGTCTTTTCTTAATCTTATAGAAAAGAGCTTCAAAATAATTTTGCCAATGAACAATTATTCTATCCTAATTAAATGATACCTAATATATGAACATAGAAATACTTCATGTGACGTATGTTACGAATCAACCTGTTTCTTTAGTGACCTTGGGTTCTCATTAACAACTGAATTCCCTCGTTTTATTTGGACAGTGTTGTCGATTTTTCACTATTGGCCTCTCTCTCTAATGTTACCTTCTCCGTCTGATTGTCACATTGTGGCAACGGCGCGATAACCATAGATAAAGCCATGGTAGAAACATATATATATTTCTACCATGGATAAAGCCAACTCAATGTTAAAATTTTGAATCACAAAACATCAAGAAGCGACATCCCTTGCAGCATGTACATATTAACTATAGGTATATGCCTTGCAGGGACACATTTACCATGGTACAAATATATACAACCATGCACATTACCATGTGTAAATTTAAATTTGCATTTCTCCCATTTACCTACAACTACTATAGGTATGATTTTTACAGAACAAATGGTTCTGGCCCACACAAAGAGGCAAATTTAAAAACTATATATTTGTACAAGGGGTGGTATGTTCTCTGTTAAATCAACAACTTTTTTATTGTCAATTTGTCAAATAATGTATCGAATAGATATAACTAATCGGAGTTAGAAGAGACATATATCTTTATGTACCTAATTTTACTGAAAAAAAAAGTAACAGCCACAAAAGATGTATTAACTACTTAAAAAAACAATGAAATTTAAAATGTTTGTTTAATTTACATGGATTTTTCTTCTTACTTTTTTGTATGCAATTTTACATACTAAATCTTTACGATAGTAACTTATTAAAATTACTTAAAAAATACAGGTAAATAGACCACGTGTTTCTGAACAAAAACTGTCCTAATAAAATTTATCTCTAAAGCCATGGTATTCCTGGAAAAAAATTGTGAAGTAACTTTGACACTCTGCGCGGCCAATCGCATGGTTAAAAGGCTAAATGCACACTATGAAACTTCTAAATATTCTTAGCAGTTTTAACAAGTAAAACAAAGCTTTTCTCTCTTTCTGATTACACATTTTTAAAATTTGTCTTGGTGAATAGGAGGATAAATAGTGAGTATGAACGGAAAATATATAATTATGAACATATAGCCGCTGAATCGCATGCATGAATTTTTACGTGCCTTTACTGTATTGTATTTATTACAGGTACACATGCACACCTACCTAACCACATTTCAACTATGTCCTATGGATTCCTTTTACATTTGTTAAAGTATTCGAAAAGTTCCAGAATTTATATTCAAAACAAGATGTTTTCACAGTTATGAGGATAAGATTGTGAAAATCTACATTCTAATAACGAGTCTAATAAATATTAAAACGCAATGTTACACAACACCTTTAATTAAAATTTTCAACTTACCTTTTTGTCTGTTTGGCCACTATAATTTACTTTATCATGAAAGTCCATTTTTCATGCAATTGTAATTAAATGAATATAATTCCTTTTTTAAAGACATGTACTTTGTAATTGTAATTAGTTCCTTTTAAAAAAAAATAATTTGTAATTGTAATTATTTTTAAATTACAATTACCCAGCTCTGCTTGTATATATTGCAGATAAGTAGTCGTTATATATTTCTTTCCTTCATTCTGGCTGCATTCTGTTTTCTGAATCGGAGATATGCATGACCCTGAGCATTTTTGTTAAAATTGACTTAAGGCCTGTCCCTACATAATGACATATCATTACAGCACAAAATCGCTGCAATCAATTTCTTCATCATTTATTAAGTTTCTCTCTGAATGAATAGAGATTTGCAAAAGAGAAAGCTTTCATTAAGATTATAATTAAGAGCAATGGATGCCATTAAATAGATAATAAATTATGAAAAGCAGATTTAAGAAACTTCTCCGGAACTCCTCGATATTTCAAGCTTAACAGAATATAAAATTTGTGCAAATTTCATATAAACTCTGGTTTACCCGGGGTCTAAACAAGATTTTACAAATCTAGATTATGTACAACTTTTAGGAAAGCCAAATGATAAAATTGGCACCAGTATTACGTTTTCTAGAAGCTAGAAACTTATAGAAGAGGACCAAGATTTCTACATTATTCTGGATTGCCTCACACAAAGGTTCAAGACTTTACTAGAAATGTATGGAAGTTGATGGAAGATTTCTAGATGTCTATAAAAATGAAGGCTTAGAAATTGCACATGTAAATATAACATGAAAAGGGTCAAACAGTTCACTTTATTTGTTTTTTGATCACGGTTTGTTGAATCATCCCAGAGTTTAGGCAGGGATGACAGGATTGACTGAATTCATTCAATTACAACGTTATTTTAGTACAAATATATGCACATTTTTAGGTATACTTTAGTTTTTATCATCTCCAGACAATGCCAGCATGGTTGGTGAAACCCGTATCTAGTGTTAGTATTCAAGTGTTCTGATGTCTGTAGAAAAAAAACTATGGATAAAGTAGTACAAAGTTACACACAAGCACAAGTGAATCTTTGCACACCACTGAACACATAACAAATGTATTAAAAGGTTCAAACAAATTATCACCTAATAAGATTTTTTATTTGGGTAAAAAATATTAAAATCAAAGTTTATTGGTTATACCACTCTTTATTTTAATAATTTTTTTCTTTTTTAAATTTTCATAATTTAAAACACAGAGAGCAGAAGAAATTCAAGTTAACGTCCAATCCTTGTCTGTATATATGTTTATATATTTTAAAAAATACATTTTTAAATAATCTGTCAAAATGATCTTATACAAATTATTTTTTGCAAAACAAAGAAAAAGCAGCAAAAGTATTTATTTAAGAAAAAAGTAAACAGTAAAAAAAATAAATACTAGAAAATTACAAAAAAGACATTAAAACAAAATAAATATGGCAAATAAATAAAAGATCGTGTTTTCATATAAACTGATCCAGATGTATGCTTATTGGCTGTTAAAACTAAATATACAACCAATCTTATAAGGAACTGAAAAACAAATAATGTAGTTACGTAAAAAAGAAATATAAATGCAACTCCAAAAACTATTTTAAACAAAAAAATATATATATTAAGTACAACGCTTTAATAGAAATCATAATTTCCCAAATAAATAAACTATGACTTAAAGTGCAGTGTTAAAACTAGACAAACTTTATTGTTAAACAATAATATAATACCAAATCGAAATTGTCAAAAGACAATGTCACAAAATAAAAACTTTAGTGCTTCTAAAAAATTAACAAAATAAAACCGCATTCTTAAACATAAAAAACTCAAAAGCTCAAATCCTCTCAGATTATATTTAATAAATTATTATTGCCCCAAGTTTCTCAAACACAAATGCCTAGCGGCTGTAATATTTTTGTATTCTTTTATTATTCATCTCATTATATGAGTCCAAATATAATAACAATCTTAGATTCCCAGCTCATCCACTTATTATTTCTGATACACATACATGTCTGTAGAATACGAATCTTACATTGGTTTTAGTTTCTAAAAAATATTGAAACAAATGAGAATAGTGATACTTGTTCTTTTGTGGAATATCCTCAACGTGTACGTAGTCAGTGTAATCTAATAATTAACTAGCGAAATGTTAGTACATATGTACTAATGATGGGTTGACATGTCGCTATTTCACAACGTAAGAAAAAAATACTTTGATGGCATTAATTTACTTTGAGGAACATTCCCTTATGGTCTGTAAAGCGTGATGAAATCGTATATGTGACGTAATCTAACTTCAGGCATTCTTCAGTTTAACGATATTATAACATTATATTGGTTGTTTAAAATATTATATCTATTTACGAAATATATTTACCACCTTCCTCTTCTCCTCCCCCCTTTTTAAAATCTATTTCCGGAATTCGGATTTTGTGGGTACTCATACGATTTCATGACGAATTACCGAACATAAAGAAATATCCCTCAAAATAATATACCACCACCATTTTCTACAACGAATAATCTTGTAAGGCAAACAAAGAATGGTTGGAAAAATACATGCTATTTAAACGGTGTTTCAAGGTATCTTTAATAGAAAAGATATATAAAACATATATAGAGCTCACAAATTTTGTTAATATTCTCAGTACTTTTTGATACATTTTTTCATCTGGGCATAAAAAGCAATTTATTTTCCATTATAAGACCTTAAGACTTCGCAAAATAACATGTATTTATAATACACAATGACGTTTGCTTACCAACAATGCAAATGGTGATGTCATTCACGAGAGATGATGTGACATAGTGTTTTTGGCGGAAATATTTCAGTTCAAACTTTAAAAGGCTTATTTAAAGATATTAATCTACTGATTGTGACTTTATACATAACTAAATATTATCTTCACAATCAAAGAGATTTTAAATTATGTGAAAACACTGAATTGTTTTATTCATTCACGAATTTATGTTGCTATCAAACATAATATAATTCTCTATAATGGAATAAATGCGAATGTATTTATTGAACAACCCATTACTAACGTGCTCGATAAGTTTTACAATGTTACATTTACAGTATAAATGTATCCACTCCTTGCAACGCCGACCGGTACGCCACCTTCCACAGTTTTCCCCAATGGATGCCCGCATAAATACATACAAGAGAAGGCAGTATTAATTATTGAAATTAATTACATCTTAAAGTAAATTTTTACTTAAATTTTCATTTATATGGGGTGCAATATATGAAAAAATAATCAATAGAAAAAGTTCATTTCAAACTAGTCGTGTCCAAGTGCACATCGAAATAAATTGACTTGTGCATTCTAACTGGTTTTAAGCATATTAACCATGCAATAAACTTCAACCCGCACGGGATAATTAAAGGAAAAAATCCCCTTAAACATGTTTTGAAATGCCCATTAAAGCATCATTTTGTATACATAATTATACATAACCTAAAGTCCATTACTCGTTGCGACTTATTGAACTGAACTAGTCCTGGTTCTGTGTTATTTTACTTTAAATGCTTGTATACAAGATTACAATTTATAAGTGTGATGATTACAAATTATATTAGCGTCATTCAGTTTTGAAATTATTCCCACATATATGTAAGTATGGCATAGTAGGAAGATCTTGTGATGGAGAATGCTTCAACTTGAACAGTGGTCCGTGCCGCTTCAAAATCTAACTTCATTGCCTGTACACCGAATAAATTTATTATTGTGGGGCATGTGGCTGTGTAAACTGGTCTCAGAAATACTTCAGTTTTAAACTGGATAGATTATGTAAATATCCATATTCGCAACTAAAATAAATTCTCAATGTTTATTGAAATTCAATTATTATATATTATAATACATTTATCTAAATTTACTCTTGCCATCGCACTGCACGTAACCATGTCTGATCTCTCGTTACTTTATGTGGAAATAATGGATTTGATGTGTGAAATGAATAAAACTCAAATCCCGAATTCGAGCTAGTATTATCGCAATCCACCACTGAACACTTAAATACACTTTCTTTTTGTCAGAACTCTTTTTTTTTTACATTTTGCGCCAAAATCCTATGTACTCCAACATAAAATGCTAGCACACACTTATAAATCTCACCACCCCGATCGCTAGTGTTACGATGTATGGAGCAAATAGTTCGAAGATGTTTTCCTATATTAGCAACTAAAATGTCCAGAAATCTAGAGGGCGAAATAAAGGATCCATGATTCTGTGCCAGGTTGCTTTGCATACATCAGTCATGATATTAATCACCATGAAAGAAGTTAAAAATTAAGATAAATTATCGTCCAAATATGACTTCGTCATCATTTGTCAACAATATTTCTGAAAACAAAACTGACCAGTATCGGTTTTCCTGTAAGATTCGAACTACAAGTGAAATCATGTATGCGTACTAAAGTTTACCAGAACATAAACCTAAACATAAACATATTTTTTCTCCTAATTATTTTCAGGAGAGTTACTCATGTAACAAATGTTGTCCAAGAGGCCACAATACTAACACCTGTATTACAGAGTTTGTAAATTGTGCTAGAAAATATGCTCATAAACATTGAACCAGTGGCAGACTTTTAAATATCGCGACCAAGGTATTTTCAATTAAATTAATTTGAAGCTATACAATGACTAAAAAAGTGCTTCACAAATTCCACGATGAAATTTATCACGATTATAAAGAATTTTAGGTTTTGTATGATTCTCATGGTCTGACTCACCATAGTAATTAATCCTCATTAACAATACTTCATTTATAATAATACCTTTTTTAACATAGTTTATATGATTTTTTTGTATTATTATTTTTATGATTTAATGACAGACTTTCCAAATTATAATCGTTCCAGTGGTAAAAAAGTTATTGCAAAAAAATCTGCAATATAGTAATTCTTTAATCATTAACATTACTTTTTAATTTGTTGTTAAAACTTTATAAAACTTTCTTAAATAAGTGTGTTTTATAGTGCCTTATACGTGTGCAGAAGATGGGTGCTGTCGGTGCAACAGTTATTCCACCGAGGGAAAAAATGGACAACTTTGACTTCCCGGGAGCCCACAATTTTCAACTAAAATTGATTCACAACACATTTTTGTAATATTCAAGATGTAACTAACCTTTTTGCAAAAATGAGTAACCAATTTTTTCAAAACGTGGCTATGAATTATTACCTTAAAAAAGGCTTGACTCTCGCTAATAAACAAAAAGCATAACTATTTAATTTTTTAAGCTGCGTTTTTGAAAATTAAACTAATGAAAACTGGGTAAAACATGCACATTTTAAAAATAAGTAATGCAGTTGACAATATGACAGTACTATCTAATTTTGAGACCCCATAAAATTTAATTTCTACACAATGCAGATTATCTGACAATAACTTTTTTACATCTGGAGCGATATTGACTTGGAAAGTTTCATAATGTAGGGATTTTAATTGCACACAAATCACCCATTCCTCACTTTTCTCTATGACCAATAGTTGTTCAAGTATTTTAAGGAAACTGATTTTCCACTTTAATTGTTGATAAAAAACGATGACACAATGAAATTTTTTGACTCGAGACGAGAAGTCTCTCCCTATATATATGTTCATTAAGAGGACAATTTAAGCTTTAAATTAATAAAAAAGCAAGTGATATTCTAAAGTGTAAGTAGCAAAACGAACATGAACATCTTCACAGAAGTTTGCAGGTCAAAGTAAGGCGAAGCAGACCATGAGCATCATACAAAACATATAATTCTTTATAATCCTCGGTCACGATTTTTCAAAGTCTGCCGCCGGTTCAATGTCTACGAGCATATTTTTTACCTCAATTTACAAGCTCTATAAAGATATTCTAAGAAAGGTTTTAGTGTCGTGGCCCTTTGGTCTAACAGCAATGTACTTTAACTAATAACATACTGTACAATAAAAATAAAATATTTTCCTAATGTTAACGTAATACGACAGTTTCAGTGCTAATCAAAACAAATTTTTATTTGTATTTGGCTTTTGAGTTTCTCATTACATATTAAACAGACCAATATATACAAGACTTTTGAAGACTTTTTAATATTAACAAGATATTTAAATAAGAGTTACAGTTTAACAGAGATCATTTCGAGTCAGCCAATAGCAAGTCACTTTTCAGAAAAAAAAAAAATCAGTACCCTTGTGCTTAATTACAAAAAAAATATAGGGAACGAGCTTCCGCCTCTAGGGTTTAGGTACCACAATTATATAAATAATTATATCACATTATTGAAGCTAACAAACGAGATTATTACGAAGTTTACGCAAAATAACGACTGACCAGTGTTATTCTCCTGTTAAAATAATAACAATATAACTTTAAACAATGAAAAATTTACCATGCATTGTGAATACATTATTAGCCTACACCAAGGTAAGCTTTATCGAGCAAAGGTTTAAATGATAAAAACAAATCATATAAAGGTCAATTGTCCAATTTATAGGATTTGTAACCATATAAGTTGCAATTGCACTAAATTTTCTAAATTTTTATTAGACACATTAATTCTTTTTAAAAAAATTTTGATGTATATCCCTTCATTCAGAACCACATGAGGATATATAAAAGTTAAAAATAGAATCGATGCTCCTGAAAAAGATGTAAGTATCTAGCAAGTCTACCATACAAGCTGTTTTAAATTATCACTATTATTTATATTATCACACAATCAGAGGAGTAATATTTGGTGAATGGTCTCTACTCGTAGAAAAACTTTGTCAAAAGATCTCCACCCCTGAGAAGCCAGTGCTTACTCCTTATGATGTTTCAAACCCAATATTTGAAACATTCAAAAACATAAAAATAAAAACGTTGTGTTTCTTTCATTCATTCAACTCAAGAGGACTGCAATAAGCCAATGATTCAAAATTATAATCGAGTGCTCCTAAAAGCAATGCAAATGTTTGGCAAGTAGAATTCTTGACAAAGATTATATGAAGTCCATCATACAAAGTTTTCCAAATTATCACTGGGAAGCTACACTCTTGCAAAGAGGTACATCAAAATCTCATTTCTCAATGAAACTGATTCAAATCAGAGGAGTAATATTTGGTAAATGGTTTCTACCCATAGAAGAAATTTTTCTGAAGGTATTTTCATTTATCCAGTCCCATTCCCTTGAGGATGAGCCAGTGCTTATTCCTTACGATGTTTAAAATCAAACGCTTGAACAGTTCAAAATTATAAAAATAAAAACACCCGATTTATTTTTAAAATTTTTCTCCTCCCCTTAGGGGTTTTTCATTCATTCAGTTTAAGAGGACTGAAATAAGCCAACGGTTACCTCTTATGATGTTCCAAATCAAACATTTGATTGATTAAAAATGATAAAAATAAAAACAGATTTATTTTTAAAATTTTTCTCCTCTCCTTAAGGGTAACATTTTTCTCCTCTCCCTCTTAAGGGGTTTTCATTCATTTAGTTTAAAATGACTGAAATAAGCCAATGGTTACTTCTTATGATGTATTAAATCAAGCGCTTGATTGATTAAAAATGATAAAAATAAAAACAACTGATTTATTTTTAACATTTTTCTCATCTCCTTCTTAAGGGGTTTTCATTCATTTAGTTTAAGATGATTGGAATAAGCCAATGGTTACTTTTTATGATGTATTAAACCAAGAGATTGATTGATTAAAAATGATAAAAATAAAAACAACTTATTTTTACATTTTTCTCCTCTCCCTCTTAAGAGGTTTTCATTCATTCAGTTTAAGATGACTGAAATAATCCAATGGTTACCTTTTATGATGTATTAAACCAAGCGTTCGATTGATTAAAAATTATAAAAATAAAAACAACTGATTTATTTTTAACATTTTTCTCCTCTCCCTCTTAAGGGTTTTTTGTTCACTCAGTTTAATAGGACTGAAATAAGTCAACATTTACCTCATGATGTTTCAAACCAAACATTTCATTGATTCAAAATGATAAAAAAAAAACACCAGATTCATTTTTAAAATTTTTCTCCTCTCCATAAGGGTTTTTTATTCATTCAGTTTAAGAAGACTGAAATAAGCCAATGGTTACTTCTTATGATGTTTCAAGCCAAACATTTGATTGATTAAAAATGATTAAAATAAAAATAACTGATTTATTTTTAACATTTTTCTCCTCTCCTTCTTAAGGGTTTTTTGTTCATTCAGTTTAATAGGACTGAAACAAGCCAATGTTTAGCTCATGATGTTTCAAATCAAACATTTGATTGATTAAAAATGATAAAAATAAAAACACCAGATTTATTTTAAAAATTTTTCTCCTGTCCTTAAGGGTTTTTTATCATTCAGTTTAAGAAGACTGAAATAAACTAAGGTTACCTCTAATGATGTTTCAATTAAACATTTGATTGATTAAAAATGATAAAAATAAAAATAACTGATTTTTTTTAAACATTTTTCTCCTCTCCCTCTTAAGGGGTTTTCATTCATTTAGTTTAAAATGACTGAAATAAGCCAATGGTTACTTCTTGTGATGTATTAAACCAAGCGCTTGATTGATTAAAAATGATAAAAATAAAAACAACTGATTTATTTTTAACATTTTTCTCATCTCCCTCTTAAGGGGTTTTCATTCATTTAGTTTAAGATGATTGAAATAAGCCAAGGTTACCTCTTATGATGTTTCAATTAAACATTTGATTGATTAAAAATGATAAAAATAAAAACAACTGATTTATTTTTAACATTTTTCGCCTCTCCCTCTTAAGGGATTTTCATTCATTTAGTTTAAGATGACTGAAATAAGCCAATGGTTACCTCTTATGATGTATTAAACCAAGCATTCGATTGATTAAAAATGATAAAAATAAAAAAACTGACTTATTTTTAACATTTTTCTCCTCTCCCTCTTAAGGGTTTTTCATCCATTCAGTTTAAGATGACTGAATAAGAGAATGGTTACGTCCCATGATGTTTCAAACCAAGCATTTGATTGATTAAAAATGATAAAAATAAAAACAAATGATTTATTTTTAAAATTTTTCACCCTTCCCTCTTAAGGGTTTTTCATTCATTCAGTTTAAGAGGAATGAAATAAGCCAATGGTTACCTTGTATGATGTTTCAAACCAAACATGATTGACTAAAAATGATAAAAATAAAAACGCGTTTATTTTTAAAATTTTTCTTCTCTCCTTCTTAAGGGTTTTTTTATTCATTCAGTTTAAGATGACTGAAATAAGCCAATGGTTACGTCTTACGATGTTTCAAACCAAATGTCTGATTGATTAAAAATGACAAAAATAAAATTAATTGATTTATTTTTATCATTTTTCTCCTATCTCTCTTAAGGTGTTTCATTTACTCAGTTTAATGACTGAATGAAATAAGCCAATGGTTACCTCTTATGGTGTTTCAAACCAAGCATTTAATTGATTAAAAATGATAAAAATAAAAACAATTGATTTATTTTTAACATTTCTCTCCTTTTCCTCTTAAGGGTTTTTTATTCATTCAGTTTAAGAGGACTGAAGTAAGCCAATGGTTACCCCTTACGATGTTTCAAACCAAACATTTACCTAATAAAAAAATGATAAAAATAAAAACACCTGATTTATTTCTAAAAATTTTTCTCCTCTCCTTCTTAAGGGTTTTATGTTCATTCAGTTTAATAGGACTGAAATAAGCCAATGTTTCCCTCATGATGTTTCAAATCAAACATTTGATTGATTAAAAATGATAAAAATAAAAACACCAGATTTATTTTTAAAATTTTTCTCCTCTCCTTAAGGGTTTTTTATTCATTCAGTTTAAGAAGACCGAAATAAGCCAATGGTTACTTCTTATGATGTTTCAAGCCAAACATTTGATTGATTAAAAATGATAAAAATAAAAACAACTGATTTATTTTTAACATTTTTCTCATCTCCCTCTTAAGGAGTTTTCATTCATTTAGTTTAAGATGACTGAAATAGGCCAATGGTTACTTTTTATGATGTATTAAACCAAGCGTTTGATTGATTAAAAATGATAAAAATAAAAACAACTGCTGATTTATTTTTAACATTTTTCTTCTCTCCCTCTTAAGGGGTTTTCATTCATTTAGTTTAAGATGACCGAAATAAGTCAATGGTTATCTCTTATGATGTATTAAACCAAGCGTTCGATTGATTAAAAATGATAAAAATAAAAACAACTGATTTATTTTGATCATTTTTCTCCTCTCCCTCTTAAGGGTTTTTCATTCATTCAGTTTAAGATGACTGAAATAAGCCAATGGTTACCTCCTATGATGTTTCAGACCAAACATTTGATTGATTAAAAATGATAAAAATAAAAACACCAGATATATTTTTAAAATGTTTCTCCTCTCCTTAAGAGTTTTTTTATTCATTCAGTTTAAGAAGACTGAAATAAGCCAATGGTTACCTCTTATGATGTTTCAAATCAAACACTTGACCGATTAAAAAATATAAAAATAAAAACGCCTGTTTTATCTTTAAAATTTTTCTCCTCCGAAGGTTTTTCATTCTTCAAAATTATAAAAATAAAAACGTTTATTTTTTAAATGTTTGTTTTAGTTTTTCATTTCATTTTTCAGGGAGGACTAAAAATATCTTCATATATGATAAAAAAGTCTTCTACTATTCACTAAATTTTACTTTTAACTGAACAATTTTAGGAACAAGAACATAGAAAAAGGAGATTTCCCGTTCAAAGAATGCTGTCTAATTAAAGATACATTTAAAAAAATTCTTTACTTATGAATAACTATGAGACACTCCATTTAACTCTTGTCATGGAACCTATCTGTTAAATTACCCATTCTTTGGAACATTCTGCATAATTGATAAAAAAATTAAGTATTCAGAATGCGAAAATATAACTCATGAGGTATGCTGAAAATATACTTCTCCGATTATTTAAAAACCATTTGACATTTGGTAAATAATTAAGAATTATGTCATCTCAGGAAGATGTAACCATATATACCATTCATGTGACGCTAGACAATACAACACAAATAAACCAAAAGTTATCTTTCATATACTTAACTTTTTGATTTCTGATTACAGAACAAGAAATGTTTTCTTTAACTTTGGAAGATTGTTTTTTAATACACATATTTTAACAAAGATCTATAGAGCCTTTGCTTTGTGCCCTTCATGGGCTTTTAGCACTAAATATATTAACAGGTTCAGTGCCAAGAGATTTTCACAAAACGTTCTCCCTAACCAAATGTTATTTGGTCAATTTCCCATACTTCTTTGTATTTTATACCCATTCTAACAAATTTAACATTTTCGAAATTGAGCAAAATGAAGGGGCACTGGTGTCCATCTT
This sequence comes from Stenurella melanura, assembly GCA_963583905.1. Lineage (NCBI taxonomy): Eukaryota > Metazoa > Arthropoda > Insecta > Coleoptera > Cerambycidae > Stenurella > Stenurella melanura. The sequence continues at coordinate 94,244,131 of OY757316.1, forward strand.
GGCCCTGCCAAACTCTAAGAAGACACCGGTGTCCGCTATGGCTAAAACGAGAAGACATTATAATTCATGATGTGACCGCAGACATAATTTCTTGCGTTTGACATGTTGGCGTTGCAGTTTCATAATAATTATCGAACGCAACAGTCCAAATTCAACAGCACGGAAATGCTATTCAAAAGCCAAATGCAATTGTGGAATACAATTCTGGCAAAAGTTCGTTATCATTTCAGATCAGATATCAAGTTACCGCACATCATTACAAAAAGTTGCCAGTCGAAGCACTTCGATCGTTAACTTGCACTACATTTTCAAAAATGTAGAACAAAATGACACTATAATAACTGATTTTCGTTCGTCAGTTTGTCGTTTACTGAAATACGCACCAATGAGAAAACTCTGCTCATCCTCGTATATAGTTTGAAATCTCACGTATTGAGGAAAATGTATTGTAAAACCGAAAATATTGTAGGTGATGCTACAAAAAAAGTAGTGGGAATAATAAAAAAAATAAATAAAATAAAAAAAGTTACAACCTGCCGCCTTCATTGTGAAGGCAATACAAGACTGCTTGGAAGGTTTCAATTCCTCTAAGAAACATAATTAACATTTATATATTACTTCCTTAGCTATAAAAAATATATATAGAATTACAACTTGCCTTGTTTTAGCATTATATATTATGCTTAAGTCAGTATTTGTTTTGTTTCGTTTTAATGTTTCAATAAAAACATGTATTTCTGACCAGAATATATTGCTTTAAATAACCTGATCTGCGCTTAACTATGCAGGGCCACAGTGGACACGTTACCACATCATAAAAGCATACCCTCTCGGCCTAGTATGATTAACACAGAATAAGACGTTAGACATACAACGGTGTCCGCTCTGACCCAAACTTTTGTAAAAAGACCAACATTTCGTTAGGACTGTATTACTTATCTAAATAAGTCCTGTTTGGTATCAAATTATAGGATTTACCATGTACCGACAGTTCATAGGAACATTTAAAATAATAATAAAATAAAATAAAATAATAAAAATAATTGATACTGTTTTCACCAAGATTTTGTATATGCCGTCGGGTTTTACCCATGCTGAATAATATACAGCCGCAACTTATTTTTCTGCATAAAGATTTAAGTAGGTATAACTGTTGATCTGTTAAATTATCTATTATAATTGAACATCATTATTGTCAACAATTATAAGAAAATATCCTGAAATACGTCCGTAAACATCTTATTTTGCATGTAACGCAAAAAAACAAAACTAGAGGAACTGATCATTGTATAACAAAACGAGTTATTGAGATAAATGAGGAAAAGAATACAAGACCTATTATTCAAATTCTATTTCAGATATTATGCAAGATCTTGAATATGTTCATAAGATACTTGAACAAAATAAACTGAAATCTTATAAATTTCTGGCGATCCAAAATTTGAACGATAACAATTATGAACATGTGAATGCTTGTGATAATAGAATAGGACGATAATATTCTTGCAAATATATGTATCACAGACACCTTAGAGACATTTTTTGGGCTCTTTAAGAAGAAAAATGAGAATTATCGGGCTCTTGGAAGTCTCAATCGAGTAAAGCAAATTCAACGTCAGCAACTCCAAACTATAGAAGTGTGAGATATTAAACGAAATTTTAAAGTAAATTTTCTATGAAGGTTGCATAATCATCCCTTCAATATTGTTCATCAGACCATCTAGCAGCAAGACGGAGCACCATGTCATTCTACTAAGGGGAACACTGAGACTGAACCGTCTTTGTGTTTTGGTCTAACGTTTTATATTTATAATAAAATGCGGTTATGTCAAAATGGCATAAATCATAGCTAGAGCATAGCAGGGGTCATAGCTGAACTTCGTCCAGTTATAACCCGTCCCGACTTCTTGTGAGGGGCATACTTAACAAATAACGTACAGAAGAGGGACCTAAGAATTTGGGGCAATCAAAAAGGAACATGGGAATCAACGTTAGAAACTTTATTGATAGCAAGAATTTTAGAAGAAAAAAAAAAAAAACAAATTACATAAAAGGAGTGAATCTTTGTTTAGCAAACGACGCCGATATTTTTTAAAACATGCTATAATTTTCGTTCATTAGTTTAATTTAATGACTCAATTATTCGAAGAGTAAATATATAACAATTATACATACTTGCAAAGGGACATCCGTATATATTAAAATATACAGGATGTTCCTATGAATTATCATAGGCCATACAGCTATACCTGATAAAAATACAATATCTTGGTGAAAACTGATACTGACTCATTTTTTGAATTTTCTGAGTCATCTGTTAAGTGGTATTTTTAAGAATTGATATCAGTCACCAGGACCAATCTTCTAGTTCGACTAATGCTGCACTACCTAGTCATGTCTTTGAATATTCGAAATTAGTTTAAAATTAAGACTGTTTGCGAATGCAAATTTCAAACAAAAAACCTGTGGATAATTACTAGTCAACTGTGGTTTTATGTATAAAAAAATTCTCAGTCTGTCATGGTGTGAATAAAGCTTAACGGTTAGCTAAGAAAAACCGGCCATTTTCAACAATAAAAAGTCTTGTTATGGGTCTCTTCGGCATTTTAAAATATACAAGATTCATACTATTAGCATTTAAGAAAAATACTTGAACCATTTCAGTTAACAAATGAAAAAAATGTTTGAATTGGGCTCGTAATGCCATTTTATATAAAACATAGTCTTCGAGTTATATGCACAGCAATAAAATACGCACCATAGCTTTTTACCAATTTTTTCTTATTATTTTATGCTTGTCAAATATCAAACTACAATATATCATGGGTTACCATAATGACTCACTGACAGGTATGTTTTTACTAGGTTACCCCTACTTGTTTGATATTAAAAAATCAGCATATGACACATTAGTTAAAATTTTTTTTAACTAGTACATTTTTCAGCAATACTTAGGAAGGCCCTTTAAATCTCCTGACATTAACCTATTGACTTTTTTTTCTAGACACAGTTGAATAGAATTATTTTCTATTCATATTCTATTTATTGCACAAATCATTTGATACCAAAAACGTCCCTTAAGGAAACCAACCCGATTCATACTGTGAACTTAATGAAAGTTTTCTTGCATCGTTTGTGCATCAAAACAATAATTGACATGATTAATGCAGCACTCAGGGCTATTTTAAATACATTATGCGCAAACACGATTTTTGGGTATAACTTAAAACATTATGAGCTCCAAATTCATAACCTGACTTTTGTCTTTCGATCTAATCGTCATGTACATGAAAGAAAAGTAATATTAATAAGAATTTAAAAGATTTTGCATGAATTAACGGAGGCAAAAGACTCAAACCTGAACAACAATCCGCACTTAATAATGTGATGTCAAAACTTTAAGACTCCATAAGGTTCTGAATAAGGGAACATTTGGAATCATCTAGAGGGTGTTTGGTACAGTGATGTTGACCCTGAACAGCGAGATCTGTGACATTTATATGATCAAACATACCTTTACGCAAAATGCAATTATTTTTTTTTATAATATCGATTTTGTACCTTTCTTTAAAATTTCCTTTTTTCGTCATTTATGCAATGGAGTATGATCCCTGAGCCACCAGACCTAGATCATTTTAACAAAGCTAATATTTTGACAATAAATAGTGTGATATGTAGCTAGCTTGAAAGCGGGGCCCTTTTACAGATAACAGGTACAAAAAAACTTTACTAACCTACGTTAAAGTACGATAGCTGGTTTTCATATATGTTTGACAGAATACTGTTAAAAACCAACATTCATTTTTGCCAGACACTTTCCGTAGGCTCTAACTTCCACCAAACGCTTTAAAAAAAAAAACCAACCTAACCTAACATAACTCTGGAAACATATCTACTACCAACTATGTAAAAAACGAAACGAAACGAAACAAAACAAAAAATGTATTATTAGGTTTGGTTGGGTTTTTTCGAGCTTTAAAGCGTCTGGTGGAAATTAGTGCCCACGGAAAGTGACTGGTAATAATGAATGTTGGTTTTTAACAGTATTTTGTCAAACATATATGAAAACCAAGCATACTTAAACGTAGGTTAGTAAGGCTCTTTTGTACCTGTTATCTGTAAAAGGGCCCCGCTTTCAAGCTAGCAAATATGCATACATTCTTAACTACATATCACACTATTTATTGTCAAAATATTAGTTTTGCTAAAATGACGTAGGTCTGGCGGCTCTGGGATCTTGGTCTAAAAGTGTTACACACTTAGTTTGACTTTTGATGTTTTGAAATATTTTTGTAGGATAATAAAAAATATCCTAAATAATATTTTTCACATATAGGTCTATTTAGCCAATATAGATGCCAAATACCCTCCTATACCTCCCCGTTCGCGTTAGACATCGCTTCATAATTAACAAATTACATACATACATTAGTTATGTAACCAAGTGTTAATTTTTTTATCAATATTTTGTGTATCATGGAAAAAAGTATATAGAAATTTTGCGTACCTGTGACGGAAATTAAGCAAAATGATAATTATAAAAGGAGAATAACACCGATGTAAACGTAACAATAAACAGCATCAGCAGATGATACCGGGACTCAGTACGGGGTCGAACTAGGCTTCCGTGGAAGCGATGAGGGAGCTTTTGGGGGTGTAGGCCGTTGCATTAGGGTCAAGGTTGGATGGAGGGCTTTCAGCTAAACGTACTCTCGAAATATTGCTTGTGGATGTCGGGCTCCCGAATGTGTCATTCGGCATCACAGCCAGGACCTGTGCGATTTTACTTTTCAGCTCTTCTATTTCTTTTTCTTGAGCTCTGTTGGCGTCTGAAATTCGGAAAAGATAGAGTTAGAAAGAAAGATTAGATAGATTGATATATTTTTTACTAATCGCGAATAATTAGATATAGTGCGAACTTAAAGAAACGCACAAAATTCATATCTTTGGTATGTCATTTTTCATAAAAACCCTCGAACAGGTCGATTTTAGATTTGCAAATGCTACATTTTGTCACTATACCAAAATTTATGACGTCATTGGCTTTTCAGTTATGACACCATCATATTTTTTTTTTAATGGAAACAGACATTTTTGTTTACTGTTTTTGGTGGTATATTCCTTTAGCTTTCTGGTGATATAAAAAAAAAGATATTACCTGAGCCATTCTTTTGGAAAATGACATTTTATGTAAAAATAGCTTACCTTTCGCAAATTCACGAGTAATGTTCCACTTTCTTATGGACTGATAAATCTTGTTGCCTACATTTTGGTTTATGAAAACATTTAACATAAAAACAAAACAAAGAAAATAATAAAAAAACAATCACCTTAACAACAGAGAGATACAGACCTTTTTGTGTAAAGTATCGATAACTTTTTTATTCCTAGCACGTGTGGAACCTCAATTTTGTGACACTTCTGAGACAGTGTAAAGCTAGTGAATGCAATGCCACGTTTAAGTGAAAGAGAACGTGTAGAACTTTTGATGATGATTGGATATGGTGATAGGCTGAGAACTTATCAGGAAGCATGTGATGTTTTCAATGCCAAGTATCCCGAAAAGAAAATTTCTAGATCCACTGTAAGTATATTGATGGCTAGATATGATGAATCTGGCAGTGTAGCTGACTTCCCTCGATCTGGTCGCCCTAGCACAAGCAACGAAACCAAATAAAATATTTAAAAGTGAATTATTTATTATTTGTTTGCTTATAGTAATGAAACATTTTCTTTATAGGATTTTGCAAACAGTGGAAAGAAAAGCTATCTATGAGAACTAAAGGAAAAACTATATATAAAAATATTAATGAAATCTTTGCATTCTTTCGATAACCTGACTTCTGGTTATGCTAACAAGTAAAATAACCAGAAGTCAGGTTATCGAAAGAATGCAAATATTTCATTAATATTTTTATATATAGTTTTTCTTTAGTTCTCATAGATAGCTTTTCTTTCCACTGTTTGCAAAATCCTATAAAGAAAATGTTTCATTACTATAAACAAACAAATAATAAATAATTCACTTTTAAACATGCATAGAGTATATAGGCTCCAATACTAGTTAGCTAATAGATAGGTGAAGATCTGTTGTTTTTTATCAGTCAATGTCAATTATAATTATTTTATACCATTCATGGAACATGTCTTAGTTTTGCATGGAACATCGTTATGAGTGGCTTTAGGCTTTTCTGATGAGTCCACAATAAGGATGAAAAACGTTTCAAAGGCTAAGCATTTCCAAGAAACTGAATGAGATTTTATGAAAATGTAATTCATTTGAATGAAAAAAAAAAAAAAAAAAAATTAAAGACAAGGTACGTAAATAAATTAATTTCAGGCCTTTGTTCTCATTTTTAACTGAATTTACATATCGTAGGGGATCATGTAGATACTAGTTTAGCCTGCTTAGCCGTAGGGGACTAGGTTGGATGCTAGTGTTAAAATGAGAATGGCAAATCAGAATTTTACTTGTTAGCATAACCAGAAGTCAGGTTATCGAAAGAATGCAAAGATTTCATTAATATTTTTATATATAGTTTTTCCTTTAGTTCTCATAGATAGCTTTTCTTTCCACTGTTTGCAAAATCCTATAAAGAAAATGTTTCATTACAAATAAAATATTCTTCTAGAAAGTGAGTAACCACCATCTTTCGACAAGGCAGCTGGCTTTAAATCATAACGTGAGTCAAACTTCTGTTGCACGTCTATTGAAAAAAGAAAAATACCATCCATACAAAGTGCAATTAATCCACGAATAGAATGAGGTCGATCCAGATCGGCGCTTACAGTTTTGTCAACAGTTGATGACCTTGTGCGATGAAAACTCAAATTTTTTAAAGAACATTGTTTTTTCTGATGAAGCTACATTTTCTTTAAAGGGGACTGTACATCGGCATAACTGTAGGTATTGGTCACACGAAAATCCTCATTGGACTCATAAGCCCATACACAGCGATGAGGCAAAGTAACGTGTGGGCAGGTATGATTGGTGATCGTTTATTGGGACTTTTTTTTTTTAAGAAAATCTTATGGCCGCAACATATTTACAGTTTTTGCGAGTTGAGTTAGTGGCAGCCTTAGCAGTTATGTTTCCGAACAATGAAGATGAAGATATTCCTGCTGAAAACGTCTGGTTTCAGCAAGACGGGGTCCCACCTCATTTTGGGATAGCAGTGCGTCAGTTTTTAGATGACACTTTTATTGGAAGGTGGATAAGTCGTCGAGGTCAAATTGAGTGGCCCCCTCGTTCACCGGATTTAACCCCCTTAGACTTTTTTCTTTGGGGTTACTTAAAGTCAAGGGTGTATTTTAACAGACCGGATACCATAGAAGAATTGAAAAACAGAATTGGCCTGGAGATGAGACGAATTGCACATGAGATGATTCAGAACAACGTGCAAAGTGTCTACACCCGTCTTGGTCAATGCCAAATGGTTGGACGTTCACAATTTGAGCAATGGAGATTTTATTTTCACAATTACTTATGTAAGGTATCAATCAATAAAAATATTTTTCCAAAAGAATGGCTTAGGTAATATCCATTTTTTTCATATCACCAGAAAGCTAAAGAAATATACCACCAAAAATAGTAATAAAAAATGTCTGTCTACATAACCCATTAACGCCGGAATTATTTTTTTTTAGTTTTTAATATTTTTTTTGTACTAGGTGTGTAACACTGGACAAAAGGAACAAAAAATTATGTAAACTTTTTTTTGACAGATTGACAGGTAATGAGATATTGGCCGTTGCCATATGGCAACGCTAGGCGTCTGGGCTACCGTAACTTAAGAAAACCCCAATTTTGTATATTGTTCTAGATAATTATTAAAAAATTAAATTTACATGACTTTATTATTAAAAAACTATTTTATTACAAAATTTAGGATACACAAAAATATTAAAACATATTTATTGTGAATAAAATGGGACAAAAGTCTATGCAAAGACCAATTTGCACACAAAAAATTTTCTTTTTTTCAATGGTGTGACGAATAAAATAATTGATGCCATCCAATCTGATAGTATCCAGATATTCGACTGTCTGATGCTGCAGGTGACGCTGAAGGTCTCCCAGTTGCTTTATGTGGCACACCGTATTTCTTCAGATAGGCATTAGTAATTTCTCGTTTATATTCAAGTTGTGATAATTTTCTCCCAGATTTGTTGTATAGTATCCAACTGTTTTGCAAAGCTAAATCTAAAAGCCAGGTAAGTATAGACCAGTATCACTTTCTTCCACGTATTCCAATACGAGAACAACTGACAGTTTGATCCATTTGATCTGTCGCTCCCATAAATGAGTTGTATTTTGTAATGAGTTTGCGTCTTGAAACCATGACAGGACGTTTGAATTTTTGTGAAAACCGTTCTGTCTGGGTATTCTCTTGTGTGCCATGTGAAGAAAAAATCTTAGGAAAAGCGGCATTATCAAACCAATGTACATAACAATTACCATCATTTGCTTCTATCGCTGATTCGTAATAACCACGCTCTTTTTTATAGAATCTTTTTTAATTGTTAGGGGACATAATTTTAGAGTTCTGTTTTGGCGGATTGTGCCAATTGCTGAATAGCCACGAAATTTCATATATGAAAATAATGCAGAGCAATGCAATGTCCATTGCCTCTGCTAAAGTCAACTCGCCCCTAGAAAGAAAGAAAACCTTTCAAGCTACTACAAACGCCTAGCGTTGCCATATGGCAACACCCAAGTTTGAACAGCTATATCATATGTAATAAAAGCCAAATTTTTTTTAATTTGTTAAAACAACAAAGTTCCGAGTCTATAAAATACCATCATAAACAAAAAAATATTTTAGAAGCACTGTATAGAAAAATATAATACTTACATAAAACGCTCATCCATATTTTCGGCAATTTTTAATTCACCACAAAATTGTAAACAAATGCTTAAATTACTGTCAACCGCAGATTAATTTGCGGAACATGTGTCAAGTTAGGCATGTTTTGACACATAAAATAACATATTCCCCCACTCTTATCGGCACGTATAACATACAGGGGTGATATGAAAATGAAATGTGTTTACCGTTGCCATATGGCAACGCACGGAGTTAATGGGTTAAAAAAAACTGTATGATGGCGTCATAACTCAAAAACCAATGACGTCATAAATTTTAGTATAGTGACAAAATGTAACATTTACAAAACTTTGTAATATTCTAATCGTTAAACAAAATTTGGATAAATATCTTACATTTGTTAACGTTCATCAACATGATACCAGAAATAAGAGCAACTTAGTAACACCTCAAAACAGACTGCAGATAAGCAATAACATCGGAGTTAGAATGCTAAATGTTCTACCAATGACATTTCGTAATCTGCCATTAGATGTGTTTAAAAAAAGATTAAAAAAGATTCTAACTGAAAATTGTTTATACACAACACTGAAGAATTTTACCGCAGGTTGTGAATGAAAATAGAAGCAATTTTATAGTTGGAAATACAGTACCTTGCAATAAATTATAGATGTATTTATGAATATGTGTGTATTGTATTGTTTGTTAACTTAGAAGTTTGTCCATATTCTGTATGTTACTTTTTACATGTAATACACCCTAACTTTAGGTCATAAGTTTTATTTAAAATGGAGATTCACTATCCATCTGGACGACGTATCTATAAGATGTATATTTTCTAAAGATCAATAAACTTATTATTATTATTATTAAAATGACAAATAACACATACCAAAGATATGAATTTTGTGAGTTTCTTCCGTTTCTACATCTCTATAATTATCAAAAATCAGAGTACATCCCTGAATAGTCTGAAAAACCTACAGCCCACTGTTCTCAAGGTTATTTTTTAATTCTAGTATTATTTTTAGGTATTCCAACTTATTTACTCAACCCCATATATTAAATATCAACTTACTGTCTCTAAGCTCTAGTTGTCGCTTAGCTTCTCCAAGAGCACTGAACAGATCGAGTTTAATACGATTCTCGGCTGACAGTGAATTCTCTAAATGTGAATTTTTCTCTTGCATTGCCGACAAGGCAGACATAAGTATGTCTGTGTCTCGTAGTTGTTCAGCAAGATTGGCGTTTTCCCTTTCTAAGGCTTGAAGTCGTTCTTCTTGCCAATGCTTAGCTGTACGGCAGTCACCTAATTCTGCCTCGAGGTCCCTTCGTCGGGCTTTGCATGCTTCTGTGCACTCGCCCCTCGACGACTGCTGTGCCGCAACCTACAATAATATTTATTGTACATTAGTGAACATATATACAAAAGGACAAGGTGCATTTACATAATTAAACCTGAACACCCTAAAAACAATAGTAAAACTAAACAGTAATATACAATTTGTAACAAACATATAGGAAATAAACACTTTTTAATACATATTTAAACACGGCAACTCCTGGCGAAGTCAGGTATACATACTAAGAAATAAGAATAAATACAAATATACGAAATATAAATACACCCAGTGCGATCGAGAAAGAATGAAGGTCACGTGACAGAAAAGTCAAATTATCAAAGTTGATTTCTATTCTATGTACATTATTAAAACTAATTTCCACCAGACTATGAAATGCAAATGGCCGCCACTTTGTGATCAGCTGATCGGACTCGTTTTAACTGTATATATTGGGGACTTTGTGACGTTTTAAAACTTAATTTTGGATTATTTAACATTCACAATTATCCAACAATTCATGTGGCGAATTTTGTCTGTTAAGTTGGAGACGAGTGTATATTTTACGAAATTGTCTTATGTTGTACAAGATAGGTGAACGGAAAAAAGTTGGTGCCATCAGTTTATCTCCATATATTAAATAAAGACTTTAGCACAAATTGATGTATTTCCGAATATTAAACACACATACATATTGCATTTACATGATTTTTAAAAGGAGTGCATAATTATAAGAACAAAGGTAGGTATTCAAAAGTCGAAGCTTACGGAGTAGTTGTGTTCCAACCTCAACTTTTCCTAATTGAAAAATCGAGATAATTTAATAAAAACTGGCGTCATTTCGTATTGCTACACTTCCACAATAACACAGCCAAAACTTGACATTTTGTATGATACAATGTCCACAAAAGTAATAATATAATGAAAAGTTCGATTATTTGTAACATTATTTGTATATGATAATCTATTGTAACTGATTTGTCAAGCACTACAGTGTGTAGATCGATCAATTCTATTCTATTCTAACACCTCGGGAATTAGGATTTGATGTCCCTAAACTGACAAATGTCTAAATTTTGACGTCGCATGCATGCAACCTATATAAATCACTAGTCACTATCGCCAACGTGCAAATGATGAAAGTATCACAAAATAGTGAGAGTGGCACATAAAACATCTTTAAGTAGAGGCACATTCAGTCTTTCTCGAACTTAAACAGAAATAACATTAGTATGCCATGGCACCTAAACGATGAATCGTTTGTATGTGCCGAAAACTAATTTAAGAAGTATATACAAGGTGGACCGTTATTTCAGCATACATTCTTTGGACCAAAATATGACGATATAACCAAACATACTTTAGTAAATTGTTGCTGTGGAAAAAGATACAGGGTATTTCAGAGGGTAATGTAACGTAATTTAAGTGATGATGCTCTTTGCAGCGTTTCATAGCATGGCGGTACGTTGCCTGAAAATGCCGTGACAAGACAACGTTGTGGAAATAACAACGCATCTCTATTTAGTATAGCTAAGATCAAACAGCTGAGATTATTTAGGTTAGGATGCGTAGTCATAAAATGTCAAATACACCATGCTGTGTAGTTTTTTAATCTAAAAAATCAACAGAAATGTTGGAAGCAGAAGAACTTTTCTGCTGTCGAGGAAAAATTGTAACACAACAGACGTATGAGAAAAGATTCTATCCTATAAGGAAATGGTACCAAAGAAAGAGAGATGCTACCACGAGACTTTGCCATTTATCCACGTTTTTGCAATCGGCACTCTTCATGAAACGCGGCATTTTGTTGAAAATATTAAAAAATTTCGCGAGAATCTTTTAGTGAACAGTAACTAAACTCTGTAATTATCTTATTAGGATTTTGAATCAAGTGTGTAAACAATTAAGAAAAGATAAAATATTGAATTATTTTGCGACAATTTTTTAGTGAACGGTAACTAAACTCTGTAATTATCTTATTAACATCTTGAACTAAGTGTGTAAACAATTACAAAAAAGTGATAATGTTATTTCTTTATTTTTGAGCTGTTATATTCAATAACATATCTCCCATAAGAACTCATGTTAAATTAAAATCGTTATATATCAAAAACAGTTTAGCGAACTGATTTGATATTTATTGGGGTGATTTCTGAAGACATAAAGAACAATTTCCGATAATTTCATTAATTTTCAATCGTTTTGAAATCAATCAGGAAACTTCTTACATACTATTTGAATGGAAAAAGATGTTTTAACATCTAAAACAATTAAGAGTGGGTATGCCGTCTAAAAATCAGAAATAAATTACTCTCAAACGCCGCCCCGTCCGCGACAAATTATAATTAGACCATTGCAGTTACGAAATTTGTACAGGCGAAAAATAGAAGAAAACATATCAATCTAGGTTTGTATCTTTTTAATATTTTGAGAAAAAATGGTATTAATTAATAAGATTTGTTTTAATTAGCAGCAAATTGCTGATTTTTTTTTAAATATTTAGAATCAAAATATGAGAAAAAGGACTCGATACAAACCTTCATTCATGTTTTCTGTGTATCGTACTATTTTTATTTTTCCAAAAAACATAATACTTTTTGCAAAAACATGTATAGCACGGAACCGTGCAAAGGCACATTTTGCAACAAATGTTACACTGATACGAGCTCCCTCTGGATTTATTATTGTTTAAGCTCCGCCCTTCACCCAGAATTATTTTATGAATGAGAAAATATAACGAGGGAACGAAATAAGAAATTAAACCAAATCATTTCTAATAACACGGGACGCCCAATAAAATACCAAATTCCATTAATTTACTATTATACTTAACAGGTACTCTACTCTTTGATTATACTACAAGTACGGAATTATAACAACATAGTAACTAGTTATATGTAGCCACCCATGCACTAACAATAATGTGTAATTGTGTTTCAATTCTTCTTTATAAAATGGTGGTATGCTGGTATATTTGAAAACATTTATTGGACAATACAATCGATACTAAATTTTAAAGATGCGTTCTTGTCGTAAACACATGAATATAGAATTATAAGGGGCGATGCGATTTGCAATGAAAGGAGTTAGAAACACAAAAGTAAAGCGCACATTTTCCCATTTTCTCATCAAGTCACACGCATCAGTTTGTTGCATTAGACCAAGTAACAGGATTTTTTTCATAATAACTTTTATTTCTGGGAAAAATAGAAAGAAATGTTTGGGATAAAAACTGTCGGCAGTAAAGTTATCTATCGATCTGTCAAAATAATGAAATCTAGGCTCAAAATGTAAAAAGAAACAGAGAAACCAACTTACTCCTTTAAACCCGAAAATATTTTCCAGAAAAAAGCAACTTCGTGAAAATTTAACAAATCAGAGCTAAAAGTATTGTCCAAAAGGTGATGTGGACCGATGTTGAAAATATTTTCTTGTTGAGATCGCGCACCAATGTAGACGTTCTAAGAATCAAGTTGCAGGTTTTTATCTCTGCTTTAAAAATTTGTAGAGAAAACATTTTTGAATACAAATTTTAGCCATCTTTTTTACTTTCAAAATTTTGCAAATTTTTAGAATCGCTCTGACATTCGTATTTTAAAAAAATGCACTATTAAATTTCATTGATACAAATAATTGATGCTTTGGATTTTTAAAATCTAACCAGTAAAACCAGAGATATCCATATTTTTGAGAAATAACCTATTATGTCTAAAGTTATTAATGATATTTTGATGCGGGGTTTAGTTTGAAACATCTATCATTAAACTTTTGTCTACTATAAAAGCAAATTTGTAAGTTCTCCCCATCCATATATTTTTTAAGAAAACATGAATAATAATTCGTAAAACTAAGTGTACACCAGGCAAGTTATTTTATATAATATGTGCTAATATGTGATATGTGCTAAGTATATAACACTAGTTCCTTGGTCAAATCGAGACTACTACTCCTAGAAAGTAAAATTTCAAATAAAAGGTTGCCTCTATCCTTAATCTTTATTTATTTTCGATATATTTACTTGTTACTGACTTCGAAAAATTGGCATTTGGTTGCTACATTTACGTCTGCAAATTTCAGGTTAGGGTTGTAAAGAAATTCTTATTTTATACTATATACTATCAAAACAGTACCTGAGAGGTCAACCACTTGTAGAAATTACACGAACTGCCGAGACTGCCTTGCCTGCGTAACTCCAACCAGCCGCACTTGCGGGGCTTTCAATTATATGACCGCCACTGCCATGGCTGCCGACAGCCTGCCTAAAATTCGGAGAACGAGTGCCGACGGTGGTTTACCTCTCGATAGACAACTAGTGAATTTCATAATGATCCGTTGAATAGTTTAATGCTTATAAATAATTACTTATCACTGATTTTCTGCGAATCATTTCTCTTATTCTCGGCGTCTATTGGATGTATAACAATAATAATTAAAATTATTTTTTTGTTTAACTTGCCATAATTCAAAAAACAAAAACATTAATGGATCTCAATTTTACTATGTCATCACTACATATTTATTAATGAACTGTGGTAATATGAAGGTCAAATTTTAATAATTGTAAAAAATACGTTTTTTTTTCAAAAACCATGTCGATAAAATGTGAGTATTTGCAAGGATCAGTTAACGAACGGAAAACCTTTTAAGTCTATGCTGAGAAGAAATAAAGATGGAGACACCTTTTTTATTTGAAACTTTTTTTCTGTTTAACAGTTTCTAAGAATATCGCGTATAGACAAATTAGACCAATAAATAACTAATACTATACGCATAACACTTATTGGATAAAACAACTTGCGTGGTGTATATTTTTTATTTTAACAATGGTTGCTAATTTTTGTTTATTGGTAAACTACCATTATTTGAGGGAGACTACAAAATAAAAATTCAAGAAGTCCTGAGGAATCCCCTGAGGATCCAAGAGTTTAAATTTTGATTTGTTGAATGATGTGACAGCTAAAGCTTTACACATACGAAAACTAAACAACATTAAAATGTTAAGTTTTCCATTTAGTTATAAACAAGAATTAGTACTATAATAACAAACAGGACTGCAGCTACGGACACGTATTTCGGAGTTATTGCTCTTCATATATGGCACATGAGGTACAAAGGTACAAAATAGAGTACCTACAATATACTGTGCTTTCCTATCTTTGTTGGTCTTGCTTTTAACAATATAACAATATTATTTATGCCATGCTACGCTGATGAGGAGCAATAACTCTGAAACGTGTGTCCGTAGCTGCAATATTGAATACCACTAATTTTTGTTTATAATTTTTATCGGACCTCATCAACTCTTATTATTTTTATTTAATATTATTATTTCCTTATTGACGATTATTATTAATTAATGCAGATTACTAATTATTGAATATTTTTTCCATTATGCAAAAATATAGATATACTCGTATACTCCATATTACAAATTAAAATTCTAGGGAAGCATAATACCTAGCCGTCTAAATTATAAATACTGTATTTATTGAAGGAATAATATGTTAAAAACGCATTTAGGTGAGAATGATAGGATAGATGGGTGTCGGCATAACCTTTGAGCTTTGGCAGGTAGAATTTATATACAATCATGAACTAATTTCGAGCTTATACGTAAGTGGAATCGCGGTCATTCATTTCTATTTACTACTACATAGTACTATAAACACATAAAATAATATTTTATCGTTTTTAAAGGACCGCCCACTGGAGTTTCCTTTTCACCTCCCCTGTTGCAAATTTTAGCAGCTTGTCGAGGCATATCTACTCTTAAGAAGTTTCTTACGTATTCAGCAGATGATTGGTTATCAATTTTGAATCTAAAAATCTGAGTTGATTTGTCATGGCTTGACGGCTTGAACTAATTAAAATAGTTTAAAATATAGTTGGAGAGTATTATCATAAGATTGCTTTATTTTATTTAAATCAGAGTAGACTTTATAAACTGCATTTAGTTCATTATTGGGCGAAGAACTATAGCTAAGCAGTCTTTCATCGGAAAACGTATAACTATTACAATATTCAACATGTTGCAAGTTGATATAAAGATGGAAAACCATAAAGGGACCAAGATAGAACTTTATAGTGGGTCAGAATTAATAAGTCGAGAAGCTGACATATTAATATTTTTTGTAATTATCAATGTTTAAGTGCTAATGTCTAGTAACTTTTGAATAAATTGTTACCTACCTCTGAAAGTGGAAATACGTACTTTTCACATGTTGGTTAATACAGTTATTAACTTCCAAATAGCATAAATAATTTTGTCTTGTTGTATTAATAACATATGGACCAATCATTTGTATATCTGACGTTACCTTGTCTATAACCAGATTCACTGTATATATTAATCTAACTTGGCTTTTAAAATTATGTGTATGAACATAGTAAATGTAAAGTATTTGTTTATGTTAAAGCATATGACATGCTTTCTCTGTAATTTTGAGCATAAGTAGAATGCTCTTTAATATACTGGTTTTAGTTTAACCAAAGTGAATAATTATTTTGTATCTTGGGAAATATCCATCAAGCACATATTGTTTATATTTACATATGCTATCCATTATATCTTTATATATCATTTCTAGGCTGATTAATTTTCTGTTTAACTTTCAAGTTGTCATTCGTTTATATTTATGTATGTTGCCTAACGTTAACCTGTCAACAGAGTTTATTTGTGTACTTGTACAGCAACACGCAATATATTGTTATTGTCAATTAATTTGTGCTTTTTTAATTTTTGACTTTTGCCTAAAATCGTTAGTAGTTCTTTTCAACCAATTTTTCGATTGTTTTTTACGGGAGATTCAAAAAAACATAGTGGCGCCCATTATTTTTTTCGTTTGTCAGAGTTTGTATTAACTTCTGTTAATCACAGTTAGGATAAAATAACTTGGTGACAGGCTTGAATTAATCGTACCTAATTATCTGTCAATTAGTTGCCACATTATTCCCACTCTGAGTAAATCTCTCTGAGCTGAGGTGAATTTTTAGTAATTGCTTTTTCATATTGAGGTAAAGTAAGCGCTACAAGACTACAAATGATTAAGGGGAAGGACACAAATAATTTGGGAAATATAGAAAACAACTATTACCTGAGCTGCTCTTGCTTCCTCTTGTTTTCGACTTTTTCTTTCTTGGTTTAATTGCGACTCTAGATTAGATCTCAGTCGCCTTTCCTCTGCTATGCGCCTCTCTAAATTACTTATAGTTTGTTTGTCTGAAGATTTTGTACTTAAGGCGCTCTGCAACCTCTGTTGTAATTCTTCTATTTCCCTCTGCATGGCAGAAAGTTCACCTTTTGACACTTTGTCAGTTGTTGTTAATGAGGCTACCTGGAAAAGACATTAAACAGTTTAGTCTTTTTCATAGTGGTTTTGCAAGTTAATTAATCCCTTCAGCCCGGTGCTGTAATCCGCTGCACGGAATCACCTGGAGTGTGATGGCAGACTAGTCAAGAGTGTTTCATTTTAAGGACATTTTTTAAGACGCATTTACATGGGTGCAAGCGAAAAGCAGTGGCGTATTTATTTAATAGCTATTTTTAATTTACCATGTTTAACGTCATAAAACAAGTATTGAAAACCACATTTGTTTTTATTTTTAGAATCTTCTAGAGTCAAAATTTGAGGTTTCATGAGTCACAATCATTACAACTTTTAATCGCCATATTCTAAACTATCTTTTCCCAGAATTACGAAAAATTTCAATGAAAAGTAAATTTCCACGTAATTTGTGTGGGGTCCTTTATCAAAAACCTCTTGTGATCATTATTCAATAACCCAACAAAAGTATAATGGTTACTTCTGGTTTTGTTGTGAAATAATTTATTAAATTTTGATGCGCAAATGCAATTTGTCAAATGAGAAAAGCAAGTCATTTTATAAGTCACTGTCAAGAAATACATTGTCTCATAAAAACAATCGACTGATGACCGTTATTATAATCCGGGTTTTCAAAAATATTTGCAGTGAATAACAGTAGATGGAGCTAATGACTTGATTTTCAAGGTGTTGCCTTGGGACTGTGTATGATTGACAATGCTGAGTCTTCCTAAGTTAATATAGTCCACTCCGACATTTACTGCAGATATTTTACAAGCGTCTCTTGTGATTGATATGCTCCAGAGCGCCAACACTACCAAAGAATAGTACATCTATTTCAAAATTTCTTACAAATTGACTTCTTTTTGTACAGTTTTTATATGTTCTTATATAGTACTCAAAATTCTTATTATACACTTAAAATTTCATATTATTAATTTTTTCCATTCTCGAGATATAGAGGGGGTTGAAATTAGTAATAGTTTGTGATGTCACTATACGCGACTTTGAATTCGGAGATCTACTGAGACACCACGACCACTACAGCCATTCAGTAGTAAATAAATACGTGAAGTTGAGGGCCGTTTTAGGTGTCTAATTAAAGAGGAAGTGTGGTATTTTGTTCTGATACCAAGGTGAATGAACAAAACCGGAAATCAGGATTGGCACGGGCGAACGAAAGATGGCTTTTCTGTTAAAAATTGAAAGACATCAAATTTTCAAAAATTCATAACTAAGTAAATACGTGGAATGTAAGTCCGTTCTAGGTCTTTATAGAAAGAACAAGATCGGCCGTTTCTACTGATACCAAATTTTACAAGAGCGAGAAAAAAAAAATGCCTTATTTAGAAGTGTTAAAACGTAACCAAAAAAAATTCGAAAACATCAAATCTTTAAACGCTTATATCTAAGTTAATACTTGTAGTGGAAGATCGATTTTGGTCTATATTTAAAAAGGAAGATTAGCATTTTATCGACATCATAAGTGTCACAATGGACATCGGAATTTCGGCTAGGTTTGTGCGAAAGAAAAATGGTTATTTTCTTAAAAATTGAAAACCGTAAATACTTTAAAAATTCATAACTAAATAAATACTCGGAGTAGAACGGCGCACGATGTCTCAATGTAAAGAGGAAGTGTGGCTCTTTCTGGTGATACCAAGTTGTACAGGCAAAATCGAAAATTCGGAGCGTTAGGAGCAAAAAAAAGTAGCTTTCCGAGACCTTTCAAATTTAACCTAAAACGTTGAAAAGCTTGGAATTTTCAAATAAATATGGCAATTGGAATCTCGTTCTATGTCTCCATGGTAAGGGAAAGGTCGGCAATGAATTGACATCGTAAATTGCAAGGTCAAAATCGAAAATTTGGTATGACAGGAGGAATCATATTCCCCTACAATCCCTCAACTGCTCATTCCTAAATTTAAAAGGCGAGAGAGGCAACCGACTTTTGTGCTTTAATTTCTCAAAAACTATTAAAAAAAAACCCCTCCGAATTTATCCTGAACAATGTAGAATTAACTCCTGAATCAAATGACACCAACTACGTCCCGAAAAACCGCCCCCCACGAAAAGCCATTGAAAGATTTGATCTGCAATTTTAGAGGAGCACGATTAGTATATAGATAATAACAACTAAAAAGCAACGAGTCTACTGAAATCGCCGAGTTTATGCATATAGTGACGTAACGCCTGGCTACACCCCCACTTTCACGTGGTGAAGTTTTGTAATTGTTTTAAAGACACTAAACATGTTAATAAAATTCAGATTTTTTTGCAGATCCAATATTTTATACTTGCACTTTTCATTTATGAAATAAAAAAAAAATGCCGAACAAACCTATTGTAGAACTTAAATTAATTGTTCAGACATTTGTTCTACAAGTGAAGTAAGAACGCTGTATTTCCATGTAATCAAAATCCAAATATATGCTTCCTGATTGACTATTACATGACAATATTGTGAAAATTCTGATTTGTGTTCGAATGAACCCGACGACATTTTGACAATTCGCAATCTACTAAGATTAAATAATACTCCACTAATAGAATTTAACTTACCTGCAGCCTCAACTCTTGTTCACTAGCTCTACTGCTTTGCAGATCTATCCTGAGCTTTTTGGCATCGGTTTCCAGCCTCTGCAGATACTCCGCAGCCTCCCTTTCCTTATCTTGCTCCTTCTTCTCCCGCCTTCTCGTTGGCTTGGGCTCAGATTCTTGCGGCGTTAGATCCTCTGCGCCAGCACCCACCGCCGACCCATTGCTATGCGAATGGTTGACTTTCTGTCTGTCTATGTGTCTCTCTGTGTGTTTGTGATCGTGTTGGTCGCCGTGGTCTTTACATTTATCGACAGATTTTCTATGGTGAGACTTTGTACCATGTGTGTTGTGGACCCCATTGGCTATCGTTCCATTGGGGATGTGACCATTCTTTTCATGGGATTGTCTATAAAAACATACCAAGATGTGAATAGAAATCTAATAATGCAACTAGACATCATATTCCGATGAATTTCAATAACTAGAGTGACATTAGCTCTTGTACTGATAATTTATAATTTTAAAAGAAACGTGGACATCGAGAAAATGAAAAATATAATCGGAATATGTTTTTGAAGTTCAAATCTACGTAGACAACTTCTACCGCTTATTAATGTTTTTATAATGACACAAATGTCAACCAACACTTAATGATCGAGCTTTAAATACTCTTGCGTCTTATGTTGGGATACGAGTCCGTATTATGAAATTTTCCAGACCAAGAATCGAACGCGATCTAGTAGTCATCTGTCTATAAATGTGTCGCCCCTCAAGTTCAAGTACAATTTTGGAGAAATAAGGGGATTTAGTTACCTGTGTGTTTACTTTAGTTAAATTTTAACAGACTGGTCAAAAGCTGCATCTCTTGGTCATTGTCTCGGATTCTAAAAAATAAAGAATTAAAATTTTGGCTATTTAATAAGTAGCTCAAAGGAGTTCTTGCTGCAGACATGTCCAAGAGGAATTGCCACTATCGCGTGAGACGTACGGATGCATGTGATGCAGCACATTCTCTAATTCAAGGAGAAAGATACACAAGTGCATGTTAGTATTTTACAAGATTTAAATAAATTTGTGCGAGGCATATTTAGAGAAAAAGAATTATTTGAACACATATGAACTGCTGGAACATGTAATTTAACATAACTACTTAAATTAGAGCAATCTATTCTGTGTTTAAAATTGCACGTTAAAATACAATTGAAAAATACCTACGGCTGCATTTAATGATATCTGTTAAGTAAATCACATTGAGGGGTACCTCATTCTTATACCAAAGATATTTACTGAACTTCACATTTTTTCAACACTAACTTTACATGTAGTATATTCTGGACTCCAGATTATGGAAACATATTCTAATTTTGACCTGATAAATGAGTTGAACAGTATTATCAATGTGTGTTACCATCCACAAATTCTTTCATATTTCTAATTATACAACCTAGGTTTCTGCACGAATTGTCAAATATATTACTTATGTGATGCCATATTACTCATGTGATGACAGTAAAACCTGCTGTTAAAAATGACTCCAAGATCTTTATTAAAGTTGAATCATAAGTACAGTCTGGGTCAAAATAGTGTCGAATATGCCTTTGTGTAGCAGTAATATAAACAAAATGTAATAATCAGTGATCAGAATTTTGGGTTTCATTTCAGGTGCGTCATTACAAGGATTTAATGAAATAAGCACAATGTTTAATTCGCTGAAAAAAAATAAATTTTGATTTACTTTTCGAGTAATAGTAAATTATATAATCTATTTATACAAAAAACGCTATTTAAGTTAGAGAAACAGAGCGCGTAAACAATGCGTACCTGCAACACGTGGCCGATACGTGATTACACGCCAAACATTATTTACTATTTACTCACCTTTCAATTGAATAGACTTGGCCCTGGGCCTAGTTTATAATCGTGTTTACTGAAAGAACGACTTATTTGTCAATATGCCGCATTTTTATCTGAGGAAAAATACCGTCGAAAAATGGATTACGCATTATAAAGAATTACATTTTGATGGCGAAAAAATAATTTGTAATATCTATGATGTCACAATAAGGTATATACAGAAAAATTTTGTTTTAAAACATGCAAATAGCTACACACACGAGTGTAATAGAAAAAAGGAAAAGATAGTTTCAAAGGGCTAGTTTTATTTCAATTTGAATCTTTTGTTAATATGTTTAAATCTTCCATGGAGTGTACTAAATAATGCTCATTTTACACATTTTTTAAACAAATATTGTGTGGGGCAACATGTTCCAAGTGAAAGTCTGCTTTGTAAAAAAATTGCAGAGAACTATATGATGTTGCAATAGACAAAACGGCAGACTTTTTAGGAAATAAAGTTGCCAATATATTTGTTACAAAATTACATGTTGATAATTCTGGCAAGTGCCATTTGGCAAAACTTGGCTGAACAAAATTTAATGAAAGTTGTTGTTTTTACTAGTGATTCAGTAACGTATATGTTAAGTGCTGGAAAAAAATTAAAAAGAAATACCCTCAATTGTTACATATTACTAGATCATTTTGGACCTTACAGTGGATATTTACTGTTAAAAGAAATAATCTCTCACATGAAAATTTAGAAAAAATACTTACCGTATACTTTGAAACTAAGAACACTCAGTAAAAGTATAAAATTTGAAACTTGAAAGTGTTGTGCGGATTTATAACATTTTATGTGTGAAATATGTATACATACATTTATTGTGCCAAAATACATTATAAACTCATAAGGTAGGTTCATATTACATTTAATTTTGTAAGAGAGAACAAACTTACATTTAATATTTTGATGTAAAATTTCATACCTATATGTGCGCCACTGGAATTAAACCAAAATTCTGAACATTGGTAATAATGAAAGCTGAAACTAATGAAATTTTCACCCACTCAAGCGTATTCTCATAATTTGTTGTTCTTGCCACGTCTTTTGCTGATAACATTTTATTTTATATTTTCAAAACTTTAATACAAATATTTTGTTTTAATAAATTTTTATCTTATGTTCAATGTGTTTGCAAATATTAAAAGACTACAAATGTTTTACAGTATACTAAGCAGTCAAATTTTTCTTTCTTTTCTTTTAGTAATAATAAAATTTATAACGACTCACCTGTTGTTTTGTAATTTATTATTATTCTGTACAGGTTGCGCTGGAACAATGGCATTTACTGGCGCTTCGTTCTGCTCCACCGGAGGCGTAATTTCTGCAGGAAGCGCCTGCTGCATTAACTGCATATAAAACTGATTTTCCTTGGCAACAACCTGCTGCTTGCGTTGCCTCATCCTATACCCAACGTACGACTTAAAGCCGAACCCTAGGGTCACTACGGGATATCCTATGCAATGTGCGGCAAACGGCCTGCATAGATCCAGGTGACCCGGCATATGCTTTATGTCACGTAATCTCACTGCGGCTTCTAGATAAACAAATAATATCCACAGTATTATCGTCGGGGCACATATCCCTTTGTCTGTATGCCAAACGTACTGTACCCATACGTACGTACTCGCTGCGAAGAACAACCAATGAACTGGTATGAAGAAGAAACACAGCATGTCTGATGTGAGTGCTATGCACACAAAAAAAATGGAGAAGGCTAAGCCTTGGTATTTAAATGAGTCGTACACAGAACGGAGGAGAAGGTAGAAGGGCCATAGGAATTCGAACCTAAATTCCAAGATGAAGTCTGCTAAGATTACCAAGACCCAGAGGATTACGAACTTTAGGTAAAGGAGTGTGCTGAAAGAAAAAAAAAATAATT
Source organism: Stenurella melanura (assembly GCA_963583905.1). Taxonomy (NCBI): domain Eukaryota; kingdom Metazoa; phylum Arthropoda; class Insecta; order Coleoptera; family Cerambycidae; genus Stenurella; species Stenurella melanura. The sequence continues at coordinate 94,267,941 of OY757316.1, forward strand.
AGTTCAATTTTCATTAAGTAATATTAATAATAATAATATTTATTTATTTCTGAGAAGATATTACACTTTGCAATCAAAGGTACATATCAAAAATGAAATATCATCAAAACAAAGTTCGCTAACCATAATTTAGCTTGCAAAATAATCTTGTAAATTATAGGGCTCTAAATCTAAACATATTTTTACTTTATTTTTTAAATTTATTTATTTTTTCAATTTTTTCCATTTCTCTAGTAGTTTGTTAAAATTCTTATACGCATATAATGTGAATTCGTTTCAGTTATTGTTAACCGATGTACTGGGTAGTTTATATCAGTACACTGTGTTTCATAGGATCATAGGCATGAGAAATACTATGAATTCTGAATATATATTTATTTTTAAAAACAAACATTAAACATATACATATACTGCAATAGTAGTTAAAAATTCTGTTTTTCTTAAAATCCCCTACAGGCCTCATTAAAAGCCAAGTTGTGCACTATCCCTACAAGACTTCTTTGTATTATGAATATTATTATTTCCCTAGAAGATGACTCATGACATTTTATTAAAAGTATAATAGGGGTCTACCTTGACAACTGTGTAAACCATATAACAAGTATTATTGCCATCTGTCATATTTTTTCATTATTCTTTTTAAGAGTCCACCCTATATATTTTCGAGTGAAAGTATATCCCATTTCTTCGTTGGCAGTAGATCAAATACCTGCCGAATTTTATTATTGTCTATCAAATAGCTTTTTAACACACTTTATTACGTCGACCTGTATCTATGCAATAAAATCTAAAGAACTGAATTTCACCAACTTCTAATTGTTGTATCATCATGAAACTTGGCAATTATGTGTAGCTCTAATGACAATACAATATAGTATACTCAATATTATAATATGTCCAAAATGGCCGCTGCCCTAAGATGGCGGATTATTATTTTCTTTACAAGCCCCTTGCTATGGGTATCAAAGGAAAGAGCTTGACAAGTAGAAAACAATAAAGTGAGTGGTGTCATATTAAATCCTATATGGAGGATTATCATTTTCTTTACAACCCCTTGATATTGGTATCAAATGAAAGGGCTTGACAAGTAGAAGACAATAAGGTGAGTGATGACAAACTAAATCCAATGTGGCGGATTACCCATTTTGTAGACTAAAAAAGTACTGCACTAAAAAGCATGTTTGTAATTAAGTATGATATTTCAGTATAAACGCAGGGGGAACGCTTTTCAAACGCTGTTTTGAACAGCTTCGATAATTAAAATGTTAAAGATATCATTAGATTAAATGAAAAGCGCTCCACGCTTTCATACTCAAATATTATACTTAATTAAAAACAGGGCTTACACTAAAGCCTTTACGGTGTTACATCCCATTTGTTGATTAATGTTAGGAGCTATAAAGATTCTATTCTGAGGGACATCCTGTATACAATCTCTCAAGCCACGCCTCCAGTAATAATTAATCTCGACACCAGTTAGAAAACCTAGCTCCATGATTTGGAACTATTAGTCCAATTGTGTTTATTCTATTCGTCAATAGATGGCGAAATATATAAGTAATTATTTGGTATGTTCTAATAAGTAGTTTCTTTTTAAAAACTAAATGAAAGTTACTATAGCATATTATTTTATTGAACACATTATTCCATACAGTTTTACATAAATCAAAAGCTCGATAATAAAGATAGTTTCGTGTAAAACTTGAAGGTTGGTAGCACAAGAAATAGTTTTTACATTTAATTAACTTTATAAATAGACTCAACATGGAGAATCGTTCTCTTTTAATTAGAAAATTGGTACAATTTGTTTTGGTGAATTTAGTTAAAATTATTATACCTATCTATTCATAGGTTATTGTATGCATCTCCTTTACTAAGACGTTAACATTTTTGAATAGTGACACGGATTTGACCAATTATCGCCGAAAAAAGAGGCTAATCATTTAAATTTTACAATTGTTAAAAGTTAATCGAGTAAAAAATAATCGTTAACTAATTTTGGAACTAAAAATATCTGCCCAAAAGTTCAAAATAAATTTAGAAAAGTATTCCCGTAACTATCACCGAAAACAGAGGCAAAACGATAAAATTTTAAAATGTTTAAAAGTTAGTCAAGTAAAAATAAGCGAAAGGTAATTTTAAAAAAATTAAAAAACAGTACCCAGTAACCAGGAGTCGGAGAACCTCTTACCGCTGTAGCGATCGTCTACGGCGGATCCCTATTTTAAATCTGAATAAAATCTCGGCGAAAAAGGTAAAATCTCAAAAATATCAAATTTCCAAACATTCTAAATAAATATGTCAAGTGGTGGGTCGTACGATGTTTCTATGGAAAAAGGAAGATTGGTATTTTGTCGCCATCGTAAATTGCGCCAGCGAAATCGGAAATTCGGCTGGGTACTAGTGAATAAAAAGGGCCTTTTTTGATTTTTGTGATAGGCCCTGCACGTACCTAAGTTATTGACTAGACCGCCACGAGCGCTAGTAGTAAGCTGTCTTTCTGCTGATAGTCTACTGGCAAGTAGGTACTCACTGAAATAACACTAACATACATTTTTTTAAATTGTTTACAGCTTTAATTCATAGAAAAAAATGAAAAATGCGAAATTTACGGTGCCCTTTAAACACTAATCTGGATGATGTCATAATAACTATTTTAATTTTGCAATGATGCTGTTTGGCTGCTAGTTGTTAGTGAACAACTGCTTGTATTGGTCAGTTGTTATTTGATATCAGATGTCAAAAAGTTCTGTTAGGATTGTGTTTACCAGCTAAAACAAAGTTTAAGGAGTGTTTTGTGCCAAGTTATTCAAATAACAATGTTAATTATCCAAATATAACATTCCTTTACGCTCTCGAAGAGAAAAATTGTGGTTGGAAACAGTAAAAGTAGAAACCTAAGAATGGAAACATTTTCTGAAGACCCATGCCAACTATCACTTCCTCACTTGTCAAATTGTCATAATCATTGCAGCCAATATATAGCTTAAATTTACCATGTAGTCTAACTTAGGTGACGTCATTTACAAATGTGCATTTGAAATAACTATGTTTTATAAATAGTTTTCTCCAAAACTAAGCAAAAATTCACTGTACTGAATTTATGGTAGGTACCTACCTTGTGAAACATCATGAAAATAATTGTTAATTATAAATTAAACACCGCTTTTAGATTATCAAACAATATATTATAAATACTTTACATACGTTTCAGCAAACCTACTACCACAGATACAGTAATACATTATAATTCGCAACAATCAGGCAAATTAAAATTTCACCCTTTCATAGTTCAATACCTAGACATATGAACTTTCCTTTAGATCGAAATGATTTTGATAGAAAATTAAATATAATCAAACAAATTGCAAGAAATAATGGATAGTGTAACGAGTCACTAATAGATGACATAGCCAAAAACTAACAATGCAAAATGCTTCAAAAAGAGTTTTTCACTGTGCCTGACAAATCTACAAAATATATTTAGTTTTATTAATTATGTTCCAAAATACAGTAACAAAATTTTTAGGAAATTAAATAATTTAGGTACCTATCTCTACAATAAGTGTGAATAAAATGAATTTAGGGAAAATTTTGGGTAATAACAAAGAAAAACTAAATAAAATTAATAAATCTGGTGTATATGATATCAAATGTAAAGATTGAATGTCTATATTGGTGAGAGTGGTAGAAGCGTTGTGGGCAGGGTAAAAGAACATGAAAAATCAATTTTAAATAACAATAAAAATTCAGGAATGTCAACACATTGTATTGAAAACAACCATTTCATAGATACAGATAACATAAATTTATTTCAATTAGAAAGAAAAGGTAAACGTTTAAGTTAAGTAGATCTATTTGAACAACTAGAAATCAAAAAATCTTTCAAAATCAATGATTGTACCACGAATGACCAGAAAATTTCTTAAATACCCCGCCTATAATAAACGAACTGCTAAGAACTATCCATTGATTATAGGTAATAGGTTAGGTCTACCTGAAAAATTCTCATAATTAAGGATTAAGTCTTTTAAATAGATTAGGTCATAAATAGTTTAAGGCATAAATACATTTAGGTATAAATTAAAATAACCACATCGGAAACAACTTTAGTATCTCGTTTAGTATTCACTTTGTAATACTCTTGATAAAGGCCTAATAAGCCGAAACATATGTAGAGTATTTATAATATATCTATTGTTTGATTCATCTGAAAGCAGTGTTTAATTTATAATTAACACTTAAGCAAAAAATGTACACAAAAGCTAATACCTAGCTCAAATTGTATTGTAATATTTAAACTTTTGAATAAAAATATACTTAGTGTAAGATTCAAGCACCTACTGGACTCTACCCGGACTTCCAGGAATGCCAGAGATTTGAGGATTCTATTGTTTGTTGATGTAACTGAATTGAATTATCTACATTTAAGAGTGAGCATGAGAAATTTAGTACATTTGTTTTATCAATACTGAGAATCATATTGCTTTCAGTAAACCATGTTCTAAGTCTTTCTGGCAATGATGTTATACTTATTTCCTGACAAGAGCAACACATTAGTGAATATTATTTATCATTAGCATACATTATTATCTATTCATTGGCTCCTGGTAGGTCATTTACATAAATTATAAATAAAAGTGGGCCTAAGACCAATCCCTGTGGTAGGTATTTCTTTATACGAAAATTTACCAAGAGATTTTTTATCTACGTGGCAAATTTCTATATATCATCAATAAAACATTTTACGACATTCCTTTCTGCACAATTTTGGGAAAGAAATCCTCATAAAAGCCTGTATTAGTATACTGAATCAAATTATAATACAAATGTTACATTCTTTAATATAGGAACCTTGCCTAGTATCAAGTGGCTTTCTTGTTTAGTATTACATTTAAACATATACTTACAACTGATTTTATATACGGAATAAGATTAATTCCGTGCAACTTATACGAAAATGGTTTATATTTGAAAGTCATAAATAGGCAAACCATAGGTAGAATGGAATTATTATCACATATGGATTTATCAGCTTATGATTATTACACTGGCTCTTTGCTTTTGGAGGAGACAGTATCCTTTGACTAAATCAGACAAATCAGCTCAGTGGTGGAGTGCTAAAGGTGTTTGGCTTGCGACCACGGAGTCCCGGGTTCGAATCCTGGCCAAGGTATGAACGTTTAGTGGCGTTTTTCATGTGTTATCGAGACGCTAGCAGTGAGTTAGACCGCTGTTAAGTGGCACAACATGTCTAGTCGCTGTTATCTCTCCTGAGTTTGAGTCTCAGCTGTGGTAGATGGCAATATCACAGGGAATGGTTGTTGTGTTGATGTCTATGTGTGTCCTGATTGAGTGGTAGAACAGCAATAGCTGAACTCCGGCCAGGACGTTAATATAAATAAGGCCATAAAAAAATTTAAGTCATCAAAATTCTGATCTTTTCTTGGATGTGTAATGGTACAGAATACAATTTTTTTTTTAATCATCAATAAAAAAACGCATTTGTTCATGTACAAATACCTAAATTTTAATAGTTCTTAATTAAGACCCAGGTGATCTACAACGCCAAAACTAGAGATATTTTTTATGAAACAGGAATACCTTTGTAACATTAGATTTAAAAGGACTACAAAGCTATTATGGCATAACGCGGTCAAAATGCAATAATTCAGTGGTAAATACATTAACAGATTATTATGGGATACAATGCTAAAAATAAATTTGTTTTGACAGCTGGTATTCTAACCTATGAGGACATTTTATCAATGACGTTTTAGTAAAAATTGAGAAAAACATCGAGAAAATTATAGGTCATATGCATAGCTATTAGGAGATTATTGAAAATCTCTCGCTAATATATCAAAAATATACATTTGTTTAGGGAAACCAGCCATTTTGAAACACATATGGGATGAAAGTGTTTAGAATATGAATATTTGCGTTTAATCAAACGCGAACTGTCACCGTCTGAACGCGGAAACGTACCTTCCATAAAATCCTTCTGTAATTTTGTTCTTTTTCATGGGCCTTCTCATTTTAGCGATCTCAGCATTTCGCCTCTTCATAATTTCACTCAAAACCTATACACTAAAATTATTATTTTACTCACTCCACACGAGGATTTGCAAAAATACGCGGTTGTCTCATGGATTTTTCGTCACAAAAACCTTACTTTTGCGGTAAACGTCTTTTGTTGTCAACTTGCGCTCTGTTTCTATCCCGCAACTTAAGAGGGCAGCACTTTTGTTCCATTTTTTAGTTTTTATCTGGAATAAATAATAGAAACAGTAGATAGGTACTATTACTTTTATTGTGTATGCCAAAATGAATTTTTTTCTAGTTACGCAACAAGCTTTCTACCATACAAATTTACATTTATTAGGTACATTATTTTTCTATTCATAAATAGCTAGGTACTATAAAAATAACCTAGATGTAAAGTAGGTAGGTATATATGAACAAGCTAACCATATACGCTTCACCGATTTACTGCACTGTTTATATAATTGTTGCACATTCTATAGGATACTCGTCGCAGCTTTTTTTGTAAATAATATTAGTTTAGACATTTTTTGTTTAATTACAAAATATACAAAAACATTTTTTTTAAATTACCTAAATAATTATTATTGTTGAAAAACAATAGGGTTCTTCCTTTTGCTAACACTAACTTACTGCCCAAATTTCAATACAATCGGACTTCTCGTTCTTAAGTTATCGTGCTACCAAGAAACGTGACGGACGGACGGACAGACAGACAGACAGGTGGATGGACAGACGGACGGACATTTTGAAAGTTGTTCAGAATTCGACCACCAACGCAGTGATATGAAATTTTTCTCTTAACGAGCAATATTACCGGTTTTAGAAATGTGCCGATCGAATGAAATATGCTCTTCGTTTTGTATTTGATAACGGCCCAATAACTAAAACTTTGAAGTATATTATTGACAAATTATTGTAAATTGGAATACAATTTCCTTATTACAGTGTATTTATTTGCAATAAATCTAAAAATCGCCTATTTTTAAATTTCACGTAAGGAAGTTATATCGTTATTACAAAATGTTTAGAATAAATAAAAAATAAAATATATATTTTGGAGTCACATATTTTTGAACTGCCCGCAAAGAGATGTAGGTTGAATACATCGTAGTCTAAATATTTCACGCTCTCAAGATGGCAAACTGTAGGTTGGATCTTTAATAGTAAGGTTTTAGAACGATGGATGGCGCGTCATTCGTAGGCGCAGTGTTAGCAGTGATTGGTTGACATGCATACCTATTACTTCTATACTGCCTCTTGATTGGATGAATATTTATGATATAACCTGCCGCAAAGTTCACCTGCTACATAACAAGCTTGCACTATAAAAACAGAAATGTCCCAGAATTTGACAGTTGAAATTTGTTAGAGCAAGGATTAGCAACTCGATGGACTGAGCGCAGTAGTTCGGGGGCTTTTTAGATTTTATTTGTGTCTTTCTGTAGCGTGCCTTCAATCAAAGATAAATAATTGCCTCTTTATAAATGGAATCTTTTAAGGACCTAGGTTTAAGTAAAAATAATGGCGAAGATATTATTTATAATTACGTGAATGTTTTCAAAGTAAGTTGTAATTAATCTATAAGTATTGTCGCAATTAATATATTTTAACTTTTAGAATCGAAATAATTTGCCTATTAATCGAATTCATCTGGAGAGGAGTTGGTATGAAGTACGGAAAGATCTACCAAAAGACTTTGTAATACATATTTTTTAAATCTAAGTAACGAATATGTGGGGGGTGAACCACCAGAAAAAATTGTGTACACCACATTTCACGTGTCAAGTATTTCACACATAATTCTCTAATAATTTGTGTAGTGTGTTTTAGCTTTTTTTACTAGTAGTATAAGTACTTCACTTTATCAGTACCTACACCATATTGCATAATGGTTAACCCCTCACGTAAATATTTGATTTAAATATTGCATGTTTTCATAAGCCATATATTTTTCAGGACTTCTTTCAATTGTCGGATAAGGAATTTGAGAGAACGTTCTATGAAAAGAAAACTGAGATAATACCTGCATTGGTAACATATTGATAAGTATACATTTTTTTAAATTTTATGTTAACGTCTGTGTTTTAGGATAAAAGATGGCTTCCTAAATGTATATTATATAAATACGAGCCTTATGATTTTACATTATCCAAGGAAGAAAATGTGCCGTTTGTAACAAATAATATGCAGTTCTTAGAAAGCCTAGAGTATTTGCTAAAATGCAATTATCATCAATTCTGGTGTACAATTTTATTCGAACCGTCTGCTGTATTAGCATTAAGAAGTTTTATTCTAAACCCAATACCGTGGTTTCAGTCTGCAACTATGGAAGATGAATATGCCGATATATACAAAACAATATTTAACAAGTTTTTACATGTATACGAAAAATTGTTAACATTTAAATGTTCACAGGTAATATGAACATATGGCAAATTGAAGGAAATTTATAAATGTATGTATTTCTTTTAGAGTGAATATATGCCTGAGGAGTATGGATTTAAGCAATTAATAGATAAGAAACTAATAAATCTACCGATTGTGATAACGTTGGCTTATTTATACAAAGACTCCAATTTAGATTTTGTTAATAAATTAACAAGCTTGTATTTTAATGATACATCCCAGTTGGATTTTCAAATAAAAGAAGTTGAAGAAATGATTAATCACACGTTGATTGTAAGTATACTTTCTTTAGTAAGTGAGGTTAAGAATTTAGTTTTTTAAGAGCTGTTGTTACAATTCATGACGTGAGTCCGGGAATCCACACAGGGCCCATCAGACAAATCATAACTGGATTCCTTACCAGTAGTAAAAAAGATTGTTAAAGAGGGAAGGGCAAGCTTCGGGAGTAGTCTTACTTATTTATTGAATAAAACTCCGTTGGGTAAATAAAGTAACACAATGGTATATTTTAGTAATACGCATGTAGTACATAAACGCTTTAATAAAGGTAACAGATAGATGAAAAAAAAAGAACTATCTAATAAAAGCTAAACTCTGATAAAAGAAATGTAATAAAAAATAAGTTCATTAAATTGTGATTGAAAATAATAGCTCAGCTGTCAGAGACAGAAATTGATAAAAACCCCACTAAATGTTATATGGCCTAAAAAAATCGAAAATATTGGCTGAAATTCTGTTTTTGGCCAATAGCTCGAAAAATAAAATATGTATATAAAGATAAGATAAATAGTTATTGGTGCTAAAACAAGAAATGTTATACACAAGTCAAATACATTGATAAAACACAGTAAAAATCAAATTGTCAAAATAAAATGTATACATTCAATACATTATCTATTGATATTAAAAGCACATTAAAATACATTAAGCTCAAGATTAAATTTTAATTTTCAGTAATTACTGATATCACAATCTAAAAATTCACTGATGGTGTAAAAAGCTTGGTTTATTAACAAATTTTTAATAAGTCGTTTCGAGTACTCTGGTCCATAGAGGCTATTTATTAAAAAATTTGGATCCATAGTAGTTGACGCTCTTCCTACTAGATTTTAATCTTAAGTAGTTGGGTTTTATGTTATCTCCATTTCGGTTTATGTACAGATTTCTGGAATGTGTACTGCTCCAGATTATTTTTAGTATATGGCAGACATACATAAATATATAAACTAAGGAAAGTTAGTAATTGCAGATTAATAAATCCTTGTTTAACATCTGCCCGGTACTCCAGATTACTGATAATACGGATCACTTTTCGCTACAGTCCGAAAATTCTACAAGTAGAAGGAGCATAGCTCCAGCTTATCACGCGATGGGACATCTGGGACACTATGAGACTATAATAAGCAGTCTCTCAAAAAATTGGTTCCTCTGCAGAATTAAATTGACTGCAAAAGTTGCAAAATAGAGCCGTGCGTATTATTTTAAATGTTCCTAAGGATACCCCAATTAAAAAAATGTTGCACTCCCTTGATTGGCTGTCTATTGAGTATTGTATATAGAATTCCAATCGATGATACTAATATATAAATAAAATATAGACTTACACCGAAATACTTGACAGATAAGTTAGTTGAGAATACGAGTATTCATAATTACAATACGAGGACGAGAAATGAATTTCATGTAAGGACGAAAAATTTAAAAAGTTCTGAGAAGTCTATTTTTTACAAGGGGGTACTACGTTATAATGAACTCCCTGAATCAATAAAAAACAAAACATCACTGGCAAGGTTCAAAACAAGTTTAAAAGTACATCTGCAGGATGAATGCTACACACGATCTTGATTTATATGTGTTAATAAAATTTGGACTTATATTTATTTATGTCTGTAAGTGTATCAGTATGTTTTATTAGTTTTATCATTAGTTATATTTGTTAATGTATTGACGTGCACCTGTATATTGTTCTTTTGTATTGCATGTGTTTCTAATTATTGTTAAATTAGCTATATGCTAAATAAAGAGATTTATTATTATTATTATTCATTTAACTTCGATACAACAATCTCCACAATTATTCTTAACCTTATATTATTACAAAACTAATTATGGTTGAAGTTCCACACTCACTCATTAAAACAAAACACAAACACAGGAACTGGTTTCGACTATCTTCGACTAATAAAATCAAAATTGGACGTGGAAATAATGTTTCTGATGCCGAATAATTTCACGTCGGACGTACAAATAAGACTTTTCACTTCCGACGTATAAATTGTAATTTACACACTGGACGTGTAAATGGCCACTTCTTTATGAAAAAACTAAATATTATATTAAATTTGTTATTTTTAGGTTCTAGAGATGATAGGAGGTCATGTGTGTGGATTTGATAAGGATGCAGTGGTAGTTCCCCTTTCTGTTGGTAAGAGACCACCAGTCTTTAGTCTTCCATGGGTATATTCCATTGTAAACTATTTATTAAATACACTTGCCTTGTTAAATACGCTTTTGCAGTTTTGCAAACCTTCTGTTGAGATTTGCTTAAATAAGGAATTACCCCACAGGTAAGATATTTTAAGATTTTAAATATTTTTAAATCTAGACAATTTCATGTTTTGTTCCTTTCAATTATTTGCATTATTTATTTCATCTAATAGTTAGTCTATATATATATATTATCTGATAGTATGTCCCGCCAGCATGGTGTCGCTGAGTTGTCAATTGACAGTGTTTTAAAGTAAAAAGAAGGTTTACTCTGTCATGCCACTTTTGCTTTTTACCATGTTTAGCACATCATATAAACCATAGAGGTACCAGAGGCAGAGGTCCTCAGTTCTACATTGGAGAATACTAAGTTTTTTTTACTGATTTTTTAATTAAAAAATAAATATAAAGTGATCATCGGGCAGAGCATAATAATTTTGTCAACCTGGTCATCAAAAAATAATGAATCACAATTTTAGCCACCAGGGCATGGCTACATTGCCAGTTGATGGTGTTTCAAAGAGGCAACAATCCTGAGTACATACTTGACAGAGACGGGACCATTCAAAAACGTGCTGAAATATTTTATTTCTTGAAAATGTAGGAAATGCAATTGCACTGACCCGCAAGGTTTTTTTTTCTTAACCCAAATAGGTGATTCGGAATGTTTTTGACGTGCTATACACGATGGCGGTGACCGAATTTTTGTCGTGAAATAAATCGGATCATAGGATTTTGATGCGCTGAACACATTGCAGTTACCCGTTTTGCTCTATTCCTTTCTGCTTGTCTATGACTCTACCTATTAGGTTATGTTAGTTTTAGAGCCCGTGGTGTTTGACTTTTTCCACGATATACATCTTATTTGATTTTCAAGTTAACACCTCATCGGGCAGAGCATAATAATTTTGTTAACCTGGTCATCAAAAAATAATAATCACAATTTTAGCCACCAGCATGGCTACATTGCCAGTTGATGGTGTTTCAAAGAGGCAACAATCCTGAGTACATACTTGACAGAGACGGAACCATTCAAAAACGTGCTGAAATATTTTATTTCTTGAAAATGTAGGAAATACAATTGCACTGACCCGCAAGGTTTTTTTTTCTTAACCCAAATAGGTGATTCGGAATGTTTTTGACGTGCTATACACGATGGCGGTGACCGAATTTTTGTCGTGAAATAAATCGGATCATAGGATTTTGATGCGCTGAACACATTGCGTTACCCGTTTTACTCTATGAGGTCAGGTTAGGTAGCTCCATTTTTTTGTTCCATTGTTCTTTTTTTTGTCTCCCTACCTCCAATGCATTAGCTCTGGGTGATGCTAAAGGGGATTATATTCAACTTTCCTTTCTGCTCGTTTAGGGCTAGGTATTCCTGTATGTTAGGTTTCAAGCTCATTGCTTATGCCTTTCTGCTCATTCATGGCTAGACTTGTTAGGTTATATTAGGTTTGGAGCATATATACTCTATTCCTTTCTGCTTGTCTATGACTCTACCTATTAGGTTACGTTAGTTTTAGAGCCCGTGGTGTTTGACTTTTTCCACGATATACATCTTATTTGATTTTCAAGTTATCAACAGCCTTTTTTCATATTGAGGTTATGTTTTCTTCATATTGACCATTCTTGGTCACCTGATTTTGACACAGTCTGAAGGGCATACAAACCTCATCCAATCACAAAGGAATACAAATGTAAACAATTAGAGATGAGTTGCTAGCAGAAGTAGTTTAAGCTTCTTGTTAAAAAATAGGGAGTTGCTACATGGACGCCGCGGCGGACATATATTATTTCTTAGCTGTCCGTCGCGTATGCGCATTCGCTTTTGCACGACTTATTGAACCGCCGCACAGAGAAATATTGGAATGTTTTTATGCAATTTTCTGAAAAAGAAGCTAATGCTGCCCGCGGCGCTGATAATTTATTAACAATTATATAGCAAAATAAAAATCAACCTAACTAACCCAACTACCATCACATGAAAGAGATAAATTATTATATGAAAAAAAAGAACATTTCTGTCGTCAAATCCAACCAGAATTTGTGAAAAAGGATATTAATCGTTACAAAATATAAAAAAAAAAAGTCCACTGGGCATTATTTGAACCCGGGACCTGTCGCTCCACAACGCGACAACGTTCCGCATAGGCCAGCGATCCACGTGGAAAACACCGCTATAGCACGGAATAAATAGTATCTAACCAAACTAATTGCCGCGGCGGACAGCTAAGAAATGATAGATGTCCGCTGCGGCGTCCTTGTAGACAGTCCCTAAAAAATAACAGCTTTTACCCATCTCTAAAAAACAAAACAATGAGTTGTGTGTTGTGTGCCCTCCACGCCACCAGCGTGACGTTAACCGAAAATGGTCTACTGTGATCTAATAAAGTAAAATGGACGGTTTCGTGTTCAACACGTAGGAAATCCATTTGAGATAATGCCTTATATTTTGCTTAGTGATTAAAACCTGAATATTATAAAAATATTATTTTTTCCATTTGAAGGTTGTTTTCTTAAAATCTGGACCTCATATAGCAAAACGGGTAACGGCATTGTGTTCAGCGTGTCAAAATGCTATGGAATTAGCTATTTAGGTCCGATTTACTTGTATATATACTCTTGACAAAAGTTCTAGTATTTCTTGCTAAACTCAAATAAAATAATGTCGGCACCATCTATAGTTATGTTTTTTTTTATTGTTGCTATTGGTTTTTGAAGATTTTGGACAGCTAAATAAGATGGTCTGGTCCGTTTTAATCAATCTTGTATTGTTGTCCAGTGATTAGGCAGAAATGGCCTTTTTAACACTTTTAGGTTATGTTTTCTCAAATTTGTGACGTGATGACGCAAAACGGCCAACAGAATTGTGTTCAGCACGTCAAAATAATAATAATACCACTTTATTGTATAAAACAAACAATGCAAAAGGATAAATGACAAGACAGTGATTCCCACTCTACCTTTACACATTTTAAAATAATTCAGGTACTTACAGTTCAGTATCTAATGTTTTAAAGGTAAGAAAACTACTTACTGACTAATAAAACGTCGATCTGTTTTATTTTTATTTTAACGTCTTATCTATCTATCTATCTATATATACAACATTTCAGCAATACACTAAAATTTTTGTACATTAATATTTTCCAACAGACTTGTAAATATGCAGTGTTTTAATTTTCGTTTAAAACAAGACTCGTTTAACAGAAACATATCATAGAGTAAGATCCCAGAGCCCCCAGACCTACGTCGTGTTAGCAAAGCTAATATTTTGACAGTAAACAGTGTGATACGTAGATAAGTACGTATGCATATTTGCTAGCTTGAAAGCGGGGCCGTTTTATAGATAGCAGGTTCAAAAGGTACAAAAAAACCCTACTAACCTATGTTAAAGTATGATACATTGTTTTCATATATGTTTGATAGGATTAAAACCAACATTCATTATTGCCAGACACTTTCCATGGGCCCTAATTTCCGCCAGACTCTTTAAAACTCGAAAAAACCAAAGCTAACCTAACATAGCTGTACAAAAAAATCATCGGGGCCTGATGAAATCCCATGCCATCTAGTGAAAGATGTAGCCGAATCTATAGTGTACCCACTCACTCACGTGATTAATATATCCTTTGAAACTGGACACTTCCCAGAGCAGTTAAAAACAGCTTGGGTAGTTCCTATATTTAAGAAAAATGACCCATCAAATGTGGAAAACTATAGACCAATAGCCCTTCTGTCAGTATTCTCAAAAATTTTTGAAAAAGCTTTTCAGCTAATGTTACTACCTTTCCTTGAGGAAAACAATATACTAACAGAAAGACAATTTGGATTCTGTAAAAGCAAGTCCACTCAAGATGCAGTTTTCTCATTTTATGAAAAAATTCTGGACAATTTCAATAAAAATGCCAAGCAAGCCGGTATATTTTTTGACCTGTCACGAGCATTCGATACAATCAATCATCAGCTACTATTAAAAAAACTCGAATCGTACGGTATACGTGATTTAGCATGGTCGTGGTTAAGGTCTTATCTGGGAGAAAGAACCCAATCCGTAAAAATTGTCCAGGATGGCAAAAAATATATCTCAAGTGCCTTAACTGTTAGCACAGGGGTCCCGCAAGGGAGTGTACTAGGTCCGTTACTATTTTTGATATTTATTAATGATCTAGTCGAAAACGTTGATAGTACGTTCTTAACACTCTTTGCTGATGACACGTCATCTATAATCTCTGCCAATAACATTGAAAGTCTCAGCAATAAAGCCACAAGTTGTGTTAAGCAGATGACCCAATGGTGTCAAAGAAATGGTCTAGTACTCAACACGCAAAAAACGAATCTTTTATTATTTTCCCCTATTGGAGTAACTACTGATATAAGTTTGCTGGTTAGGGCTGAACACCAACCCATAAAACAAAATGATCATGTTACATTTTTGGGAATTGAAATGGATAATAACTGTTCCTGGGAACAACATATAAAAAGCTTAACCAGTAAACTTGCTAGTAATAATTATGCTGTCTTGCAGTTAAGGGGCTTAGTTGATACAGAAACAATTAAAACATTTTACTATGGTCATATAAACTCCTTACTCTCCTACGGAATTCTCTGCTGGGGTAACTGTTCTGGGATAGGAAAAGTGTTTTTACTTCAGAAACGAATAATAAGAAGTATATTCCATCTCAACACCTTAACTTCGTGTAGGCCATATTTCGAGCAGAATGGAGTTCTCACAGTATACGCACTTTATATTTTGCAGTGTGTGTGCTACGTTAGGAAAAATATCGGATTGTTTCCAAAATGCAGTGAGATAAATATGTACCACACACGAGCAGCCAACGAATTGTATGTTCCGCCAAGTAGGCTGGTCCAGGTTAGCAAGGGTCCTTATATAACGTCAATTAGACTATATAATCATCTCCCCCAGAGAATTAAAGACACAAGCAGCTTTGAACAATTTAAAAGTAAAGTTAAGGACTTACTAAAAAAACCAAGTCCTTACTCTCTTAGCGAGTATTTTAATTTTAGATATGTCTAAGTTTGTCGTCGTATCACTATAATTATTGTATTTTATAAATGTTATTTATTGACTGTTGTGTAACTGTCCTCCTTCAATATCTTATTATTAGGTAATTAAACTTTGACAATGCCAATACTGTATTAACAGTCTAATGGAAATAAAGATTATTATTATTATTATTATTATAACTGTGGAATCATATCTATTACCAACTATGTAAAAAACAAAACAAAAGAAAAAACTTATTGTGTTAGGTTAGGTTGGGTTTTTTCGAGCTTTAAAGTGTCTGGCGGAAGTTAGGGCCCACGGAAAGTGTCTGGCAATAATGAATGTTGATTTTTAAGAATATTCTGTGAAACATATATGTCGGATACCACGGGGGCACGTTTAGGGTTAGACCGCTTGGACATGTTAGCAAGTACGACACTGGTATTTCACTTAATACAAAATTTAATAACAAAGTCTAAGTGTCCACACGAATAATACAAGTAATTAAAACAGTCTTAACACCATCGGATAAATCTAGTAAAACAAAGGAACTAACGATCCGCTACCTGCTAGCCCGCGATAATCAAATCTTAACCCTTGCACAGGTAATCATAGAATGCCTTTCTGTTCCCCGGGCTAGTTGATGCATTTTGTTCGCTTAAGATCCCCCAAGCGTGTTCCTATGTCCATATAAGGATGTGCATCGAATCTTAAACTGTTATTGGTTAGGGTAAGTTAACTTAAATGTTTACATTAACAAAAATAATAAACAGTCATAAGTGCTAGTGCTGGGTTCCTAAGAATCATAGGCGTGCAGAAATTATTTTCGGTGGCGCCGTCATATATGAAAACCAGCTATCATACTTTAACGTAGGTTAGTAAGGTTTTTTGTACCTTTTGTACTTGTTAGGTGTAAAAGGACCCCGTTTTTAAGCTAGCAAATATGCATACGTTCTTAATTACATATCACACTACTTATTGTCAAAATATTAGCTTTGCTAAAATGACGTAGGTCTGGCGGCTTTGGGATCTTGATTTATCAGGAGTGAGGCGGTTGTAGATATATGATACTATGTAAATGAAACATGCTTCCATGGCAGTGGAACTATGTGCTGGTATGGTAACTTTATTGTTGTTCCTTAGATCTCTGTTATGGTTATTGTTTCTGAATTCAATTTTATGGTAAAGATATTGTGGTGTCTGAGTACTGATAATTTTTCGTATGAGTCAAGCATAATGTACAAACTAATCAATTCCCGGCCCATGTTTATAGGAACTTTTTTCTTATTTTGAAAAGTTGTATTATTTAGTGAAGTTTGGCCTATGCAGTTCGGGACACCCTGTATTGTAAGTCGGGAGTAAAAATATTGAAGAGCGTAGGCCCTAATATGGATCCTTGAGGAACCCCGGCCTGTATTAATGATTCTTGTGAGAGATTGTCGTCATTTAGTTTGGTTATCTGAAATCTTTCGTATAAGTAACTCTTAAACAAGGTAACTAAGTTTGTATCAAAGTTATATCTTTCTAATTTATTTATTAACATATCAAAGTTGACGTTATTGAAAGCCTTGGACAGGTCTGCTAATCCCGTGCCAAGTTGATGGGTAAATTCTAAAGATTCAACTAAATTAATTTTATTATCTGCCTGTACTGGTCTTGCAAAATAATCATTAAACAGGTTGGCATTATTCAAATGTCCCAGAATTTCTATATGGTTAGAGTTACCTACAGCTCCCCACCTTTTTAGGTTTAACCACAGTTTTTCGTTATTATAGCATTCGTGTTGATAAAGTTTGTAAAAAACTGCTTCTTCTCCTCTTTTATAGCCGAATTGTAATAGTTTCTAATTTGGCAGAAGTATTGCCGGTGTGTTGTTTTGACTTCTTAAATTTAAGCCACTCCTTTTGTTTTAATCTAAAGACCATCTTTAAAGTGGGGGTATACCAAGGTTTATTAGATTTATTATTCTTAAAATTTATTTATTTCTATTTGATATATCGCATTCCAATTAATCATATTGGCATCGTTGCAAAATTCTACTACATTGAAATTGCTATAGTTCCTAAATAGTCTGGTTATGGGTTCTTATTTTTCACTTGAAGGGACAGTTTGCAAAAGGTAATATCATCGTTAGAAAGATCACATGTAATTATGCCCGCCTCCTTTACTGGTATATCATTATTTACCATAAATAAATGAATTGATAAGTGAGAATGAGAAGTAACCCTAGTTGGGTCAGATATAAGTAGGGTTTCTGGTTTCCCGACTTTTTTTCATTCCCGGGAATCGGGAAATAAAATTTGTCGTTCCCGGGAATCCCGGGATTCCCGGGAAATACTAAATTTTTCATATATTTCTTGAAAAACACAAATTCTTTGTTTCAAAATGTCACATCATCCAAATATTCATTTTACTTCCCTCGCATACCGAAGGAAAGTATTGTATTCGAGAAAAAATCACCCTCCGAGGTTTTTTCGGATTTTGACGTTTCAGAACACGCAGATTACGAAAATATAGGTTTTTCAATTTCGTCAGTCTGTCTGTCTGTTGGTGCATTAACTAAAAAACTGCTTGACGGAGAGCAGTCAAATTTGGTAGGTAGTTGACGCCACTGTCAGTGAAGAAATGATTAAACTTTCACTGGAAAATATACAGGGTGGACCAAGGGAAAAAATAATGAAAAAAATTTTTTTTGCTCAAATTTTATATTTCCACGTTTCATGACGCGCTAAACCTATTTCTGAAAAATAAATTTTGAAAATTTTTTTCACCAACATTTTTGAAAAATATTTTACCACTAAAATAGATCGAATTTTTTTTTCTTTTTTCAAATTAAAATTTTTTATTTTTCATAGCGTTCTAAATCTATTTTTAAAAATATTAGAAAATTATTTTACCATTTTTAAAAAAATTGTAACACTAAAATGGATGGAAATTTTTTTTTCTTTGTTCAGATTTAAAATTTCCACGTTTCCATGGCATTCTAAAACTATTCAAAGAAATTTAAAAATGTTTTTGAAAAATTTAAAAAAATTTTTTTAAACATTTTTAATCCATTTCATTACTATAGAATAGACGAAACATTTTATTTGCTCAAATTTCAAATTTTCACGTTTCATGACATTCCAAACCTATTTCGGAAAAAAAATTTGCAAAATTTTTTTACCATTTTGGAAAAAAATTTAACACTAGAATCGATGAAAAAAATTTGTTTTGCTCAAATTTAAAAGTTTCACGTTTCATGACATTTCAGAAAAAAAATTGTGAAAATTTTTTCACCATCATTTTTGAAAATGTTTTAAAAAATGAATTTTTTTTAACCACCACTATATTTTCACTCCATTACGTAAATGTGGGATTGAAAATGTGACAGATGGCAATAATATCTGGCATATGCACCTATTATACTTTTATTGAAAAATGTACAGAGTGGTCATCTCAAGAAATAATTCAGTCGTGTTGGACATTTGTAAAGGTATTTGCGCAAGCCTTCCATATTTGGCACTTGTTATTTAGTATTGAACTTTTGCTGCTGGGTGAGCACTCTGTATATTTTTTTGACCAAAAGTTATCAGGTTTTCTTTGTAATAATAGTAATAACTATATTCCGATTATTATTCCCAATGTCATTTCATAATTAATAATTTTATAGAGTGACCGTCATGCACAAATAACGAGGGAAGTTATGTGTAAATACCTTTACCGATTTTTTTAAATGTTTTTTTCTTTTCTTTCTTTGGTCAAAAAATAAATCCGTCAGTTTTGTTTTGTTTTATTTATAATTAAAAAGACACAACAACACTACCTACAGGAAATAATACAATAACCAAATAAAACAAAAATGCCTTCCGACGCGCACGCTCTCTAAAATTTCGGAGCACCAAATTTAGTATTTTTAAAACTTATTTTTATTTCCGCGGGTCCGGGAAATCCCGACTGTTATTTCCCGGGAACGGGAACGATAAAAAGTGACATAATTCCCGGGAAATCCCGTCCCGGGATTCCCGGGACAGAAACCCTAGATATAAGAGGAGATCATTGATTAGGTTATTTATGAAGGTTGAGTCTATTTTTAATGTTCCATTACATCGATATTAAAATTACCGAGTATTATCAAGTTATTATATCTGTTAGCATATAGAAACCGTATCATATTTTCCATTTCTATTAACTGCTCTTTTGCTTTAGAAGGAGGTCTATGGTCTATATACCACACCAATTGCATATTTAGTGTTTTTATACTTAAGCTCTATCCAAAAACCTTCGGAATCACCTATTTGAGTTAAAAAAAAAAACAAGAACAGTGTTTTTTACAGATGTATGCTATCAAGTGACCATAGAGTTGCATTTGTTATAAGATTCCAGCCATTCTCTCTGCTGTGACAAAACTTTGGATGTCTGCCTTTGATATTTTCATTGAACCTTATTACATAATACCGATATTGTAGATATTGTTACGGATTTCCATTCCAGAAAAGTCCGTTTTATTCTCTTGACTTCCAGTCACAATCAGTAGGCATAGGTGTACCATCTCCTTTTCCAAGGGGGTGTAATTCATAACAATATTGTCGGTATTGAGGTCAGCGTAAAGATGAACCAATAATAATAATATTAAAAAAATTTAAAGACCAATGTTTTTAATGCTTAAAATTACTGTCTTATAATAATAACTCTCACCTGTACATTTTTTTTATTAGTAAAGCGATCAACGTACAGCCTAAAAGTTATCTTACAATAACACTAGGGTGATTAACAATTCTTCTGCTCATGGAAGTGAATTTGAAATTTCTACAAAACTTTTTTTTTTTAGAATGCCTTACACATATGTTCATGTGTATCGAGAATTGTACGAAATGTTGGATGAAAGAGAAGAGTTAAAACTGCAACAGAACCTTAGTGAAAGAGTATTTGATGAAATAAATTTAGGTCGAACAGAGTTTATTGATGTTTATCACGTGTTCGTTTCTCACTGTTTGGATAAGACACTTGAAAATATGTAAGTATATATTTAGTGAGGATACATCTACTGAGTTAAATTATGTGAACTGCCGGCCAACTAAATTAAGCCATTTCTTGGAAATTACTTTGACGTCTTGTGGAGCATGCCGAATAGTATATCATAAATTGATTACTTGTCATGGTTTTGTTATCTAATTTTAAACCAATTTCCTATAAGTAATAGTTATAGTTTATCGAGAGTCAATTTGAAAATCATAAAAAAGACCGACAAAGGAACAGTTTATAATAACAGCGATGTCATGAGTGTTGACCGAAAATTTTTTAGAATCACTTTTAAATTATTCTATTAAATTGAATATTGTTTTACTACTTTATATGAATTGATAGGCATGATGTAAATTATTTATTTATAATAAATAATGTTATAATGCTCTTTACTCGCTGGTGACCTGCAGGAGTCGATTCAGGAAAATTAGTTTCTCAACCAGTTTGAAAAGCTGAGTACAAGGGATGTATGTTCCTTTAATATATTCACCAATTGCAAATCTTGTTGTTCAGGTGATATCCTTCTCGGCCTGATCTAGGATTTCTACTATCGTGCCATTTCTTCTCCACTTTTTTAAAATGTTAAATATGGAATTCTTCTTAATGTCATAATGCAGTGAAATTTTTCTCATTGATCAACCATCTTCTGCTCTAGCAATAACACCGGCTTTAACTAAATCACTTTTATCGGACATATTGATTTTTACACATTTGCAATATATTTTGGTAAATAAATGAGAAGTTCCGAAATTTGACATATAACAGGACGGGGATCAACATAGAGACAGCTAGTAGAATTTGCAAGCTTATTTGTCGACCAATGATTGAATATGGACATGTTCTGTTTTTGAATTGCAAAAATGAGGCATTAAAAAAACTAAAGGTGGCGGAAACAACATCAATAAGGAAGATAACCAAAATTCGACATCCTCTCAACCCGCTGCACAACCCCCCCAACCGTCTTTTATACCAACAGGCTAATATAATGCCTATAGAGGACCGTCTAACCCATCTGCCTAAAAGATTTTCCCAGATACCACAAAATCTAGAGAGAATCAAGAAATACTGCATTAGAAGAGAACCAGGAATAAGAACGGTACACAAGCACCCGGAACAAACCCTACTAGAAAAACTACAAAGATTAGCCAATAACAATTAATCAACACCGAAACATCATATTATTATTGTTTTAATTGTTGTTGCTATTAGTATAACTATAACAGCTATCACATCATAAAATATTATTTATTGTATCATAAAATTGTAAAATATTATATGTGTATATGTAATTGTAATAATAGCCTGAAGGACCTAGGTCAATAGCCTATTGAATCCAAAGAATTTATATAAATAGAAGCAGATACATATTTACAAGTGTGTTGACAACATAGTTCAGACATTACATTTTAAAATCATCTCTTTATGAATTATGACCAAAATTACCATAGCTCCATCTTTGTTGTAGCCACTATCATTTTGACGTGACAAATAAATGTAAATATAACCTTAATCGCTCAATTCGTGAAGCATTCTGATCTGTGAATAAACCATTTTCAAGTGCCGAGGAGCTAAAATAAGACTAAAAATTGCATCAAATAACGTTTATATGCTGTTTCTATAATGCGACGACAATTTAAAGACAAAATATGTGTCGGTCGTCAACCTATTCTGAGCTGTATACATATTTATTTTCCTAAAATTAGCACTTTTATTTACCGTCAAACTACAGCAATACAATTAATTTGAAGGTGTCATGGATTCTGAAAAAGATGTGTGCTAGAGTCGAATTAAGTAGAGGTTGTTTCATTTAATAAGCCGATTCAAAAATTTGTTTGCATCCCTTACGATTCAGAAAAAAAGTAACTAATTTATAGGAAATCATGCGGCAGTTCATTTCTTAGGATTTGAAGTAAATGGCCCCTTGGTTCATTTATATTTTGACAAATTGAAAAAAAATTAAAAAAAAATAATATACCTACTGTGACAAAAATAAAACTACCTACCAACTGTTCTTAATTCCTACAAGGCTATAAGTAGTGGATTGTCTAGTAAAATGTTCTACCCGGCCACAAATTGGACTGTGAATTTGAGCATCTGCAAGGAATGTTAAGGGGCAAGGGAATAGAACAATCGTTTTACAATACTGCAAGTAAACATGAACAGCTGTTATTAAATAACTAGAGGTAAACATATGTCTATGCTACACTCATATACCACAGCCTTGGACAGGCTGCAACAGAGATAGCGTTACAGGCAATGTTGTATCTTAGAACGAAAGGGTGAGAAAAATGTATGTTGGACATGTTGGCAACAGTATCCTATAACTTTTACACTTTATCTCTGCTTCTATTTATATAAATTCTTTGATTGAATCAGTTTGTGGTAAATGAGAATGTCACAAATAATAAAATTGGATCTACACAACAAAATTTTAGTAAAAATATGTTATAAGATGTG
Source organism: Stenurella melanura (assembly GCA_963583905.1). Lineage (NCBI taxonomy): Eukaryota > Metazoa > Arthropoda > Insecta > Coleoptera > Cerambycidae > Stenurella > Stenurella melanura. The sequence continues at coordinate 94,291,354 of OY757316.1, forward strand.
TCCTGTTATTTATTATACATGACAGTATCACATTTAGTCATACACTTACGTGTAGTATACGCTCTCAGAGTTTAGCACTTTCCTCATGACTTGCCCTGTATATAGTGTGGTATGTAATTAAAATTGTTGTTTTCAGTGGTGATACCAAACAGCAGGAACAAGTAGTTGAGACGTATTTAAACTTATTAACAACTGCTTTAGAAGATGATTATTTTATCTGTGATTATAATATGAAATACAACGTAGCTGCCCAAAACGAGATGTTTGAAAGCTGTTTCCCTTTGTAAGTATTGTAATTCATTTTTCCATTCATATTTGACTAGAAAAAATGCAACGTGTCAATACATACACCCAGAATAATGATATTTGTTTGCATGTGAGAACATACCAAGGTATTACGTAGGTAACAGGCTAATTAATAATTAATTACTTTTATTAGGGCTATATATATAAAACAGAATATAATTTAATTCGCAATAATGCAGAAATGAACATCAATACAAAACAAATCAGAGCATGATTTAAACCTTAAGGGTGAGCAACATTTAACACTTGACAAATAAACAATAACAAAAAATTGTATATTCACAACAAAATGCAAGTAAGAGATAACAACGTTCAGCTGGCCAACCACGTATTGATTATTATAGGTATAAACGAAATTATTAATTAAGTTGTCGTACGTTCAACATTATACAAATAATATAAAGTTTACCATATTATGTGCTTAAACCAAATAACAAACGAGGTACATAAATAAAATTTACAGGGGGACATGCTGTTTTGTGTATCCATCCAACTTACAAACGTTCAAAAGGGACACCAGTTGATTTTAACCTCTCGGGCTGGAAAAGTCAATTTATTTTTGACAATTCCTACCAAAAAATGTTTATCTAGGATTTAGCCTATTGATTAGGTCATGTAATCAATCTATACAGAAGACTGACATTTGGTTCTTGGGGTTAACAATCCACCGATCCCATCGTGACTAAGATCTGTTAAGAATGCGCCAGTGTATCCCCTGCCCTCGAGGGGAACACGATAGTTGGCAAAGAACTAAATGTTCAAATTGGCATACGAATCGGCTGATTAACCACATTTTTGGAATTTATTGAAGTATTTGCAGTCTTTAGTGGGTAGCACATTGAGAGGCACAGCTTTTAAAATCCATTTTTTATTGCATACCTACACTATAATAAAAACATGTATAATACATGCAAGCCTATTTTAACCTCATCACTATCAATTTAACATGTAAACAACTGTCATATTCGCTTCTAGGCTAGGGATTTTATGTGCTACCAACAGAAATTATTTAAGTGAACCACGAAAAAGGGAGATCCATGGGAATGCGCCGCACATTCTTAACTCGTATTTGTGGCAAAACGGGATCGGCAAATTGATCACAAGCTTACTTGGGAAGAACATATTTCCATGGTCTGTTCAAAACTTAACAGAGTTGTTTGTCATAATTCACGCCAGAAAGACAGTGTGTGAGTCGGTTTTTTTTAAATATTGTGATATGGATTGGTCCAATCTACTCTGCAATATGGTTTACTTTTTTGGGACTCCTTGGCGCATTTAAACAAAGCATTTATTGTTCATAAAGAGATATTAAGGCATATGGCTGGTGTATCACACTGTTACGTATCCGTAAATATTTCATAGTAATTACCTGTTCTAATAGATTAAGTAGGCTCTGCATTGTGCTGTTCTCTGGTGTCGAAGTAGGTAAAATACTTTAGGATTTAAAAATAAAGAAAGAAGGGAACAAAAAAGAATATCAGTTAATCCGATATATGGCATGTTGGTAATTTATATCAAAATTGCTGTTAAACGACACCAGAGCCACCTATTGCTGTAACCCTATTATATGTGTACTTCTGTCAATATAGTTAGTCGTTTTCTAACCGCCATTACGTGTATTACTTTTTGATCCTCTCCTCAAAATCTCTCAGGTTATGTGCCCAGGATTCGTTGTTTCAAGTAAAAAGTATCGTAATTGTGTGTCGCGAATAGATAGGCTCAAGAATGACAATGAACTATGTTTCTAGTGTACCTAAACTTCTCGGGCGAGAGAATTACGACGAATGGGCGTTCGCCGTCGAAAATTTACTGGTGCTCGAGGGACTACAAAAAGCGATCGAAGGAACTGAGACAGATTCGGTGCAGGTGGCGAAAGCCAAAGCCAAGTTGGTGCTCACGATCGATCCGACTTTGTTTGTTCACGTCAAGGAAGCTAAAACAGCTCATGAAGTATGGACGAAACTGAAAAGCATGTATGCCGATACCGGCTTCACCCGGAAAATCGGATTGCTTCGTACACTAATTTCTTTAAGGCTGGAAAGTTGTATTTCGATGGAAGAGTATGTAAACTCAGTGATCAACACATCTCAGAAATTGAAGCGTACAGGGTTCGACATAAATGAAAATTGGATAGGTTCTTTACTGTTGGCGGGACTTCCAGACAGGTATGAACCAATGATAATGGCCATTGAACACTCAGGCATTGTCATTACCACAGATTGCATAAAAAACAAGTTGTTGGACATGGGGACACCAGATGGCGGCAGCAGTGGCGTAGATGGCGCTTTCGCAGTTAAAAGCCGTTTTAACAAACATGGCAAAGGTGGCAACAATGATCAGAAACGTCAGGCAGATAACAAGGACAAGAAGAATGAGGTTAGGTGCTTCAGATGTAAACAACTGGGACACTTTATGAACAAATGTCCCAATAAAAGCGCAAGTATGAACAAAGGCGAGTCATCGACAACAAATGCATTTAGTGCAGTATTCTTAAGTGGAAGTTTTAATCCGAATGAATGGTATGTCGACTCGGGAGCTAGTGTTCACTTGACGGCTCGCAAAGATTGGCTTGAAAATATACAATATGAAGCTTTTCCCAAAGAAATTGTTATAGCAGACGGTTCTACAATACAAGTACTTTGTTCTGGTGATGTGGAAGTATCTACAGTAGTGAATAATCGTGTAGAAAACATAAAAATAAACAATGTTTTCTATGTACCACAGATAACCACCAATCTGCTTTCAGTGAGTCAGATTTTAAAAAAGGGAAATAAAGTCAAGTTTGAAAATGAAACATGTAACATTTTTAATGCAGAAGGATCCCTGATAGCAGCAGCAGTTCAATCAAACAATGTTTATAGATTGAAGCTTAATACAACTAGTGTTCCTGATGCTATGATGGCAAATTTGGCGGTGACAAGTCAAATTTTACATAGAAGATTTGCTCATTTAAATTACGCTGATCTTAAGCTTATGCAGCAAGGTTCTGTCGAAGGTTTGGATACCAACATCAAGCTGAACTCTAATGATATTTGTGAGGTATGCTCTGAAGGGAAACAGACCAGGTTACCTTTTGATAAGGGCAACAGAGCCACATCATTGTTGGAAGTAGTTCACATAGATTTGTGTGGTCCCATGGACGTGCCTTCGATTGGTGGTTCCAGATATTTCATGCTGTTGGAAGATGATGTGAGTCGTATGACGTTTGTGTATTTTCTAAAAACAAAGGACCAAACACTGCAATGTTTCAAGGATTTTAAGGTTATGGTGGAAAACCAGATTGGCAGCAAAATAAAAATGTTAAGATCTGATAACGGAGGTGAATTTTGCTCGCAACAGTTTGAAAAATTCCTTACAAACAATGGTATCATACATCAGAAAACTACTCCTTACACTCCGCAACAAAATGGGATGCTGGAGAGAATGAACAGAACCATTGTCGAAAAGGCTCGTTGTTTGTTATTTGATGCAGACCTACAAAAGGTTTTTTGGGCAGAGGCAGTTCACACAGCCGTGTACGTGAGGAACAGGTGCGTAGCCAAAGGCCTAAACAAGAAGACGCCGTATGAAATTTGGTACAATAGGAAGCCAAATGTAAAACATATTAGGATTTTTGGCAGTGAGGTAATGGTACATGTACCTAAAGAAAAACGTACCAAATTTGATAAAAAGTCACAAAAGATGATTCTTATTGGTTTTTGTGATAACGTCAAGGGTTATCGACTATGGGACCCTGAAAAAAGGAGAGTAGTGACTAGCCGTGATGTGATAATTATTGAAAAAGAAAAGAAGAAGGTTTCTATATCAGTTTCTGAACCTGTGACTGAGATACCATCGGTTGGAGAAGTACAAGATCGAGTGGGGGAACCTGATCCGGAGTCTTTTGATACTGAAAGTGAGTCATATGATTCAACATCAGAAACTGATCATTTTGAGGAGACAAATGACAGTGATTTTATGCCAAGTGAAAACGATATGTTTGAATTGACCCCAAATGAAGGTCAAGGTGCGGTCAGAAGGTCAGAACGAGTGAGAAGACCCAAGACTTATGATGAATATGTCAGTTATACGTGCATCGGTGAAGCAGACATTGAAGATGTCCCATTGACAGTGTCAGAGGCCCTTTCTCGACCAGATGCCGATTGCTGGAGACAATCTATGGAGGATGAAATGCAGTCTTTTGCTGAAAATGATGCGTGGGATCTAGTGGACCCTCCTGAACCAAAAGAAAACATACCCGTGGTGCAGTGTAAGTGGATATTTAAAAAGAAAAGTGATAGTGAAAATAGGATAAGTTTTAGGGCTCGATTGGTAGCTAGGGGTTTCGCTCAAAGAGCTGGGATAGATTATAGTGAAACTTATGCCCCTGTTATTAGATTTTCTAGCCTTAGATTACTATTAGCTTTGTCTGTTCAAATGAACTTAAATATCACACACTTAGATGTAAAAACAGCTTTTATAAACGGCCACCTGAAAGAAAAAGTGTTCATGACACAACCAGAAGGTTTTGTAAAAAAGGGTTTCGAAAAAAAGGTGTGTTTGTTAAAGAGAGCTATATATGGGCTGAAACAATCATCGAGAGCCTGGAATGAAAAGGTCGATGAGGTATTGATCAGTTCTAATTTTAAAAAATCAGATTATGAACCTTGTTTATATACCCTGAAAAATAATGAATTCTTAACTGTTGTTGCATTGTATGTCGATGATTTTTTGATTTTCAGTAATGATTTAAAAACAACAAAAAATTTGAAAACAGAATTAAACAGGCATTTTAAATTAAAGGATCTGAAAGAAGTCAAACAATTTTTAGGCATGAGAATTCGTAGGTTAGATGATTGTGTTATTATAGATCAGGAGAATTATATAAATCAAATATTAAAAAGATTTAATATGTATGAGTGCAAGAGTGTAAATACACCTATAGAGGGTTTTGATTATTCACAATGTACTAGTAATTCTGATTTGAAAAATCCATGTTATCAGCAACTTATGGGTAGTCTTATGTACCTGTCTGTACTAACACGTCCTGACATATGTTTTAGTATAAGTTTTCTGAGTCAATTTAATGGATGTAACACAGAGTATCATTGGAAATGTCTTAAACGCATTTTGCGATATTTACAAGGGACAAAATATTTTTGTTTGAAATTTAGTAAAATTGACCCTGATCTAGTTGGTTATGTTGATTCTGATTGGGCTTCAGACAAGAGAGACCGTAAGTCTTATACCGGTTATGCATTTAAATTGTCAGGGGGTGCCATCTCTTGGAAGAGTACTAAACAAAAGACAGTCGCTCTCTCTAGCACTGAGGCTGAGTATGTCGCTATTTGTGAAGCTTCTAAGGAGGCTATATATCTTAAAAATTTGTTAGTAGAATTAGTTGGTATATCTGGGCCTGTACTTTTATACAATGATAACCAAAGCGCTCAGAAACTGTGTAACAATCCACTGTTTCATGATCGCACGAAACATATAGATATCAAGTATCATTTCGTGAGAAATGCTGTATTAGATAAGGTTATTGATATAAAATATTTATCTAGCGATAACATGATTGCAGATGTTTTCACAAAAATTTTAGGGGCCACTAAATTTTGTAAGTTTGTGTCAGGTCTAGGCTTGCAAAATTTTAAATTTTTTGATTTATATTGATATATTACAATTTTGCTAAGTGGGGGTGTTGGTAATTTATATCAAAATTGCTGTTAAACGACACCAGAGCCACCTATTGCTGTAACCCTATTATATGTGTACTTCTGTCAATATAGTTAGTCGTTTTCTAACCGCCATTACGTGTATTACTTTTTGATCCTCTCCTCAAAATCTCTCATGGCAATGGCGACTTGTAGCGATTAAAAGTATGCAATTGAAATAAATCGACGTAATTTACGGATATAATTCATACTAATTAATCATTAGATGGTATTGTTGTTTGGTGTTTGGTGTTGACCAAGTTGTGTACATATCATCGAAGTTCTCCACTGCGAGGTTAAAAGTACTAGTTGCCAAGCTGAGAGATAACGTCTCCATATCATTTAGGGTTTCGTAATGATTGGAGGCGAGTTGGTTTATTCATATAGTATTCAAACGATAGAGGGTTGTTATACCTCGAAATTTCTTCCTTTTTAGGCGTTTCAGTTTCAGTTTTAATTTAACTTCAGCTTAGAGCTTAAGTAACGTGATAGATTACGTAACCTGAGAGGAGGCCCTATCTAGCCCTTATAGTATTGTTGGTACCTGTTTGACAATCCTAAGACGTTATTATCTGGTAGAAGGATAACATACGTTATGTAGGCAGTGAATATTGTACGCGGGGAATAAAATACAGATTCCAGTTTAGCCGCCGGAACCCTTATGGTCATAGGTATCCACGGGAAACGATATTACTCCAAGGGGAAAGGATAAGTACCGCCTAGCGGGTTCTAATAATCTATTTGTTTATGACTATATGTTTTTGGTATATGGACAATGTCGTATTTCATATTTCATGTCATATTTCACATTTCATGTCATATTTGATATTTGTAATAATGTATTTGAAATCTAATAAGTTTTAAGGTTAGCTATTTAGTATAAGTCTCCTAGAGAAATAGAATTTTGCTATATAACTTTTAGGTAATAAGAATATCGTCAATTCGGAACTTTGTGTAAGACATTGGGCGTTGTCCTGGGGTGTATTTCGAAATAATTAATATTAGTTCTGACACGTCCAAAAGTCTTCACTCTCGCGAGAGCTCTGTCGTGCACGAATCTCGAGTTGTCCTTTTAATGTTAGTACAACATTTTAAAATCTCCCTGTGTAAAGTAGACATAAATATTCGCAATATACTTTTCTATATTTTAAGAATAGCTAGTGTTTTATTAAGGACCTACATTTGAGTCAATTTTAGGGATTCAATTGCTCTTATATAACAAACGTTTGGGGTTAGATTTCAGAATTCCTTGGCGCCCATTCATTTTGTTAAAGTTGTAACATTTAAACATCTAATATAATGAACCCGCTCCCGTCTCCACTGTAAGCTAAGTCGAGAGCCTAAGCCCAAATTTCTTCCAGTTACTTAGGGACATAAATAAAACACGTAACAACACTTAAACGGTTGTAGAGTACTTTCAGAACCTTATGAACCGCGAGATGCGCAAAAGGCGGAGTCTATTCCGCATAAGTGCATTTTGAAAACATTGACTCGGCTATCAGTGCTATCACAGAAATTTAATAGAATGATTTATTTACATATTGTTGGGATTAGATGAATAACCCCGCGCAAAATTCGCTAGTTAATAAATTAATCTCTAAGGGCCATTGGAATGGAGGTCAGTAAACAACGACAGCACGGGATAACGTGCAAATCCTAAATCTGATGTTTTTAGGAAGTTATGTATTTGTGACGTTCGCCGAAATTATGTCTCTGCGCATACCAAGGTCAAAGCTCATGAGATTTTGAAACACCTCTAAACCTTTGTTTCAAAGTTTTAAAATGTTGACATTACCATGTTTGTCTTCCAGCTTATCATGCATATAAGAATAAATATGAACAATTACAGTAAAAAGTATGATGTTAATGATTATCATACAAGAAACTGTCATATAATGAAACATATTCTTTATAGGATTTTGCAAACAGCAGAAAAAACTATTTATGAGAACTAAAAAGAAAAACTATCTGTAAAGTTATTGATTTACAATCTTTACATTCTTTCGATAACTTGAATTCTGGTTATGCTAGCAATTAAAATCCTAAAATGAATTTGTCTATTTCTTATTTGACAATTCTCATTGTAACACTGGTATCTGCTACGGCCATGCAGAATAAACTAGTATCTATATAACCCCTTACGATCATGAAGATTCAGTTAAAAATGAGAACAAAGGCCTAAACTGAATTTATTTACATAGCTTGTCTTTGGAAAGTTTTCATTCTAATGAATTAAATTTTCACGAAATTTATCATTCTTTTTCTTGGAAATGCTTAACCTTTGAAACGTTTTTCACCCTTATTCTGTAGCTCAACGGAAAGACATAAAGCCACTCACAAAACTCTCATGCAAAAACCAAGACAATTTCCAAGTTCTTTGACATTAAATGTTTGACATTGACTAATGGAGAAAACAGATCTTCACCTATCTAGTAATGGAGCCTATGTACTCTATGCATGTTTAAAAGTGAATTATTTTTTGTTTGCCTATAACTGTAATGAAACATATTCTTTATAGGATTTTGAACTTATGTAAATATAAACTGGTAAAATTCACCAAGCCATTTCCAAATTGTTGCTTTCTCACTATCATCCTCTACATTTTTTCCATTAATTCTGTATTAACGTTTTTCACTATAAGAATATCATGTAGCACCGACTGACAGACTCCAGATTTACAAAACTTTTTTAGTTTTATGAGTACATAAATTGATCGAATCTAACCCATGTTGATTTTCACCATCGGCAAAAATTATATATATTTTGAAGTTTTTCCAGTAGCTATTTGTGTATTTTTAACACTCCCTTTTTGTTTTAGTCATGTGTTAAAATTAGTATACATTAGTATACATTTAGAGGTTACAGATGATGGCTTCTGAAAGTTTGAAACTTTCTTCATTCAAGTTAAATTAAACTGCTCATAGGAGAAATTCATCCTCGTCAGTCAGACACGAATCATCTATTTCTTTGATATTTTAAAATCTGTATTGTATTTTATTTGATATGGTTAACGATTTTACAGAGATACAACTAGGACAAAATTTATAGAATCTTGTATAAACAAATTTCCGAGACAAAAGAGGCTCCAGCAGTTATCAAAATTAAAGAAACAAACCATAGAAGATGTATTTAAACGATTTAAACCACCTGAAATAGAAACTGAAGAGGTGCCTGAACCACAACCAAGTTCATCCAAAGTCTCGGCTGGTCCAGGAGATGACAAGATTGAAAGTATTATTAAAGATATTATAGATATGTTTCCTCATTTAGGTGATGGTAAGTACTTTAAATCAATTATTATGATTAATAATAATAATAATAATAAACGTGATTTATTGATTAACAAAAGGCCATGACTGCAGTCCTTCAGCCCATGGTATTTTAACAAAATTAGTGTTTTCAATACATAGATACAAAAAAAATATGTAAATAACTATATGTATAAAAAAAAATGGCGGTTGAAAATGTTATATCGGTCATAAATGATTCCATTTTCAGATAAAACGAATGTAGAAACAAATCTGTTATGGTTGTGTTAAGTTTTTTGGGGAGTAAAATTTTATAGTTTTTGAGATATATCGACAACTGAATGTTTACCTGCACTGTAATTGTTATTGTTTCAAATAATTTTTTCTCCAGGCTTTGTACTGCAATGTCTGGAAGCTTACAATTATAACTCAGCTGATGTGATTAATGCCGTTTTGGAAGAGAACTTACCGCCTCATTTGTATGAGATTCCATTCGATTCAATCAGGATTCCACCTGAACCTGAACCCGAAAAGCCTATTTTAGCATATAGGGGTAAGAAACCCGATTACGACGATGCCTTGAAGTTGTTAAATGACAAACAGGACTTTACGAAATTGAAAACGTTTGTTTTGGAGGGAGTGTAAGTATTAATTTTTGTTTTTTACTTGCCGTCAAATAATTTTAGGGGCTTTACTAAGAGCTACCTACTGTGATTTATTTTGGATGTAATTTTATCAGTGACCAATTTATTCTGTTTTTAGTTGCCAAATAATTAGATTTGTTCTCAGAATGATATATTTGTCACCAACATGTTGACCCCAAACTATTTCAAAGCGATTATCTGTAAATTTATGCATGAACATCCGAAAATTTAATGAGTCATTAAATAGTAAAAATTATGTTTAAAACTCAGATTTATCCTCAATTCCTCAATTTCTTATCACCAATATATTTCAAAACGATTACCTGTAAATTTATGATAATCATCCAAAAATGTAATTAGTTATAATCAATCTGAATCCTTCAGCGATAGCCGGGTCGCACTCGGGAGCATTAAATAAAGTATGGAAAACGAGGGCGAAAAATTATGTAAATCGCAAATATTTGTTAACCAAATTACGAAACCAACAAATCCATAAAATTTGTAGGTATGAAGTGAACTTAGCTGTCAAATGAATTTTATTAAAACAAATACAATTACCGTATCTGAATTTGAAAACTAAACTAGAGTAGTATTATTATGAGAAGATGCTCGGGGCGGAGCTAACGTGCGTGAATATTTTTACCAGTGACACATCATCAGGGGTAGAAGGATATATAATAATTGTAATCAAATTTTCGAGGTCGAAGAGCTGTGTAATGTAGAATATTAAAGCTTGTCACACTCTGGTGTTTACGATGAAGACATTCTTCGCTGAAAGTAATGGTTATATCACTTAATTCAATTAGAAACGGCGAACACAACATGTATATCACAGCACAGATCCTGTGACAGCAGGTTGACGGTGCCACTGGCTTCGACATCAAATATGACGCAATTCGTTCTCATTGGCCTAGAACAATGGAAGCACACAAACTCGTTTCTGCGCATTATTTTTTTGTGAGCATCTTCTCATAATAATACTACTCTACTAATTGTTAAATGACAAGAACACTGTTAATATAGAAAACACACAATTAAAAAACGTAGCAAAATCCATCCAAGAAAATCCATCAAACATAATATAAAAGTAGCTTATGGCGAATTTTTAGCAAATACTGAAAATAATATAATACAGGACCCAAAACAATTCTGGAATTTTCTTAAGTCAAAAAAGGGTACCTCTAGCATACCATCTGTGATGAACTTAGATGATAGAATCCTTGATAAGGGACAAGATATATCAAATGCTTTTGCCGAGTATTTTGAGTCGATCTATAGTAACGATCATGTACCTACGCAAGAATTTTATGATTATTATACTAACACACATTTTAATGATTCAACAATAGCCCTTATGGAACTTTCAGATTCTGATGTTGTGAATGCCGTTAAGTCTATAAAAAACAATTCTGCTGGCCCCGATGGTATACCAGCCTATATATGGAGGGGCTGTATTGAGTTTCTGGCACCGCCATTAAGAATATTGTATAATATGTGCCTGAGTTCAGGTAACATTCCTATGAAATGGAAGGAATCAAAAGTTTGTCCCATTCTCAAACCTGGCCATAAATCAGACATTAGGAATTATAGAGCCATCTCCATATTATGCACTCCTATAAAAGCACTGGAACAAATACTTTACAATTTTATTTTTACAAATGTCAAAAAGTGTCTATCAAATAATCAGCATGGGTTCATGCCCTCTAGGTCGACTGTAACAAATCTCTCCATCATAACTCAATACTTAACTGAAAATATTGACAATAGAAACCAAATAGACGTAATTTATACTGATATAGCAAAGGCATTTGACAAAATCTGACATACACGTTTAATAACTAAGCTCCAGTGTTATGGTTTTTCATCAAATTTTATTACCTTAATAAAAAACTATTTAAGTGGTAGAAGTCAATATGTCATCGTTAATAACTATAGGTCTCATTGCTATCACAGTAGTTCAGGAGTACCACAAGGTAGTAATCTAGGCCCGTTGTTGTTTCTGATCTTTTTTACCGATATTACAACTGTTATAACAGAATCTGAATGCTTGCTATATGCTGATGATCTGAAAATATTTCTCTCAATAAAATCTCAAACAGATAGCCTAAAATTGCAACATGATCTACATAGGGCTGTATATTGGTGCAAAATAAATGGATTAGAGCTTAATATCAATAAATGTTTTGTTGTATCTTTTACGAAAAATGTTAATGTTCTAACCTATGATTATATCATAGATAACAACGTCATAAGTCGTAAGAGCACTGTAAAAGACTTAGGTGTCACATTTGATTCGAAGTTAATGTTTAGTGATCATATCTATAATGTCTCTAATTCTGCTATGAAACTCTTGGGCTTCATAATACGAAATACTAGATCTTTTAAGTCATGTAAATCTCTTGATATGCTTTAATATTCCGAGTAATTCGTTTGAAACTATTTGTTTAGAAATTTTCCTCGGTTTCTGCGTAGTTCTTATTGTATTTATATTGTGCAAAATGCCAAAAGTTAACAGACGTAATGTGTTAGCTAGCTAATTGAATTTTGATGGTATCAACATACACTGTAATGCTTGTAAGACAATGGTTGATTTTAAGTGCAACTTCGATTACCACGTTAATTCAATGGAACGTGTATCCAATATTAAAGACTTAAGTGCGGATGAATTCAAGTTGGATTTAATTGTGACGTTTCGTTCACTCGTCGGTTGCGTGAAGGGGCGTCACTTTGGCACTCGAGCTCGGTGCGGTTACGGTAAGCTCGGGCGCCACCTTTACAATTTTTCTCGTGGTGTAAAGGACCCACGCTAGCCTCTTAACACAGCCTGTTTCGGTAGGGCTGGGATAGCGTCAGAGGAGACACGGTATGTCCAGGGGTCTAGGGATGTCAGACTTCACACACACACAGTAAAAAAGGGCACAGTTTAAATAATATGCATATTTATTATAATAAAAATCCTAATATCTACAATTATACCTAACCTATAACTACTATGGTTAACGGTGACGGTGGCGAAGCAAGAGGGCGGTTACAAGCAGGATACGAGCTTAGAGAAACGGAACGGTAAGTCGGAGTAACTACTATCGGTATAAAACGGACAGAGCAGATACCAGGCGGAGGAAAGCAAAAGCACAATAAACAATAATAAACAAACACTCGGGCAACTTGGCTAAGGCGCAGAGCCTAAGGTTAGTACACACTTCCGGTCACGGTTCCTTGTTGGTGTAATCACCCCAAAGGAGAGATTAAACCAACGAGGTTCACGGGCGCTACTTTGCGCTGGTGGATGTCCTTGTAGCTTTCCAGTCGACGCACCTAGACCAGAAAGCCCCAAGCTTCCCAAGTGCTCGCTTGTCCTCCAGACGACGCAACTAGGCCAGAGGGCAAACACGAGACCTGTTACCAGCGGAAAGTTTCCCAGCCACACACTCTCCCAACTTGCACACTGGCTTGCTCCGGTAGGCGGTATTTGGTCGGGGATGATATCTCGGTGTGCTAGAAGGCTTTGTGACTTTCCAGTCGACGCACCTAGACCAGAAAGCCCCAAGCTTCCCAAGTGCTCGCTTGTCCTCCAGACGACGCAACTAGGCCAGAGGGCAAACGCGAGACTTGTTGCCAACCACTGTATCTTCCCAGACACACGGCGGAGCAAACCGGGATTAGTACACGGATGGCACTTAGTCCCAGCCAAGCTGCTTATTTACGGTCGGTTTTACTTACTCTCTCTCTCCTATGAGACGGCGGTTTCCAATCAGCCTGGTAACGGTCCAAATGAATGGACCCAGGCTAATAATTAATTATTTGGCTGGCTGGGCCAAGCATTCGTTAACGGTGAAGCCAATAGTGTCAGTGATGGAGACAGTGCTCCATCTAGCGGCGTGTATGTCTACTTGCTAAATGAAAGTATATTACTTATTTATGCTCTGTGTGGACAGTATAAAATATTAATATTTAAAATACAAAAATAGACGGTGGGTTTGGGTGTAATTTCCACACTAGAAATTACGCCCAATACCTGTATTAGAAAATACCTATATCCTAGATAGAGAAATAGACGGCGGTGTCGGGTGCAATTTCTACAATATAAAAATGCTTCATTACATCCCCCTCTTACTTCGCTAAAAAAAATAATAAAAATGAAATGGTTATTATTTTTTTCCGTGTCTTCCTTGGTTGCTAAAAAGAAAGAAACAAAACAAGAAAATCATTCCTTAGAAAAATAACGGTCCCTATCGGAATTAAGGCGCTTACCCCACAATGGTTACTTAAACTTTATTTGGGGGTAAGTACGTCTTTAACAATCCTAAAAACTAAACTGGAGAAAGAAAACAATATAATACTACAATAATGTTACAAAAAAAAAACATAATGAATCGGGTAGGTCATCTGTTTTCCCAGATGTACCTCCTTTCTTAAAATAAACCAGGCACGCTGAGAAGAAAAGCAAAATCCTGGGTACGGTGCATCCCGGTGAACAGCGGTGGGCGTCTTTTGAACCCCATTAGAGTAACAGGTCACATTGTATCCCCCGGGACATGGTGTTGATTTGACGGGCTGGAGGGAACATGTAACACTACACCCCCTGGGTTTTAGCGGTAACGGTCGGTGGACGAGGTGGAGAGCTCATCCTCGTCAGTCGGGTTGGTGTGGAAGCCGGACGGTTAAGTGTACGTAGCACGGGTGGTCTGCCCTGGGATGGGCGGCGGCGGATGCGGGGCGGACTGGTGGTACCAGTGTTCCTTGAGGTGGTTCCCCGGGTTCTCTCCTCGGTACTGTCGGTAGGCGGGATGGCGGCATCTCTCCTTTGTAAACGGACTTTTCGACGGCGGAGATTATAATACCGGCCTTGTGTGGCGCAGGCTTGTGCTAACTTGTTACGGACCAGCTCAAACACTTCTTGTAAATTTTTCAGGCGGTCGGTATGTGTTGGCGGTATATTGTTCTCCTCGGACGGTTCGGCGGTATTCCCAGTCTCGGTTTGAAAAACTGTTTTCGGCAAGGACAACTCACGGCCAAAGTTCAGAAACGCTGGCGAGAATCCTGTCGACTCGTGTTTCGAGCTGTTGATAGCCAGTTGGAAATCGTTCAATTGCTGATCCCATTTTCGGTGGTCCAGCTCACAGTACTGGGCTATCATGGTTTTGATGGTACGGTTGGCTCGTTCGACTGGGTTTGCTTGTGGGGTGTACGGTGGTGTCAGACGGTGCTGGATTCCAAACTCTTCCAGTAAGGATCGGAATACTCGACTGTCATATTGGCTACCATTGTCGGTAATGACAGTACGGGGGCAACCAAAGCGAGTGATGACTTCGTCGTAGAGTGCCTGACTGACGGTACGGGCAGTAGCACTTCGTAGGGGGCGGCACTGAATCCATTTCGTAAAGCGATCTTGAAAAACTACTAGGTAGTTATTCCCTTTACTAGATCGGGGCAGCGGTCCTACTAGGTCGGTGCTGACGGTTTCCCACGGTTGTTGACTGACGGACGGTTGCATGGTTCCTGGTGTCTGCTGCTGGGAGACTTTGTATCGCTGACATTGCATGCAGCTACGTACATATCTGGCGATGTCACGGAACATCCCTGGCCAATAGTACTTCTGAGCTATTCGGGCAATGGTTTTAGCGATCCCCATGTGTCCGGCGGACGGAGCATCATGGTTCTCCTGTAGAACGGTGCGGCGGAGCGTTGTAGGAACACATAGTTTCCATGGATCAGACATATCTGATTCACGTTGATCACTGTTATCCCAGAAGTGGCGGTACAGCCGGTTATTACGTACACAGTAATCCGGAAATGTTTCTGGGTTCCGTTCGACTTCAGTTTTCTTCCGTTGATACCATGAACAGTTTGGTGCCTCATCCAGGGCACATAGTTCGTTGGTTTCAGACTCAGGAAGAGGTCGGTCTAGCGGTTGGCGGGACAGTGCATCGGCTACCCGGTTTAGGGCTCCCTTACGGTACTTAATTTCGAAGTCGTATTGCTGTAGGAATACGCTCCATCTAGCTAAACGGCCGGTCGGACTCTTGATAGAGTGTAACCATCGCAGAGATTGGTGATCGGTCAGTACGGTGAAGCGGTATCCTTCCAGATACGGCCTCATCTTCTCTATTCCCCAGACAATGGCCAAGTATTCTCGTTCCGTTACGGAGTAGTTTTTCTCGGCTGAGGACAGTGAGCGGCTGGCGTAAGCTATTACCCTGTCATGACCCTCAATTTCCTGGGTCAGAGCTACGCCAAGGCCTTGGTCGGATGCATCGGTCTGGAGAGTAAACGGTTTCTCGAAGTCAGGACAAGTCAGTACGGGGGCTTCGGTGAGACAAGTCTTTAATCTCTTGAAAGCCTGTTCTTGTTCGTCGGTCCACTTGAAACGGTGGTTTTTCTTTAACAATCGGGTCAGCGGGGCCACAATTTCGGAGAAGGTTGGTACAAAGCGTCGGTACCAGGAGGCAACACCAAGGAATCGGCGGATGTCTCGGACGTTCCGGGGAGTGGGGAATTTCTCAATTGCCTCCACTTTGTCCGGGTCGGTCTGTATTCCTCCTGAGGTTACTACGTGACCTAAGTACTTTAGTGTCTTCCTACAGAACTGGCACTTTTCGGGGTTAAGTTGCAAGTTTGCAATCCTTAACCGTCGGAAAACTTCTCGTAGATTCTGCAGATGGCCCTCGAAAGTTTCACCTAGAACAATAATATCGTCGAGGTAGGCGAATGCATAGGGTTCCATGTCGGGCCCGATTATGCGGTCCAGTAGACGTTGGAAGGTGGCAGGAGCGGAATGGAGTCCGAACGGCATCACCCGGAAATGGAACAGACCCCTTCCCGGTACGGTAAACGCGGTAATCGGCTTGCTTTCTTCAGACAGCGGTATCTGCCAGTATCCTTGCTTCAAATCGATACTTGAGATGTACCGGGCTTTGCGGAGTTTGTCTAGGATGGCGTTGATGTACGGTAACGGATAAGCATCCTTCTCGGTGACATCATTCACCTTCCGGAAATCTATGCAAAACCTGGGTTTCCCATCCTTTTTACGGACGATAACTACTGGTGAACTCCACGGACTATTAGACGGTTCTATAATGCCGTTGGCCAGCATTTCGTCTACTTCCTTGTTGATGACTTCCTGCATCCTTGGGTTCTGCGGACGGTATCGTTGCTTAATCGGCTCCAGTTGTGAGAGCCGGATATGGTGTTGAGTTAGTTTCGTGGTTCCAGATATGTCCTGAAAACTGGGCAGTTCGGTATCTAAGAACTCTTGGAGTTTTGTCTCCTCCCTCTGTGATAGAGCGAGGGCTATCCCTCCCAACGGACTGTTCGGAAGTGAAGATGAAACGGGGCGGTTATTCAGGTAAACGGTTGTCGTAGGTAGGTGGATCGTAAACTCCTGTGTACGTAGGATATCCATTCCTAGTACAATGTCTGATGACAAATTCGGAAAATAGGACAATCGTTCACAAAATGGAGTTTCGGCTATTACAAACTCTAAGTCGTAGGACTCGTCGATTGTTACCAATTTTCCATCGGCTAGCTGGGCAGACGGGGCGGTTATGCGGACGGACGGTATTTTTAGTTGGTGGCACAACTCCTTCACACGGTTTCCTACGTAGGATCGGACGGCTCCAGTGTCGAATAATGCGGAAAAGATGTGGCCATACATAGTCACCTGGATGTGCGGTCGGTCATCTTTGGGGACGGTTTCTGGCGAGGTGGCAGTATTACGGAGCTGCACCGGCCTCGGAACGGTACAACTCCTGACTAGTTTCCCGACCTGGGACATGAGCAATCTCTGGTCATGGTGCCAGGTCGTCCACAACGGGAACAAAATAACTTCGGTGGGAAACGGCATTGGCTGCGGAAATGTCCGGTTCTTCCACATCTCCAACAGATGGTGCCTCCGTTTATGGGAGCGGTGCTAGCGGAGGTTGATGGCCTGTCTACGCGGTTTGTCTCTCGGTTCACAGGTGGAGCTGGGTCCCTTGACCTTCTTGTATTCTGGTGGTTATTTCCGGTCATATGGTGCTCCAATTGCGGTGGTGGCGACTGTGGATTTTCCGGTTTTGGCGGTGACGGTTTAGGATGTGCTGCTGGTGGTGTGACGGTCAAGCGTGGCGGGGCCTTATTAGGATGGTAAACTTGTTGTACTTCCTGACGCAGTGCCTCAAATTCTTTGACTGCGGCGATCAAAGCGGCTACATTGGTTAGTCCGGACCTCGGAATGTACTGTCTATAATCGGGAAGTAAGTTTCGGTAAAGCCACCGGAGTTCCTGCTGCGGAGTAAGATCTCCATGCCGGCGGATGAGTGTTTGGAGGTCGGTCAGATATGTACCTGCAGGTTCATCTGGTTGCTGTAGGCGGCGGCTGATTTGCGCTTCTATCTCCTCCTGATAGTTCACAGGGAAGTAAAAGATGCGGAATTCGGTGGTAAAATCTTCCCAGGTTCTCCAGTGCGATCGATTGTTTCGGTACCAAAGTAAGGCGGGTCCCTGTAATAATTCTGCTAGTACAGGTAACAGTTGTGCCGGATGAATTTCAGTATATGAGCACACTTCCTCTATTCTTTCCAGAAAGGCAGCGGGGTCTCCCTTCCCGTTGAACTGGATACCCCATTTACGGATGTTCAGCGGTTCTAATGTCCTGTTCACTGTTTGAGCGGATGAAGACGGTACAGTAGTCGGTATGGTTAGAGTTAGTGGCGGTGGTGCTGGTAGCGGAAAGACCGGTCTGGTGACTTGTGGTAATGGCGAGGTACAGCCGTCTTTGATGAATTTTACTAGGCGGCGCTTCTTGTCATCCACAGTGCCTGAAAGATCTAGACGGAATTTTCCTAATTCGACGTCCAGCTGTTCTTTTCTCAGCCTATATATCCAGCTGAGGCGATTCTCTATTCCTTCGGTGGTTGCGGTATCCTCGGTCGGTTCTATGTTCACGTCTTTTTGATCTTCGGTTGACATCTTTCGTGGTTTCTTCTACCACGAGGTGGTAGTAAACGGTAACGGTCGGTAAGTAGTAACAGGTAACAATGGGCGGTCTGAGCGGTGTCTCAGAGAGATCGTATCACAACGGTAGCTCACTATGAAGTGTGAATAACGGTAACAGTAGCCAAAGGTTGTCAATGAACAGTCTGAGCGGTATCCCAGAGAGGTCTGTTCACTACGGCGGCCCAGGACCAAGTGTTCTCTGCTAACTCCTAAACGGCTTGATATATCGAGTCGAGAGTAGTTCCGTTGGATTCTGCGCACTCGACTTACTATTCCAAGAGGGGTCACAAGCTATATCTCCACTGTCACCGGAGTTTCTAGAACTCCGGGCAAAATACGGTGAGGGTCGATTTAGACGGTGTCTGGTGGTGCGGACAACTGATTCCTATCGGTTTTAACTGGTTTCGGCTTTCCCTCTCTCCAGGGTACACTTTTTTCCGGAACGGACGGTCGGATCGTGACGAAACCAGCGGCAATCGATTCAGCGTCCTTGAGTTACTGCTAAATGAGGGGTCACTTGCCTAGTAACTCCAGTCTCCGGAGTAGTCAGGTATTCCGGACAGAATCCGGGCGGTCGGTAAAAGTCGGTGCAGAAGGTGTGTTGGGGTGCTGTTTATCACCTAGTATGGGCCCTACTCAATTCAGACCCGTAACTTGGCTGTAGCACACTTTTCCGCGGAACGGACGGTCGGATCCGGTTGCAAACGTCACCAATCGATTCCTTGGGTTTGATTACCCTGAAAACGATACCCCACACGATAGTTTGTGTGTTCGGGTACCTTCGGCGGACTTCGGAAGTGTTCGGTCGGAGTTCGGGTTTTTGCTAAAAGTGCAGCCTCCTCGTGTGTCAACTCCACAGAAACTGCCTCTGGTTCGAAAAAATTCCCAAAGGGGTTATTAAATGGTTAATAACGCCCTCGGGAGCGGTCGGAGCGGTTCGGCAGTAGTCGGAATCGGTTCCTCGTGCTCGGTTTAGTCGAAAATGACACCTCACACGCCTATGAGTGTCTATTCGGAGAATTCGGTTGCTTTCGGTGACTGCCGAATGTGAAGTCTAAACTACTTTCCCTATTTACGGTCCCTGCTCGGGCGTCAAAGTATGTGACGTTTCGTTCACTCGTCGGTTGCGTGAAGGGGCGTCACTTTGGCACTCGAGCTCGGTGCGGTTACGGTAAGCTCGGGCGCCACCTTTACAATTTTTCTCGTGGTGTAAAGGACCCACGCTAGCCTCTTAACACAGCCTGTTTCGGTAGGGCTGGGATAGCGTCAGAGGAGACACGGTATGTCCAGGGGTCTAGGGATGTCAGACTTCACACACACACAGTAAAAGGCACAGTTTAAATAATATGCATATTTATTATAATAAAAATCCTAATATCTACAATTATACCTAACCTATAACTACTATGGTTAACGGTGACGGTGGCGAAGCAAGAGGGCGGTTACAAGCAGGATACGAGCTTAGAGAAACGGAACGGTAAGTCGGAGTAACTACTATCGGTATAAAACGGACAGAGCAGATACCAGGCGGAGGAAAGCAAAAGCACAATAAACAATAATAAACAAACACTCGGGCAACTTGGCTAAGGCGCAGAGCCTAAGGTTAGTACACACTTCCGGTCACGGTTCCTTGTTGGTGTAATCACCCCAAAGGAGAGATTAAACCAACGAGGTTCACGGGCGCTACTTTGCGCTGGTGGATGTCCTTGTAGCTTTCCAGTCGACGCACCTAGACCAGAAAGCCCCAAGCTTCCCAAGTGCTCGCTTGTCCTCCAGACGACGCAACTAGGCCAGAGGGCAAACACGAGACCTGTTACCAGCGGAAAGTTTCCCAACTTGCACACTGGCTCACTCCGGTAGGCGGTATTTGGTCGGGGATGATACTTCGGTGTGCTAGAAGGCTTTGTGACTTTCCAGTCGACGCACCCAGACCAGAAAGCCCCAAGCTTCCCAAGTGCTCGCTTGTCCTCCAGACGACGCAACTAGGCCAGAGGGCAAACGCGAGACTTGTTGCCAACCACTGTATCTTCCCAGACACACGGCGGAGCAAACCGGGATTAGTACACGGATGGCACTTAGTCCCAGCCAAGCTGCTTATTTACGGTCGGTTTTACTTACTCTCTCTCTCCTATGAGACGGCGGTTTCCAATCAGCCTGGTAACGGTCCAAATGAATGGACCCGGGCTAATAATTAATTATTTGGCTGGCTGGGCCAAGCATTCGTTAACGGTGAAGCCAATAGTGTCAGTGATGGAGACAGTGCTCCATCTAGCGGCGTGTATGTCTACTTGCTAAATGAAAGTATATTACTTATTTATGCTCTGTGTGGACAGTATAAAATATTAATATTTAAAATACAAAAATAGACGGTGGGTTTGGGTGTAATTTCCACACTAGAAATTACGCCCAATACCTGTATTAGAAAATACCTATATCCTAGATAGAGAAATAGACGGCGGTGTCGGGTGCAATTTCTACAATATAAAAATGCTTCATTACATAATGAATTTCATGATTTCGTCCGACATTCCATGGCACCAGCTCAACCGTCCGCATTTTAGACCATTTTTAGAAAAATACATGAATTTCAAGCTTCCACATGCATCATATCTTTGGAAATGCTATCTTAAAGAAGAATGTAACAAGAGGCTGGAGAAAATTCGAGATCTTCAAAATAAATACATGTCCGAGTATTGATGAAGCACGAAAGATGCAACAGGCTGTAATATAATTAATACCCTTTTATGGGGTTAAGATAAAGGAGAAGTTGCGAACCAACGTTTGGTGCCATGCAAATTTGTGAAAAAAAACTGATCACGTCACGATTGTTACCTCAGTAAGAGGCACCCTTAAGTGGTTGTGGCATGAATTGGAGCAATATAATAAAAACATGTTTATTTTATTTTATTAGTCTTTGATGCCATAACATATCGTCGCTCCGGAAGAAAAGCGACACAACTCAAAAAACACAGTTTTGCAGAAAAGAGAATTTAAAATAGTCAACCAGTTCTAGCTAAACAGTGATAGAGTGTAGACCTATTAATTAGCTTTGATAACTACTTAGTGTGAAAAGTTGAAAATGTCCACAGATGGATCTTATAGTGAAATGGAGATGGATGACCAAGGGGAATGGAGGAGAGTTAAGTTTAAAAGAAAAGCCAGGGATAGGCTAGAAAAAAGCACAACTAAAAAGAATAAACAATTAACTGCAGAAGAGATAAGGCAAGCTATTTTAGGACCAACTTCCAGTACTAACACACAGCCAACAAAAACTACCCAGATAAATTCATCTACAAAAACCCAAATACCAAAAAACACTCAACATAACAACTATTCCTCAATCATGAATGAAATAACACAAAAAATATAAACACATGTTTTACCTAACAACAGATTTACAATGTTCTAGAATATCATTTTGTGACCTTTGGGAAAAACTTTATCCGAGAACAGATGATGAAATCTTAAAAACAAAAACTGGGCTACTTCTCAAAACCAACCAAGACAAAAACGACATTGTGAATACCCTTCAAAATCTGGTTAAAGTAAAAAGAATACAAAATTTCAAAGAAACTTCCACAAATAATAAACCTACCCCATCTACCCCCACAGCAAGCTACTCTGTCATAATTGGTTCCGTTGAACAGGAAATCGAGGACAAACTAATTAGTGAGCATCTGCAATACCATAAACTTGAACATCGCTACTGTAAAAGAATTATATCTAAGGCAACACAATCACCAACAACCCTTATTAGAATCATCAGTGGTTCCTTGCATACATTTGAAACTCTTCTTAAAGAAGGCTTATTCTATAAATATAGGCATTACCTAGTATATCCAAGCAAACCACCCAACCCTACCCCTAAACCTTGTAGCAAATGTTTATCCTTCTCACATCCAACGGAAGCATGTAATACGCAGCCAAGCTGCCCAAAATGCTATGGCACACATCCATTAAATAAATGTACTTCCACACTACCTCTGAAATGCACAGGTTGCGGCTCCGAAGATCATCAGGCATGGTCCTTCAAGTGTCCCAAAAGACCAACTGCAGGTATACCAAATATTCAAATAAAGTCTTTGAATAAAAAATCACATGACATATCACCAGAGGGAAAAAAATCAAGAATACATGAACCTGTGACAATACACGATTTGATTATTAACACTTACATTAATGGCCTCAACAATCCTAAAAATGTAAACAGGGCTGAATTATTAGAAAAACTAAGAAAAAGATTTGCAGATAATTTTAAAGTCGACACGACTGCAGTTTTTTCTGGTAGCCGGGTGTATATTCTTATCTTTGATCTTGATAATGAAGACGCTGTGTCCCCAACTGAACCTATCAACAACAGTATTAATATCCAGCATGTTCAATCGTCAAATAGTTAATTTTTTATACTGTAACATCAATAGTTACCCACAGAGAAAACTTATAACAAACAATTTTATAGAAAAACATCAAATTGACTGTACCATGTTCGTTGAATCTAAAACAAACAATAACACTAACACTTCCTATAGAGACTGGTCAGTTATACAACACAATGGTAACCAAATTCATAATAAGACAAGGGGAGGCGCCCTTGTACAAGCACACCCCCATCTGAAAATTGGAAAAGCTAATCCTCCCTCTCTGAATCACTATTTGAATGAATGTATACATTATACGGTCCCATTTACAGATGACAAACTGCACATTTTTGTAGTATATATCCACCCGAATGCAAGAATTGAGGAGAATATATTCACTAAGGCGAGTCTTTATAAATATTCGTTGATAATTGGAGATTTCAATATCAACAACAGAGGCAAAAAAAGACAATTAAATAACTTTTTACATAATAGTACTTTTAAAAAATGGGATACTGCTCCAACATTTATTATGCCACACAATAATGACACCACTCCTGATATAATCTTATACACATACAACATAACCAACAATATTTTGAACGTAGAGGAAACTCCAGATTTAGGTTCCGATCACTTAGCATTCAAAATATCAATTGATTTACAAAATGACACCCAACATAAAGATATTCTAAGGTATAACTTCCACAAAACTAACATAACGAAAGTAAGCGAAAACATGTTAGCATATTTGCAAAGTGTTGAATCTAAAGAAATCGATAGGCAATGCATATCCGACTTTAATACCGAATTAACATCACAAATTTTAGAAAATACGCCCAAAACCAAATATCAGTATTGTACATATGAACTACCACCATTTATCATTCGACTGATTAAAAAGAAAAGGCAAATGTACCGGGAATATCGAGCTATGGAGGATCCTGCAATGAAATCCAATATCAATCAATTTAACAAAAACATTCAACAGCTAATTCAGGAATTTAAAACCCACAAATGGATACAGGTCTGTGAAAACATAAATGAAAAAAAAGGTAAAACCTACTGGCAAGAAATTAAAAAATTATCCAAATATAAAAATAAATTTGTTAATAATAAAGTTATCGAGGAAAACGGCTTAAAATATGAAACGGCTTCAGAAAAGGCAAATATTTTTGCCCAATATTATGAGAAAACTTATAAAGAAAGCAGAGATAATAATTTTTACGAAGATCATCATGAACATGTAATACAATGGTATGACACATTTTTTGAAGAAATATTACCAGATGAACAACATCACATAGAAGAAGAAGAATATTTTGAGATACTCAAACAAGGTAAAAGCACAAGTCCGGGACATGACTATATTACAAAAAATATATTGAGAAAATTAGATGTCAGAATTCATCTATATATTATTAAGTTATATGAATTCTGTTTCAGAACGCACTTCATACCAATCGAATGGAAAACTGGGACAATAGTCACCATCCCTAAACCCAATTTAGACCACACTAAAACGACGAACTACAGGCCGATTAAATTGCTATCAGTCCTAGGAAAAAATTTTGAAAAGATTATTAAAAACAGACTGCAGCAAACTATAGGAAACAAAATTCCTGGATATCAATTTGGTTTCAAAACTGGACATTCAACACTTCATCCACTAACAATACTTTGTAACAATATAGAAACTAGCAAACTCAATAATGAGGTATTCTGCCGCCGTATTCCTCGACATTAGCAAAGCTTTTGATAGCGTATGGCACAAGGGTCTATTATTTAAACTTAATAAGCTGGGATGCCCTAAATATATTCTATTTCTCCTCAAAAACATGCTAAGCGATAGAAAGATTAAAGTTAAAATCTTAAATGCCAATTCATACGAATTCACTCCAGAACAGGGACTCCCACAAGGTTCCCCATTGTCACCCCTATTATACAATCTATATTGTGCGGACATATATAATTATCAACATGAAGATCATGAGTTTTTCTCTCACATGGGATATGTACTGCAATTTGCCGATGACATGGCCCTAATTTCACATGAGGTCACCATAAACAAGGCAATTCGAAACCTACAGAACTTAATTAACTCGACATGCACTTGGTTTAATACTTGGAGGCTTAAACCCAATCCTTTAAAATCACACTTTATTATATTCAACCATCTAATAACACCAGATTCTCCAACTATCAACATGTATCAACATACCATTACTCCTGAATCTTCTACCACCTATCTTGGCATACTCTTTGATAATAAAATTAACTTTAATGCACATACAGAACTCAAAAAAAAGAACATGATTTCAAGAGCTAAACACTTTCAAAGCTTGACATACAGGAAGAATGGAATAAACATACCAACTGCAAGCAAAATATACAAGCTAATATGCCGTCCCATGATTGAATATGGTCACACCTTATTTTTAAATTGCAAAAACCAAGCATTAAAAAAACTAAAAATAGCTGAAACATCGGCAATCAGAAAAATAACAAAGATCCGACATCCCAACAATCCTCTTCACAACCCGCCCAATCCCCTTCTTTACCAACTGACTAAAGTCACATTCAATTATCTACAAGGTTTGCCCAGAACCCCCAGAACACAGAAATAATAGGAAAATATTGTATAAGAAGAACTCCAGGAATTAGACCCAGGCACAAACATCCCCAACAAACCACTCTAGAAAAACTTGAAAATTTATAAAAAAGAATATTGCACTCTACTTAAATTAAAGATAGTTAAATCATTCACTGCGTTTTTTTTATATATATGTAAGTATATAGGTACATAATATGCATAATTTTTTTTTTTTTTTTGTAAATATATAATCACTAGAATAGAATAAAAATTATATTAATATTGTAACAATAGGCAGAAGGACCTCGGTCAATAGCCTGTTGAATCATTTTTGGTTCAATAAATTCATTTATTATTATTATTATTTAAAATAGTCAACATTTTAAAAACTTTGCTGAGGAAGCTGCGTAATGAGAGAGATATAACTCACTATTAGTTTTTTTTATATCACTGCTATTAAAGCAAATCTGTTGATTTTTTCAGTTCAGACACAAGAATCGACTAAACTTATGACGTTGTTATACTCTTCGCAAATACAAAACGAAGAGTATAAGTATTGCATTCGATCGGCACATTTCTAAAACCGGTAATATTGCTCGTAGAGAAAAAATTTTCCGATCACTTTGTTGGTGATCGAATTCTGAACAACTTTCAAAATATCCGTCGGTCTGTCTCTCTGTCTGTCCCTCTTCCTATCCATCCGTCACGTCTCTTCTAAGCATGATAACTTAAGAACGAAAAGTCCGATTGTATTGAAATTTGAGCAGTAAGTTAGTGTTATCTAGAGGAAGAACCCTATTGCTTTTGATCAATATCAATCAATAAATAAAAAAGTTATTAATTATTTAAATTTAAAAAAAGAAATTGTACGTTTTGTAATTAAACAAAAAATGTCTAAAACTGATATTATTTACAAAAAAAAAAAAACTGTGAAGGATATCCTATAGAATGTGCAACAATTATATAAAAAGTGCAGTAAATCGGCGAAGAGTATAATGGTTAGCTTGTTCAAAATTGACAACATTATAATCATGATGGGGGAACAACGACGCGCGTAAGTGGTGAAATTGAGGCATTTTATTTATGACCTAGGCTGGAAGACCTCGGTCGTTAGCCAATTGGTATTTCCAATAAAGCTGTATACTACTACTATTTATGACCTTTTCCTAGGGACATCTCTATCGTATTTGCGGACTTTTTGAGCAAGAAAGCCCAAACATACAAATTTTAAGTTGTGTCACTTTTCTTCCGGAGCGACGATATATACTTTTCGTATTTGTTATTAAACATTTTTCTACTCAATAAAATAACTTTACAGAAATACCAAAGTTAATGTGTTAATGTTATAAATAGGAATAACATAAAGAGAAAAATTACAATTACAAATTCACAATTGTCAAAACACAGCATTGTTATATAATCTCCAAGTCTTAACGTTGAGCTTGGAGTTCCGCAGGGTAGCATTTTAGGACCTCTTTTATTTATCATTTATATTAATTACATAAATTACCAGCTTAACTGTAATTTTTTGAATTTGTATGCAGATGATGCTTTATTAGCTGTTTGTGACTACGATATTAACACTGCTATTAATAAAATGAATATCGAGTTGTGCAAAGTTAAAACTTATTTCAAAGTCAACAAACCCAAATTAAATCCTATTAAAACAAAAGCAATGGTGATTACAAACAGATTTTAATATAACAAGTTAATAATAATAATAAATTGCCTTTATTTAGTATTACAATATATAATACCAAGGGCGAAGTCTAGCCGAAGCTACTCCAGACTTCGACAGAAAAAGTATTAATATATTTATAGATAATACTCAAATTGAAATGGTAGAACAAATTAAATATTTGGGTCTAATTATAGATAGTATTTTATCATTTAAAAGTCATTTTGAATATATAAAGAATAAAATTCTAAAAAAATTATTTTGTTTTTCAAGAATATCTGTTAATTTGCATCTAAGGATTAGAATCGCAGTATATAAATCAATAATTCTGCCGCATTTTGATTTCTGTGCTACTGTTTTGTATTTACTCGATCAATCCTGCAAAAATGAATTGCAAAAACTTCAGAATTGAGCTATGATAATGCTCAGATGTAATAGGTATACACCAATTCAAAATATGTTGAACTTTAGAGTGAATATATGTACCAGTGAGAATTACCTATTTTGCATTAATTTTTATATTTAAAATTTTAAAGGCTTTAATGCCAGCATATCTGAATAAGTTTATTACATTTAATCATGAAATTCACTCTTATAATACGAGATCTATGAACAATCTTCATATTACCAGAACAAATAATTTTAGAGCAATATATTTTTTAAGGAACTGCGGGAATATAATAACTTACCAAAAAAAAAATTAAAGACAGCAGGTCACTACATATTTTTAAACACGAATTAGCAACCTATCTGAGAAATTCTGTCTGACTGCATCTTACATGTAAATCAACCATTTTTGTAGTTTTTATTGTTTATGGTGTGTTTAGTAATATGTATATGTTTATTTATGTATTTTGTTTGTTTAATTTATTGTGTCTATTGAGTATATATCTGTTTTATATTAGGATTTTCCTATCCGAACAATAATAATTATTATTATTGTTATTATATTTCTTGAAAAATTAAATATTGAGTCAAGTCCGACTCTGTTAACGCGAAAAAATTCCGACCCTTGGTTATAATACAGTATTGTGTTTGGAAATAGATTTATTCTCACATTATTATCGGCAAACTATCATAGATAATGATCTGCAATTATTATAATTTTCTCATATTATTTATATATTGTCATTTAAATTTACCTGTTTATTTTTTAGGCAATATGGTAATGACTACTTATACGATGACGAGTATGATGATAGATATGATGATGATGTTCCTATAAAAGTGGCAGATAATCCATTGGAGGAGGAAACTCTTACTTTTAATCCTAATCACGAAGAGCTGGCAAGCGACACAAGTTACTCTTCGGATGATGAGTACGATGATTATGGAAAACCCATTAGAAAGACTGATATTAATGGAACTTCAAATGGCAAACAAAATGAAAGGTTTGTTTTAAAAATCAGAGAATAACTAACAAGACATACTAGTTCAGTATATTATTTTATTACATATTTAAAAAAAAAATTGTTTGCATAGAAAGAGAATATTTTTCCAATCTTTATATGCTTGCGTTAAATTAGCTTCATATTCAAGTTAGGCCCTAGGCTCTCCACACAAACATCTTACGTTAAACTGGACCTCACATGAGTTCCAAAACTGACACCCCCTATGCTGGCCGCCGTGATAAGCTTTCGGATTTCTTTGTCTTAAGTCAGGGCCGAATTGAAATATATGTTCACCCGACTATTCTTTTTTGTTTACATTACAAGTCTATGAGCAACATTTATAGGTTATGTTTATAATAAATCAACCTTGTACGTATAATATTACATTGGGTAACCATACAGGGTGTTTCGTTGGGAACCGAATTGATTGATATTGGGAAAAGTATGTAACAAAGAATTTTGAAAATTTTGGAAGTTACCAAAGTTAGCGTGGCCAGTCCAACCAAAATAAATACAAGCATGTGGTACTTCCGGTTATACCGGAAGTCGATACCAACTTGCTTATTTTAAATGGAACACCTTATATATTTTCGACTTTTCGAAATGATCAGGAAATTCAAGTCAAAACATGTAGCACACCCTATACCTAAACCCAGCAGTTTCCGAGAATTTGACATTTTATACAAAATTTGACAGGTGTAACGGTTTGCAACAACCGTTATAACTATCATCGTGTAAGAGATCCTAATTTGCTCTCTGGCACATAGAAATAACACAAGATGAGCTAGTCTCTACAATAAAAATAAATTCCATAATAGTACACCAAGTGTTCTAGGTTTCACGTTACATTTTGTCTCAAAGTCAGACCCCAAGAACTTTTTTATTTCAAATGGAACAGCTTGTATTTTTTTAGATCAAATTATGTAAAATTGAATTCCCTTTTTTCTAGTATAGGCATTGCAGAGGTTAAAGTTACAACTCTTTGAAATATTGGCGATTTCCTGAAATGTTGGAGAATTTTTAGTAAAAATCGCCATCAACTTAGCCATGATTGGAAACAATCATTAATGTCAATCATTCTCTTATGTCAAAAAATTCTAGCACGTTTAAATTACACCCACGACGGCTTTTGGGATTTGTTTATTATTTATGGAGAATGTGATAAAGTAATATCACGAACCTATGTAACACACTCTAAAACGCATATTGGATAATTTTAGAATATTTAGCTCTGTCAAGGCAGGGATTTCTTAGGAGGAAGTCTATTGTTGATAATGAGAATGTAGAAATAGCAATTCCTTCGGGGTATTTTCGGGAATTTTCAATTATGTCATTAAGGCATGCTGCTTTGGAATCGGGATTATCCAAGAATTCAATACACAGAATCTTGTCAAAACATAAATCCATTCTCATTTCATATAGTTCAACAATTAAAAGAAACAGATTTTCTGACAAGAGAAAATTATTGTGAATTTATTTTAATAAAGCATGAAGGTGACAATTATTCCTTGGGAAATAATATATGGACAATTTCTATTACTGGAGTGTCTTGAATCCTCGGGTATTCAGGGAGCGAAATATTCAAGAATATGAGCAGTTTAATGTTTACTGTGATATGAGAAACGATAGACTGGTGACATTACAATTTTTTGAGGAAAATTTAAATAACAAGTTAAAAACATTTCTTCTTCGGCTAATATGTCTAAGGCTTCCTTCTTAGAATTCCTGCCTTAACAGAGCCAAATACTTTAAAATGATCCAATATGCGTTTTACAGTGTATGGTGATTGTTTCTGTTCTTGTGGATATCGAGTAGCAAATACGTTAAATAATGTTCTTGATATTATCTAATCACATTTTCCATAAATAATAAACAAATCTAAAAAGTTTTCGTGCATGTAATTTAAACGTGTTTTTTTGACATAAGAGAGTGACTGACAGGATCGAGTGTTTCTAATCATGGCTAAGTTGATGACAATTTTTATTAATATTTCTTGAACATTTCAGGAAATCGCCAATATTTCAAAAAGTTGTAACTTTAGCCCCTACAATGCCTATACTAGAAAAAATGGAATTTTATTTTACATAACTTGATGTAAAAAAATATATCATATTTCAAATGGAACAGCCTGTGTTTTTTTAGATCAAATTATGTAAAATTAAATTCCCTTTTTTCTAGTATAGGCATTTCCATTTGAAATAAAAAAGTTTTTGACGTTTGAATTTGACAAAATGTACGTGAAAAATAGAACACTTGGTATACTATCATGAAATTTATTTTTATTGTAGAGACTAGCTCATCTTGTGTTCTTTCTATGTGTCAAGGAGCAAATGAGGATCTCTTACACGAAGAAAATTATAATGGTTATTGCAAACCATTGCACCTGTCAAATTTTTTATAAAATGTCAAACATCAATTTTTTAATATCTAGCACACAAATGGCAGTTTACCTGAAAAGAATTTTATTTTTAAGCTGCCACCAGCACCCTCTATGCATTTTTGAAATTCTAACTTACTGAAAATAGGTTTTGGGTCAAGCAAGAGCAAAATACAGAAAATTGTATTCATAGTAAAGAAAAAAAGGTTATGTACACCTATATCGCTTTTCTGTGGACACATTGTATATAAAAATTCGCCGGTCCTTATAGAAAAAAAATCAATTGATATATAAAAATTTGCTAAATAACCTGTTTCAGATCTTGCATAACATATATTAAAACAGTCTTCAGAAAAAAACAATAAAAAAACCAGTAAATCTATATCTCAAACATCAAAACAGTCAAAACATTCTAGAAAAAAAAATATTTATATATATATATCGAACCAGTTGAAATTCCTGGCGGGTGTTGCCAATCTTAAATAAGTTGAGAGTTTATAATGGCGATCATGGTAGGTTAGAAGATTTGCTGCTAAACTGTGTTGTGAAGTCCAGTTTATTTTCAAATGTTTGTGACTGTGGTAGATCTCACCTTCCCAAACTATTTCTTGGTTCGTTTGATCCGTGGTACACAACTTACTCCATGTTACATAAAAAAAAATATCACGCTTATTCTAATTCAAAAAGATAACTTACGAATATATTTTATTTTTAAAATATTTAATTTTTAGATCCAAGATGAACTTCTGCGAAGACCCAGCTTTGATCAGAGAAAGAAGGGAGGCCAGATACAGATCGCGGCAACCCCAGCCTCAACATTCGCAGAAAAAACCAGATGTCGTGGGTAAGGCGAAGGGACAAGGCCAAGAGAAGAATGTGCTGAAAGCTAGAGACAACAAAAATGTGCATAAATCTAGCAGGGCGAACCATAACAGGAAGGGCGGTGCCCAGTGGAAAAGGAATAAGGGAATGATACCCTCTTAAATATTATTTATACCAAGCATTTGTTGGATTTACTTGATTTTGTTTATTCTAGATATATTTGTTTTTTTATGTATTTAAATATAGGTTCGTATTTTTGAATTAGTCTTTCAGTTTACCAAAATATAGAATTACAAATAGAGGTTTTAACTACGGTACTGTTAGTTTATTTTAATCTTTTTTTTTTATTTAGAGGGAAAAACCTTCGAAAGGTTCCCCGTGCTGTTGTTCTGTCACACGGGGATATGTGGGATTTTTACCTCACTAAAAAAAACCCTTTTTCGTTTTGATTTTGAAACTGCCATCAGGCATTACTTCGAAATGGGCTTTCGTTTCTTTCTTGTTCAGCACGCATTTTGCCGCTTTTCTCTTATTTCATCCTTCTCCCTGGTATTTACTACTCTAATAACGTATTCTGCAACTTCTTTCCATTTGCTTTCTTCCTTCATCATTGTCTCCGTGATGTTTTCGGGCGTTAGCTCCCTAATTGTTTCGTTTTTGTGGTCTTCCCACTTCCCCGTGCAGTAGAAGACCGCATGTTCTGCCGTGTCCGGTACCTCTCCGCAGTATCTGCACCCTTCTGTGGATGCCTTGCCACTATTTTAATCTTGTTGTGCCCAAGTGCACATCGAAAGAAATTGACTTGTGCAATTTACCTGGCTTTGAACAGATTAACCATGCAATGAAATTCAGCCCGCAGGAGATAAAAGGGAGATTTTAGGCCACTTAAATTTGCTAATACGTTAAACGTAAAACGTTATACTGAACATGTGCATTAGCTCGAAAATATGCGATTCTGGTATTAACGTTTTGGCACGTTTTGAGATTTTGAAACCATCTTTCTTGATGTTAAGTGACATACCTAAAGAATGTTAATATACAGTGTGATCCATTTAAAATTGAAACACCTTTATAACTTTTTTATTTTTTGTCCGACTTGAACCAAATTTTACCAAAAGATAGAACAAATTAGGATCTACTTTTGGCCAAAAAAACATTCGCGTCTTACAAATGCAAAGCCACCTGCGGTACCAAAATAAATGGAAAAAATAAAGAAATCATATTAGGCATTTTTTTATCGGAAAACTTTATTAATGAAAGTTGTTCAGAATTGTCCAAAAACCTAGAGTCCAAAATTTCAGCAATATTAAAAAATATTGAATTTTGTTCTTGAAATCCAAAATTTTGACAAAATTTAAAAAAATATATAAATCACTTGACAACTACCTGACAGATATGTTTAATTTCAAACAAAATTGTCATAGCACAATTTTTTAAAGAAAAAAAAAATAATTAAAATATTTTCTGACTTGGACAGTTTTAAACAAAATTTTAATAGCCAATGTTGCTGACATTTTGGACTCCAGGTTTTTGGACAATTCTGAACAACTTTCATTAATAAAGTTTTTCGATAAAAAAATTTCTAATATGATTTCTTTATTTTGGCACCGCAGGTGGCTTTGCATTTGTAAGACGCGAATGTTTTTTTGGCCATAAGTAGATCCTAATTTGTTCTATCTTTTGGTCAAATTTGGTTCAAGTGGGACAAAAAATAAAAAAGTTATAAAGGTGTTTCTATTTTAAATGTACACTGAATATAACATCACTTTTTGTTCACTTTGAAAGATTTGGTATTTGTTAATTTGTTAAAAGTTTGTGTTATGGCAGGATAGGGCAACTACAAATTTTTCTTTTCAAATATATAGATATAGTAACAAACAAATATGGAAATGCGAAAAGTCAGGTTATGTATACACCCTGTGATAAAAATAGCAACGTTGCCAAAGGATTCATTTCCATGCATTAATTTTATTATATATTTCGAACACAATTAAAAATATATAGAAAGTGTATTAAATATAGAGCCGGGAGTTATATATTTAGTACAGTAGATATATGTAAAAAATAGGTGATAGGCGGAACTAATTCTCACAAAGGCGGGGTTTGAATTTTTTTGTTCATAGTTGGTATCTTTTTCATATACTAAATGTCTAGGAAAATCTGAGTTCAAAATTTTTTTTAGCCGCCATCTTGAAATTTTTTTAAAAAATCATAAAAAGTTGTGTGCAGTGATGCAAAATTTCATGAAACTTAAAATTTGCGAAAATTTCAGTGACATTTTAGTGAAAGTTTCGAAATTCATCTGAAATTTATGAAATTTCTGAAATATAAAATTAAACGTTAAGTATCATGAAACTTTCGTGAAATTTCAAAGAAACTTTCATTTTATGAAATTTAATTTAATAATTCCCTAATATTATGAAAGTTAAGCGAAATTTCATTGAAATATTTTAAATGATGAAACTTAAGTTCTGTATAATATTCGCAATTTTTTAAACATCCGAGAGATAATGTTTTTCTTTAATATAAAGAATTTTTTTCTCCTTAATAAGGTTAGAACTTACAAATATGTTCGTGAAAAGTAAAAAATAAATAAATTAAAAAAAGAAAATTAAGCAATGGTTTTCTTTTAAAACTGAATTGCATCAAAAAGTAGAAAATAATTTTTACACAGTGATTAAATTACAAAATGACCATGAAAAAGAAAACCATTGGATGCTCATAAAATATAATATATTACCTTTATCAACAATCAGTATTGTAATAATACGTTATGAATAGTATGTTGTAATGTAGCAGCAACAGCAATACTTTATGAGCGCCCAATGGTTTTCTTTTTCTTCATTTTGTAGTTTAATCACTGAATTAAAATTATTTCCTACTTTTTAGTGCAATTCAGTTTTAAAAAAAAACTATTGTTTTAAGAATTTTTTTAAAATTTATTTATTTTTCACTTTTTAGTTTCCTGTCTGCCTCATTTTCTTTAATTCAAACGCCATCAATTCAATTACTCTTGTCAAACTTGTTCATTTGATACTCATATCAAGGCGGGGGTTGCATTCTTGCGATAACCTGACTTCTGGTTATGCTAGCAAGTAAAATTCTGATTTGCCATTCTCATTTTAACACTAGCATCCAACCTAGTCCCCTACGGCTAAGCAGGCTAAACTAGTATCTACATGATCCCCTACGATATGTAAATTCAGTTAAAAATGAGAACAAAGGCCTGAAATTCATTCATTTTTAACTGAATTTACATATCATAGGGGATCATGTAGATACTAGTTTAGCCTGCTTAGCCGTAGGGGACTAGGTTGGATGCTAGTGTTAAAATGAGAATGGCAAATCAGAATTTTACTTGCTAGCATAACCAGAAGTCAGATTATCGCAAGAATGCAAAGATTTCATTAATATTTTTATATATATATAGTTTTTCCTTTAGTTCTCATAGATAGCTTTTCTTTCCACTGTTTGCAAAATCCTATAAAGAAAATGTTTCATTACTATAAGCAAACAAATAATAAATAATTCACTTTTAAACAAGAAATAGGTAATCCGCCATTTTGTGTCGGCCGCCATATTGGATTTAAAATAACGTCACACAGCTTATCATATTCTACTTGTCATACCATTTCATTTAATACCCACGCCGAGGGGGTTGTAAAAAAATTGGTGATTCGCCATTTTGTACTGGCCGCCATATTGGATTTAGAATGGCGTCACACAGCTTATTGTATTCTACTTTATATACCCTTTCATTTGATACCCATGTCGAGGAGGTTGTCAAGAAATAGGTAATCCGCGTCACACAGCTTATTGTATTCTACTTTATATACCCTTTCATTCGATACCCATGTCGAGGAGGTTGTCAAGAAATAGGTAATTCGCCATTTTATGTCGGCCGCCATATTGGATCTAGCATAACGTCACTCAGCTTATTGTATTTTACTTGTCATTTGTTATACCCTTTCATTTGATACCTATGTCGAGGGAGGTTGTAAAAAAATAGGTGATCCGCCTTATTGTGCCGGCCACCATATTTGATTTATACTGTCACATAGCTTATTGTACCATTTTATATACCCTTTCATTCTATAACTATGTCAAGGGGGTTATCAAGAAAAATGTATTCCGCCATTTTGTGGTGGCCGCCATATTGGATCTACCATAATATTGATATACTGTATTGTATTGTCTTCAGAATCAAAGTTATGTGCAAAATTTCAGCATGATTGGATATAGGGAACATACATACGTACGTACGTACAACATTTCGAGCTAAAGAAGACCATTGAAAAAAATAATACATTTTTCAAAATACACACACAGGTAATTTGTCAATGTATTTACAAAATCTCCTAGACCCCTATTCCCACTCGAGAGAATGCTCATATCGGGAGAAAGAAAAAGAAGGAAACATAGCAACATGAAAAGAGATATAACATTCAGATCTTCCACTCCCTGATTCAAGAATAGGGCCTGTCCCTTGTAGATTCAGATTGAAATCCAACCTCTAATACAATACATTACCATTACGTCATTAATCAATGACCTCAGTTAGAAATTATATCATTGATATATTTTTTCATTCAAAACAAGTTTTTCTTATTAAATGCAAAAATAATACAACCTGGGAACCTATAAATGAACGAAAGAAATGAAAAGCAGTAGATTCTTATACTTGAATAGCTAACCTAACCTTTAAAATAAATGTTTTAAACCAGACTTTAATCCTCATTGGTTGAAAACAAGTTAAAAAGGCGCGCGAAATTCAAATTTCGTTTGATGTAACAGAAATACAGATTTTGCAGTTGAAACTTTCACGAAAGTTTAAAAAATGTGGTAATTTTCAGATTAATCTGAAACTTTCATAAAATTCAGATATTTCAGAAATTTATGAGGGTACGTTGAAACTTTCAGAAATTTCAAATTTTGCATCAAAATAGGGTCGTTTCCTTCAACAAAATTTATAAAATATTACACCATCAAAAAATATACCACATATATATTTCATATATCATATTAAAGAAAGTCCTAATAATCACATGCAAGAAAAAAATGGTTTTCAAAATAAGAAGGCGGTAAATGATGATGTATGTAATGAGAATTCAATTTTAGAGATTTTCATGTTTTCTCTATCTCATGTTGGCAGTAGTGCTCGGTAGATTTGTTGTGTATTTGTTGTTTACATTGTGTTGATTTTTCATTAAATTATAACCTAAAAATTTTAAATTTTATTTTCTGTTTTAAAACATATCTCAACAGTATATTATTAATAGAAAATCATTTACATACTTACTTTAGCTTACAGTGTACTTCATATTTTAATCAAGTTAAATCCTAATAACAATAACAATAGCTTGAAGACAATTAATATCACAATGACTCACGTTGATACTATAACCACACTACTCTGTGCTATAACAGTAAACAAACGACGCCCATCGATTATTCCTCTATTTGTTAACTGCGCATGCTCTCACATCTGACGTCACCATAGGCGCCAATTAAAAATTTCGTAACTTAAATAATTAATTTTACATTTGGAATGTAAAAATAAAAAATAAGGGTCAAATAAAACTTTATAAATTATTTGAACATAAAATTTTTAAAAAATGTTCAATGGTCATTGAAGAAAATTCCATGCCGAAAAAGATTATGATATTGGTTTTTAAAAAATAAAAATAAGTAACACTAGAAGTCTATACCAGTGTGGCCACTGTTCTGGAAAACCTGGAATAAAGCAGTTAATTTTTCTGCTGTTTGCAAAATCCTATAAAGAATGTTTCAATACAATTATAAGCAAACAAATAATAATTCATTTTTAAACATGCATAGAGTATATAGGCTCCAATACTAGTTAGCTAATAGATAGGTGAGGTTGTTTTTATCAGTCAATGTCAAATATAATCATTTCACACTTATTCATAGAAATTGTCTTGGTTTTGCATGAAACATCGTTATGAATGGCTTTATGTCTTTCTGATGAGCTCCAGAATAAGGGCGAAAAACGTTTCAAAGGCTAAGCATTTCCAGGAAACAGAATGAGAGATTTCATGAAAATGTAATCCATTGGAATGAAAAATTTTTTAAGACAAGGTAGATAAATAAATTCATTTTAGGTCTTTGTTTTCATTTTTAACTGAATCTTCATAATCGTAGGGGGTTATGTGGATACTAGTTTAATCTGCATGGCCGTAGGGGACTGTGTGGATGCTAGTGTTAGAATGAGAATTGTCAAATAAGAAATTAGACAAATTCATTTTAGGATTTTAATTTGCTAGCATAACCAGAATTCAGGTTATCGAAAGAATGCAAAGATTTAATTAATATTTCTACACAAAGTTTTTCTTTTATAGATAGTTAATTTTTCTGCTGTTTGCAAAATCCTATAAAGAATGTTTCAATAAAGCAGGAAAAAGTCAGGGAATTTCATGTTGGTCAGGGAAATCAGGGAATTTGTACGTAAAATCAGGAAATTTTAAGAAATAGTCACGGAAAAACGCCTTTACTTTAATACATATATATTTTTGCTTGTAGTAAAAAAATTTCTATTCATTGAGAATTTTACGCGAGTCAATGGAAGTTATTTCTCGGAAAAAAAATCACAAACTGGTCAACATTGGCTAATTTTGATATTTGGTCACAATTTTTATCAATAAAATTTTCAAAATAACTGAAATTGGCTTTTGCACGGTCCCATTAAAAAATTTCCATAGGTTCCCTACGGAGAAAATGAAATTCCATCTTTTGAGTAAAACCTAAAAATAATCGTACCTATCAGTAATTTAAATAACTATTTCGTTCTTTACAGGCAAGTCTACCATCTTACTAATAATTTCCATGGCTTACTTAGTAATTTTCTTACGTCACGTGTTACGGTCATTTGGCTGCCAAGGTAATTATAGTAATAAATTTCTGAAAAAAGAAAAAGTGTATTTAAGTGTTCAGTGGTGGACTGCAATAATATTAGCTCGAATTTGGCATTTGAGTTTTATTCATTTCACACATCGATTCCATTATTTCCACATAAAGTAGATAGGTGTCAGACATGGTACATGCAGTACGGAGGCAAGAGTAAGTTTAAATGAATCCTGTATTATTTGAAACTTTTATCTGAGGTTGTATTATAATGATGATAGCTCACGAGTAGTAGCCGGAATTAGGTAGCAATGGTGATAGGCAACTGCAATACCAGCATGTCTGTAATGTGCTACCTCTGCATGCTATCTGTGAGACACTAGGAATACCACTATTCTAAAAACTGCCACATTGTTCTAGATTACCACACAAGAAGGTTTGTTAGATGGTTCTAGAGGCATTTTGTAGAGTATGCCGATGTAAATACACGAGAAAGAAGTTTTCAACTGAATTGCGTTAGATAAATCGGATGTGATACAAAGTGAACAGAGTGTAAATATCAAGTAATAAACATCATTAAAAGTTATTTTAGTCAGCGTGTATTTTGGTTAATAAAAAAAATTGTGAAGTTTTCAGTAAGTTATTCAATAAATTGTGTAAGTATTTATCTCTTGTTATTATTTTTGAACACACGGATTTTAAAGGGTATGTAGCAAATTTTCATTGTAATTTTAGTGTTTTTTTTTTACTACCGGTATAGTTATGGATATTCAAGACATTCTTTGTAAAAAATATGGTACAAAAGTACTTCTTTGATGCAGTATATAGGTACATATTTTATTTTATACGATCTAGTTCGGCTACTTTAAAGTGTTTATAGGTTAAGTTATCAATACTAAAAAAATTAACGTGTATATATAGTTCCAGTCAATATTTATCAAAGGGTTCATGAATACTATATGAGTTTTTAGTATGATTTTATGATCAATGTCAATTTTTTAATATAAAGAATATATTTTTATGCAAATTACGAGTTATTTGTACAATAAAATTAATCTTTTTAGATACAAGTGCTATCGTCATAGTAAATTTTAACCAATATTTACCACAGGTAATATAACTTCTAATTGTATTCCAGCATACACCTTGTGAGGGAGAAGGTATATAGGACAGTCACACAAGAAATCATATACACTCATTTTGTTTTATACTTTTATTCTATAACAAAATAAACACATACTATACTTAATAAATAAAATAAGTATTATACTGAAACTTTTTACAACATAGAGTATATCGATGGGTTTTTGACAAAACATTGTAAGCGACAATTTTGTCAAAATTGCGTTTTTTGTCTATACGATTCCTTGTGTTCAACTTGTGCATCTGGACATGACACCATATTTCAATTGTACTGTTTTCACTAAAATATATCGTTTTATATATTATCGTAAGCGCCAATATCTTCAAACTGTGTTTAGATTTTACTCAAAACTATCGTAACTCCTGATGTAATGCCGACAAAGAATCGTAAGCGTCGTCGGTTACGATTAACTGTCAGGCGCTTACGATACTTATTAGTTACCATTTTCTTGTCCACTGCGTATCAAAATTGTGAGAGAATAACATCTTATTTGTATCTTAAGCGACAAAATTTAATAAAGTTATGTCTGACAAATTATCTTAAGTTGCAATAATTAATGTAAATATTTACTTATTTCAAATTTTATACTAAAATTCAATTACTATTGATAAAAAAATCGGTAAAGGTCTTTACACAGAACTTCCCTCGTTATTTGTGCATAGCGGTCACTCTAAAGAATTAATAATTACGAAATTACATTGAGAATAATAATCGGAATATAGTTATTGCTATTATTACAAAGAAAATTTGATAAGTTTTGGTCAAAAAAATATACAGATTGCTCATCCAACAGCAAAAGTTCAATACTAAATAGCAGGTGCCACATATGGCAGACTTGTGCAAATACCTTAACATTTGTCCACCAGGACTGAATTATTTCTTGGGATGACCATCCTGTACATTTTTCAATAAAAGTATAATAGGTGCATATGCCAGATATTATTGCCATCCGTCACATCAATCCAACATTCGCGTAATGAAGTGGTAGTATAGTGGTGGTTAAAAAATTTCATTTTTATTTTAATTTTTCAAAAATGTTAAAAAAAATTTCAAAATGTTTTCTTCTGAAATAGGTTTAAAATGTCAAATGTAGAAATTTTAAATTTGAGCAAAAAGGAAAGTTTCCGTCTATTCTATACTAGTGGTAAAAAAAGTTTAAAATTTTAAAATTATCTATTTTTAAATAGATTTAGAATGTCATGAAACATGAAACTTTTAAATTTGAGCAAAAAAAGTTTCCATCTATTCTAGTGTTAATTTTCTTTCCAAACTGGTAACAAAATGTTGCAAAAATTTTTTTTCCGAAACTGGTTTGGAATGTCATGAAACGTGGAAATTTTAAATTTGAGCAAACCAAATTTTTCGTCTATTCTATAGTAGTGATAAATAGATTAAAAATGTTTTCAAATTATTTTTTTAATTTTTCAAAAACATGTTTAAATTTTCTTAAACATTCTTTATAGGATTTTGCAAACAGCAGAAAAATTAACTATCTATAAAAGAAAAACTTTGTGTAGAAATATTAATGAAATCTTTGCATTCTTTCGATAACCTGAATTCTGGTTATGCTAGCAAATTAAAATCCTAAAATGAATTTGTCTAATTTCTTGTTTGACAATTCTCATTCTAACACTAGCATCCACACAGTCCCCTACGGCC
The DNA here is from genome assembly GCA_963583905.1 of Stenurella melanura. Lineage (NCBI taxonomy): Eukaryota > Metazoa > Arthropoda > Insecta > Coleoptera > Cerambycidae > Stenurella > Stenurella melanura. The sequence continues at coordinate 94,333,104 of OY757316.1, forward strand.
ATGCAGATTAAACTAGTATCCACATAACCCCCTACGATTATGAAGATTCAGTTAAAAATGAGAACAAAGACATAAAATGAATTTATTTATCTACCTTGTCTTAAAAAAAAAATTTCATTCCAATGGATTACATTTTCATGAAATCTATCATTCTGTTTCCTGGAAATGCTTAGCCTTTGAAACGTTTTTCGCCCTTATTCTGGAGCTCATCAGAAAGACATAAAGCCATTCATAAAGATGTTTCATGCAAAACCAAGACAATTTCTATGAATAAGTGTGAAATGATTATATTTGACATTGACTGATAAAAACAATCTCACCTATCTATTAGCTAACTAGTATTGGAGCCTATATACTCTATGCATGTTTAAAAATCATCTTTATGAATGGCTTTATGTCTTTCTGATGAGCTCCAGAATAAGGGCGAAAAACGTTTCAAAGGCTAAGCATTTCCAGGAAACAGAATGATAGATTTCATGAAAATGTAATCCATTGGAATGAAATTTTTTTTAAGACAAGGTAGATAAATAAATTCATTTTAGGTCTTTGTTCTCATTTTTAACTGAATCTTCATAATCGTAGGGGGTTATGTGGATACTAGTTTAATCTGCATGGCCGTAGGGGACTGTGTGGATGCTAGTGTTAGAATGAGAATTGTCAAACAAGAAAGTAGACAAATTCATTTTAGGATTTTAATTTGCTAGCATAACCAGAATTCAGGTTATCGAAAGAATGCAAAGATTTCATTAATATTTCTACACACATTTTTTCTTTTATAGATAGTTAATTTTTCTGCTGTTTGCAAAATCCTATAAAGAATGTTTCAATACAATTATAAGCAAACAAATAATAATTCATTTTTAAACATGTTTAAATTTGTTTGAATAGTTTTAGAATGCCATGGAAACGTGGATAGTTTAAATCTGAACAAAGAAAAAAAAATTCTATCTTAGTGGTAAAATTTTTAAAAAATAGTAAACAAAATTTCTAATTTTTCTTTTAAATAGATTTAGAACGCTATGAAACGTGGAAATTTTAAATTTGAAGAAATAAAAAAAAAATCCATCTATTTTAGTGGTAAAAAAAATTTCAAAAATGTTGGTAAAAAAAATCAGGCTTAGAATGCCATGAAACGTGGAAATTTTAAATTTGAAGAAAGAAAAAAAATGTTTTCATTTTAGTAGAAAAATTTTTTTCAAAAATGGAAAAAAAAATTATTTTTTTTTTTTAAGTAGGCTTAGAATGCCATGAAACGTAGAAATTTTTAATTTAAGCAAAAAAAAATTTTTTCATCTTATTAAAAAATTTTTCAAAAATATAAAAAAAATTTATTTATTTTTTTTTTTTAAGTAGGCTTAGAATGCCATGACCTGGAGACAAAATTTGTAAGAAATTTTATGCTCTACAACTCTCTTGACATTTTTTACCGAAATGCATAAATCTTCCTCAAAATAGAGAAAAGGCGAAAAAGCGGTAAAATTCATATATACATGATACCTCAGGTCATTTTATGAAGAAAAGTTCATATGAACATATGTCCACAACGGCTTAAATTTTTTGCTACAGATTGTTGAAATTTTTTGTTTCTAATCATTATTTTTGAATATCTCTGAAAATATTTTAGATATTATTTTCAATTTGGGTATGTGTTAATAGGATATAGAACCACATATCTTAATTAGAAAAATTGTTTTATAGCTCCGCCAGTGGCGTCACTGCGAGCATGGCCTCCGATATTTTTTACCAAAAAAGTGGTATGCCACTGACATTTTTCCTGATTAGCTTCATCAATTCTACATGAAAACGGTCTCTTGCGTTTTTCTCGTCAGGGACACAGTTCTTGATTAAAACAATTAAATTCATATTGAAACTAATTACACAGGCGCACACACACACACAAAATTGTCGATTACACGGACCAGACCAATCATCTCCAGTGTATTTTGGTTTGCTGAATCCGGATCCGGTGTCATTTTTGCCCCATCACGTCACAATTTTTTTCTATACTCAAAAAATAGAAAAATGCAAAAAGGGAAAATTGCATTTTTCCAACGATTTTCCATAAAAGAGCGATTTTTTGACTAATTTGAAGGGAGTAGTTACCTTGTGAAAATAAGTACACAAAAACCCAATTTTTCTTTATATATTTTTAATGTGTATATTGAAATATCTTTCGGATACATCTCAGAACCCCAAAAACTAGAAAAACACAAACAGCAATTGAAAACAATTTTATATTGAACATTCTTAATTGTATATCCGAAATCCAAACTTTCATCATAATAATTGCGCCTAAAATTTTCGAGAATAATATAAATAAAAACATTTATTTAAAATAAAATTACCAAATAAAATTACAATATTCTTTCATAAAACAGTAAATAAGCTTGCGCTCCTAAAACTTTAGATTCTTGCACTTCAGTCACGAACGAGTCACTGATATAATACCATTTGCCTGGTGGAACATCTGGCTCGCCCTGGGCGCCTTTTGGAGAACTAGCGATCTTTTCTTTTTGGTTTTTCGGCAAAAACTGCCATCTATAGCTATTTTGCTCTAATGGAGGACGTACCTTAATATATGCTACATAATGGCCACCATGTATAGAGCCACTGTGTTCGACAACACCATACAGGGAGTAAAGTACCTTTGACTGCCCTGCCTCAAAAGTGGGAAGATTTTGCGAGCGTTTTGAGCAAAACGGGGCTATGTCCAATAATGTTGAGAATTTTACAAATTTTGACACTTTGGCTGAGCGGAACCTGTAGACCTGTAAAATGAAATTTAAATTATGGGCATAAATATTACGAGTATAATAATAAGGTTTATTGAATAGGAAATTCTAATATAATTCACTTTCTAATGTAATTACAAAGAATAATAATAATTTTTATACCTAACCAAATAATTGTAACAAGTTTTTTCCTTAACTTGTTGTCAATTACTTAATTAGTTGCCAAATATCTTCAATTCAGCACCCGTGCTACATAATTTTGAATTGTTCGTGGTAAAACGCCAACGCGAAGTCACCACCGAGCATGCGTGAGAGGAATATCAAAGAGAGATAGAGCTAACAGCCATTGAAAACCGACACTTTCCGTTTCGACGTCAGTGAGGTGAGATTGTTCTAATTTCTACTTAAAAAATTTGGAGTTATTAGAGCCATCCTATAATACTTTGTTGAAATTTTTACTTTTATTATTGAATTATTATTGTATTAGAAGAGTAACGTAGTTATTTTGGATTAATATTGAATTTTTAGCTGGCATTTAGTTGAATTATTGTAGTACATTTGAGGTTAACCTCGTGTTCAATTCAAAACCCCTTGTTAGTGGACTGCCCTAGCAGTAATTTATTTAATTGCATTTTGGACAGCTGCTGCTGGATATGTTGTGTTTAGATGCTGTACCTAGAGAGAGAGTTTATTAATGTTACACTGGCTCCAATTTAGAAATGCAAATAAAAACATTCAAAATGAGTATAAACTTACAAAAATGTAATATTTGAGGTTATGTTAGTCATACAATGAACACGCCCTATTGACCATTTTATCACCTGAATCTGACACCGCCGTCTGGAGGGCATACAAACCTCATCCAATGAGACAGGAATGCAAGTGAAAACAATTAGAGATGAGTTACTAGCAGATACAGTTTAAACCTGTTATTAAAAAATAATAGATTTTACCCATCTCTAAAAAACAAAACAATGAGTTGTGTGCCCTCCACGCCGACAGCGTAACGCCAACCGAAAATGATCTATTGGAAAGAAAAGCAAAAAAAATGTTCGTACCTGAAACCGTTTTAGATGCAAAATAAGGACAGCAGGGGGGTTGTAGATGAGCAATTGTTTAGAAGCGTCTGTATAGTAATTTTTCTTATCAGTTCCTCCATGACGTTTTGTGCACAATTCACAGCTTACTTTGTTGTTACCCGCCATTAATTCGCACTCGGTAAACTGATTGAGACAGGACTGGACCGAACATTCCCCCTCATCGCATTGGTATCTCGCAGATATCGTTCCTGACCACATACTGACATCATCTTCGTATCCATCTTCTTCCATCTAGAAAATCCAAAACTTAGAGCATATATATCGAAATAATAGTTTTAATTTTTACAAAATTTATTTGTATCTGGGGATTTTTGTTGGAATTAGGGATATTGATGGGTTGGCATTGCCTAGTATTTATGAAATCATATAATTGATTTACTTTTGAAGATGAAATAGAATGAACAGAAACAGTTGTTTGTATAAACTGCAAGGGGTGGTCTTAAGCGTGTTTGCAATTTTCTTTATTTGTGTACGTAATTTATAATAATTTAATAAACATGCTTTAAAAAGTATTTATTTATTACATAATAAAGAGATAGCCTACAATTCAGATCGGGTATTTACAAAATTAGAAGCGAATTGGTTCTAATCATATAGATTATCAATGTAACGAAGCGTTTTCCCGATGCCAAAAATGTGTTTAATTACGCTTACATTCGAATATATTTGTTTTAAATCATTGTGTTCAGGATAAAACTGTTTAGATATAAGCCTATCAAACTATTCATATTTATTTTACCTCCAACATCCGTGCAATAAGGAAACCTAAATGTATTGCGAACCGCGATTATAGATTTCTCATAAATTAACCACAATTCAGGATTCTACTTTATTTAGAAAAATGTAATAAACCAGGCTGTCAGAACACTACCTGAAATATCAGCAAATGATTACAAAAATAGACTCTAACGGCGCTAGGCAACCCAGCGCAAATATTTAATTGAGACAGATTTGAATCGTATTCCGTTCTGACCATCCAGCGAGGTAAGCACCTAATATAGTCGCCGTTTTTATTAGAATTTTTACATTTACAAGATAAAATTATTCTATTGAAATAATTGTATAAAAGTGATTTAAAATAATTCCGATTAAATGTATCAAAATATGATTGCCGATTTCTGAGCTGCTAAGATATATTTCATAGTAAATATAAATTATTATTAAAGTAATTGTGCTTTGAAAAGAGTCTGTTGTATTTTCAAGATTTTGTCCAAATGACTATGTTCAAGGAATTTTTCTTAGGCCCTGGAAAAAGAAACATAGTACTTTTACGAATTAAAATAAAATTGGTTACTTTAAAGAATATGTGGAAACTTATTATAGTCCAGAAACTTAGCGCAAAATCTAGAAATACTGCAAAAATTAACTATCTTAATATTTTGATACTTAGCATTTTCCGTATCAACTCTGATAAAATTCATTTCACAGGCAGCTCTTTCTAGACCGAGATCAGACGTACATCGATAACCGTTTTATTTATTTGGTATCAGTTTCATTTAATTTTGCCAAGTTCATTAGACATGACTGTTGCCTTACGCATGATTACTGCTGTAAATAATTGCTTCCTATTGCCTGGTATTTGAACACTGCCTGTTCTACCGCTTACTGTTTTACTGCTTTAACGCTTTTGCATCTATCACTCTGTAAACCGTTTGCTTACCACTGCTGGTAGTCAATCACAAAGTTTCTGAATCAATAACAGGACTTAGAGGTACCGTCAGCACTCGTAACATTCCGTTTAGTAGTTAACTATCTTCTCCCTGCCTGGTTATTCGTTCTTGTAACAATGCATGTTATTAAGTAGAATGACATCTTAAGTTTTATTCTATTTATGATGAATGCCGAATGAGTATTTTAGGTACTTGACCATTCTTATATTTGTTGTCTATTTTATTATATTTAATAAACTTTGTTATTTACCGAATTATGCATTTTACCTGTTGAATGTGAATGAAAATCTAATCTGCCGTATTGACCCCAGGACATATCTATTTCTTCACTGAAGCTATCCCAGCTCTACTGCAACAGGCTGTGTTAAGAGGCTAGTGTGGGATCTTTGCCTCACGTAAAAAAAAATGTAAAGGTGGCGCTCGTGAAAAACCTAATATAACCGAAATAGTGGTCAGCGCCAAAGTGACGCTTCCACTTGTTTATGCGCTATGCAACAATAATGTTATCTATATCTATGTATTTTAATTTATAAAGAAACATTTACCTTTTCATCCTCAGATTCCGGAGGTGCACAGGCTCCTTCCATACTATTCTCATCACAGCTTAACGAGTTATTAATTTTACTTGAATCACCTTCATTTAATAAACTAAGTCTCTCTAAGTCCACTTTGAGATCAGTATTCTTATTATTGACAAACGCCAATCTTGATTCTGGTCTTTCGAATTCTTCTGTGACACTAGCATTTGGATAATAACAATTAAAATTAACATATATTCATGGGATAAATAACTTACTCCTCATTAGGGCTATTGTGCCCTTCTAACAGGCCACTCATATCTATGTTGGTTTCGCTTGAAGCGGGACTATTTTCTGGGCTACCGGGACAGATGCTCGGCGGTCCAATAATGGGACTTGGAACGCCACTATCATCCACACGCATTTCTGGCGAACCAGCTCTGTTATTCGAATCTGGACTACTATTGTCTACTTTATCTGAATTGTAACCCGATTCCATTCCTTTAGGGACATCGTCTGATTGAACATTATTGGAAGGAGAATCCTAGAACAAGGATGAATAGTCAGTATCATGCTGCATGTGAAATTAAATCGATCAAAGAAAAAGGAAGTTAAATAAATACAGGCAAACAGCTTATATAACTTGGCAGATTGAATTTCAAAAATTAATGCGGAAAATCAAAATAGTCTTATATCATAACTATTGAGGACAATATCGTTGGTGATTCGTTCTTGTTTTGATAATTTATTATTGATTCTAAAGAAGTTCCTGAGACATAAGTCTCATAATTATCAAACTTTATGAAATATAATTAAGAATTTAAGACAAATGATGTTATTTTCACAGTTGAAAAATCTTTTAGAGTGCACGTGCATTTACTTTCAATTTCTGAGTGATATTGGTAACACACACATTGCATAAAATGACCCGAGAGATCGCAGTAAATTTATTTATTTAAAAATCAAATAGATCATTATACAATGACACGAGTTTGTCAATAAGTGGGTTAATGTAGAGAGTAAAATGGGTACACATAAAACTTACAACTACACATATCAATATATAACAAAGACTTAATAATTAGAGAAAGACATACAGAAGAGTAGAGAAACAAGTAAAAAATAAAAACCTGTACTGTGCCAGCACAGGGCAACCCTGGGAAGCACAAATAATGACAAAACTATTAGGGAGAATAGAGTTTAATTCAGATCACTGGTAAAATAATCATTCAAGCTGTAAAAGCTATGTCTTAAAAGAGTACTTCTTTCTTAAAAATAGTTATAGAAGTAATAGACTAGTAGTAAAGATGCAACAATATTAATGTGCAAATAATAAAATCAATCCAAAACATCATACTGTATCCTCTGACAAACTTAATCAATGTATCAGGCTAAATATTTTTCCCATAGCACTTAAGTTATCAAAGGTCATCCCCATCTTCAAGAAGGGATCCTCAGATGATGTCTCAAACTACAGACCTATCTCATTAGTTCCGATTCTGGCAAAGATTTTTGAAACAGTCTTAAAACTTCAAATGACGTATTTTTTTGAGAAAAATAATTTATTTCATTGCAGTCAATTTGGCTTTGGAAATAAGCTCTCAATTACTTTGGCGATTAACAACCTGACACAGATCATTTTGCAAAATTTCGAATTACGTAACATAACCACTGGAACCTTTTATGACCTAACTAAAGCTTTTGATTGTGTATCTCACAACATCCTCTTAGACAAACTATATCAATATAAATTCGATGAGAGCAATATATCGCTGATATGATCATATTTAATAGACCGATGCTAATATGTCTCTTATAATATCGATTCGCAGCTAACCAAAATAAAACATGGTGTTCCGCAGGGTTGAGTTCTTGGCCCAGTACTATTTAACATCTTCGAAAACGATTTAGGAAATTGTGATGACAATACCTCATTTATATTATTTGCTGACGATACCACAGCTCTCAATGTTGACAGAGTCCCTAATCAACTTACCGAGAGTGTTGTGAATGCTCGATCAAATATGAAACAGTGGTTCTTAGCTAATAACTTGACACTAAATCAGGACAAAACACAAACTATGACAATTACTCTTCGTCATACAAATGTAAACCAGACCACTAATGACAATATAGTGAAATTCCTTAGAGTATACATAAATCCAACACTTTGCTGGGATACACATACTATAAATCTATCCAAAACCTTATCAAAGTAAATGTTTCTATTACGTAATTTGACTAACACTGTATCAAAGCATGTTCTTATTACTGCATGGCGCTTTTCACTCTAGTATGACCTATGCCTATCCTAAACTGGGGACACTCAACACACGGTAAAAGGATTTTTAAGCTGCAACGTAAATGTCTGGGAATAATAGCAGGTCTAAACTACAGAGATGATTGCCGTGATAGTTTCAGAAATTTAAATATTCTCAGTATGCCTTCAGCATACATACTCGAATGCCTTCTGCACATTAAGTGAAACTTGCACAAATTTAATAGTCAGGGTGATTTACACATTTATCCTACGCGACTCAGAATGAACATAAAGCATACTTTCTTAGACTCACAAAAGCTAGGAATGGTGCAGGTTATTACTGTATAAAATTTTATTATAAATTACCTGATAGTATCAGAATTTTAGACTTTCTTAATTATATACATAAAATTAAACACTACCTTCAAAGGAAGGCCTTCTATAGCATTGAAGAGTATTTACAGGAAAATTTCCGGGACATATAATCTTAATTATATTATAATTTTAATATTATTTTATTCCATTTCTATTTCTTTACCACATCTGTTTGTGTATTGTATTTTAAACTATTCATTTTACCTAGCTACATTATATTTGTTTATTTGTCCAAACCTATTCTACTGTACCAGTTGACTTGTGCAAACATTTTTTTTTTTTGCGTACTAACATGAATAAATGATTATTATTATTATTATACAGATAGACAGATGAATTAGTGTGGCCCCTTTTTATTCTGTAATTTAGTTCACATGTTGAATAACAATAAATAAATAAACAATAAATTACAAAACTGCACTAACCTCTACATTATCTTCGACATCAGCATCAGATTCACTATCCGATTTATTATCCATATCGATTACCGAGGGTTGGCTAATCAACAGATTGTTGGTTAAGTTCCTATGACTCTTCTGCTTCTTCTGTTTCTTATTCTTCTCTTTTTTAAGCTGATGTTTTGAAGGCTTGTTATCCTCTATCTCCTCAGCTTTCCGTCTTAGTACCGGAGGCAGCTGCTTTTCAGATATTGGTAAACTACACAATCAAATGATAAATGTAGAAATTTTTTTAGAAAATTATAAATGTAATGTTCTTACCTTAAATCTAAGAAAAATTCATCACGGTGTGAGGTATGATCACAGGCTTGGCATTGTAGAGTGCTCACTAGTACACCTCTAAATACTTGCTCAGTCGGTAACAGCATTTCGGATGCCTGCTGGCCATAGAATTTGATGATCTTCTTTTGTTCCCCTTCAACCGTCGAGGGATCTGTTTTACAATTGAAACCTGTTAAAAAATGTTTAGTAAATAGAAAGCACACCACACTGTTAATGAACAGAAACATGTAAACAAACAACATAAACTCATATTTGGTTTCAAAAGTCAGGCTGAGAAACTGGCAAGAATTATTCGAGTAGGGCAGATTCATAATAAAGAATAGTGTGAGTTTAGGGGTCATCGAGAACCTTTCGACAAAACTTTTGTGTGGAGAGGTAAAGGTTTTGAGAAGGCAATAAAGAAGTTAAAGAAAAAATTCTTTAAGGTTTCTGCTGCAGAGAACCCAGACAACATTAAGACACAAAACGTCGAGTTTACTGCAAAGGCAGCGGGTAATTTTCTTTTTTGTATTATACAGGCATGCTCAAAGTACTTTCTCTCGAGGCATTCTTAGTTTAACAATGTATATTTATTATGGTTTATATTTGAGTTTATTATTATTATCTATATTAATTATACATAATTTAGGTGTGAGTGACTGGAGCGTTCTCAAAATTCTTCATGAATATCAGGAAACACATGCACTTCAGGAGCTAAAAGCGCATCACCGACAACGAGCAATTTTGGACATCAATGAGAAAACCAAAAAGTGATGTTCGATGTTTAATTCACACTCTTTTTTTAAAAGAAAAGAACCACTGACTCTAGATAAAATGTTAGCAGCGCTGCATGAAAATGAAAATCTACCTGAATTTAAACGGACTACTTTGAGAACATTGATCAAAGAAATTGGCTTTCGGTGATTACATTTTTTTTAAATTCTACATGTTCTACATATTTTGGCATTACAGGTTCTCAAAAAGATCACGAAATAGTGTCCTTAGTGAGAAGAATGAGATCATCGCCTGAAGAAGGCGTTTTCTGCGAGATCCGAAATTAACTAACAAAAAAATGATCATAGGCTTCGAAATGCAGAGTATGTCACGTGAAAGTTGGAAAATCATAAATGAACAAAGAAATACCGATACAAATCGTACTATAACTGTATACGGTAGTGATGGAAACCCAATTAATAATTCGGGGAAAAAAATGTAACTTATTCAATGAATATTTTATAAGCCTTTCTCAGAATTGCCAAAAACAAACAAATATAATTCACCTGCAAGTTTATACCTAAATCCAACAACTGCTAATGAAGTTGAAAATCTGTTAACAAAACAACACGAAAAGTTGCTGTAGGTATTGATGAACTTCACAGCAAAGTCATTAGATCTGTAAGTAACCAAACTGCTCAACCAACTCTCATACTTAATAAATCAATCTTTTATCTCTGGAAATTTCCCTGAACCGTTAAAGGAGTCAAAATGTATTTCAGCTTATAAAAACAAAGGGCCAAAAATTGACATTATCAATTATCAATCAATTTGTGTCCAAAGTCAAATAGCAAAACTTTTTGAGGCATCTTATAGTGTAAGGCTAACGAACTTCTTAGAAACCCACAATTTGCTTAACAAAAATCAAAATGGATTTAGGGAAAAAAAAGTCCACTAATACAGTCATCCGACAATGCCTTGAGTTTATCCATGCAGCACTAAATGATCATAGTAAAGTTTTGGGTCTTTTCTATGATTTTAGCCGTGCTTTTGATACTATTAACCACAATCTATTAACCCAAAAGCTATATAACATTGGTGTTCGAGGAGTCCCACATGAATGGGCTGTGTCGTATTTACAAGACAGAACACAAACAGTGACACTGAATGGTAAAAAGTCTGTCACCACAAAAAATGTACTGGGGGTACCACAGGGCTCTATTTTAGGTCGGTTATTTTTCATTATTTTCATAAATGACATAACTGAGATATGCGATGCGTCAAGTAATATCGTGCTCTCTGCAGATGATACAAATATATTGTTCAAAGACAAAAACATACAATATCTTGTAAAAAAAAGTAATGATGCATCTAATGAAATTTTAAATTACACATTAAACAATGGTCTTATATTAAATGCAAGCAAAACCTTTCACATGCAATTTCTACCAAAAAATATCACTCCACTACTTTTAAAAGTCCAAAATAAGTATACAAAGTACAAGTACTATATTTTTAGGGTTAAACATAGACCAAAAACTAACATGGGAACCGCATATAAATGAAATCTGCTCAAAGATAAGTACAACATGTTACGGAATAAAGCAATTAGGAGACACTATAACATGTGATGTATTACAACTTCTTTATTATAGATTGGTAAACTCAGTGTTACAATATGGCTTAATATTTTGGTGCTCATCATCTCATATGGTAAAAGCATTCATAGCACAAAAAAAGGTTTTACGTTGTATGAATAAATCTCATCCACTTTCAAGTTGTAAACCATTATTTAAAATGTATGGCATTCTAACGGTACCAAGTTTGTACATTTATCTACTACTGTTATATAGAATTAAGAATAAAAATTTGCTTATAAGAAATAATGAGGTGCACTCATACTACACCCGAAGAGGTGAAGATATACCGGGTGGCCACGAGTCAATGTACGCCCTCAATATTTTGGTTGTTTTTGTATTTAAAAATTTGGCTTTTGGCACAAATAAATTAGACAATAATAGGCTACTTTTAGACTAACAGGAATGAAAATATCACTTCCGGTTGAACCGGAAGTGACATCAACTTTTTGTTCTTAAATGGAATGACTATATTTTTTTGATGGTTTCTCATTAAGCATAAATTTCTCAGTGCAACGGTTTTTTCAGATGTAAAAAATTCCAAAAAATGAGTGAGATACGAACAATTTTTTAATTTTTTCAAAATGGCCGCGTCAGATGAATGCAATGTTTAAAAATGAATTATTATTTGTTTGCTTATAATTGTATTGAAACATTCTTTATAGGATTTTGCAAACAGCAGAAAAATTAACTATCTATAAAAGAAAAACTTTGTGTAGAAATATTAATGAAATCATTGCTTTCTTTCGATAACCTGAATTCTGGTTATGCTAGCAAGTTAAAATCCTAAAATGAATTTGTCTAATTTCTTATTTGACAATTCTCATTCTAACACTAGCATCGTAGGGGGTTATGTGGATACTAGTTTAATCTGCATGGCCGTAGGGGACTGTGTGGATGCTAGTGTTAGAATGAGAATTGTCAAATAAGAAATTAGACAAATTCATTTTAGGATTTTAACTTGCTAGCATAACCAGAATTCAGGTTATCGAAAGAAAGCAATGATTTCATTAATATTTCTACACAAAGTTTTTCTTTTATAGATAGTTAATTTTTCTGCTGTTTGCAAAATCCTATAAAGAATGTTTCAATATGAATGCAATGTAAGAAAATTACTAAGTAGGCTATGGAAATTATTAGTAAGGTTGCAAACTTGTCTGTAAAGCAGAAAATAGTTGTTTGAATGACTGATAGCTACCAATGTTTTTAGTTTTTTTTTAAGAAAGCGGAATTTCATTTTCATTTTCTTAGGGATCCTACGGAATTTTTTTTAATGGAACTGTGCTATTTCTTTTATTAATCAGAAATAATGATTCATAAACTATAATTTTTTCGCCATTAATCAGATCTTAACGATATCCTTCGTAATAATAGAAGTATTTTTAAAAAGTAAACACATATTAAACAAGAAATAATTTTAATAGGTATAACTTTACAACCATGAATAAATTACCAAGAATAACAAAACTATTTAAAACCTAAATTATAATAAACCATTATAAAAATTGTTCAAACTGTTCACCGTTATGATTAATACACAGAGTAGCGCGACTTATCGTTGCACGTCTAATATTCTGTAATTGTTGAAGTGTTATTTGTGCAATTTCTTGTCGAACTCTTTCTTCCAGATCTTGTCTTGTGGTTGGATCAGTCACGTAGACTTTATTTTTCAAATGCGCCCAAATAAAAAAATCAAGTGGGGTTAAGTCAGGCAACCTTGCAGGCCATCTGACTGGACCATGGGTCCCAATCCAACGATCTGGAAATAATTGATTTAAGTAATCCCTAACGATAATAGCATTGTGTGGTCCAGCCCCGTCTTGTTGGAAGTAAACCTCGTCAATATTGGTATTGGGAATTTGATTAATCCGTGGAACAATTATATTTTGGAGAAATTCTAGATATCTTCGTACAGTTAGAGTTTCGTTAAAAATTATTGGACCCATGATATGGTCACCCAGTACGCCTAACCAAACATTGAAGCCAAACCCCTCCTGAAAACGCCCCTGTCTCATAATGTGAGGATTATCAATTGCCCAATATCGAGTGTTGTTTCGATTAAATAACCCAAGGTTTGTAAATCTCGATTCATCAGTGAACAAAATGTTTTTGATAAAATTCTCATTTCTTAATTGGCGTAACTGTAACCAATAACAAAAAGTTATTCTTCGTTGATAATCATTCTCATACAAAAATTGATGCAATTGATATTTATAAGAACGATAGCTGTGTTTCTTTAAAATTTTTCTGGCTGATTCTTTGGAAACTGGTAATTCATGTTCAATTTGTCTTATCGAAATGGTTTTGGATCAACATGCACTAAAGCTAATACATCAATTTCCATTTCTTCATCCACAATAAATCTTTCTTCAATTTCTACATTAGGTTCAGTTCTAAATTGTTGCTCCAACCAGGTGAAATAGTTTCTCGGAAGTTGTCTTCTTTCTGCATATCTCCGTCCATACAGATTTTGTGCTCTAGTTGCATTACGTCGAGTCTCTCCATAAACAATGATCATGTCAACTTTTTCATCTCTTGAATAATTTTCAGCCGTTTTATATTAATTTTCTTGTTTATAACAACTTTAATACAGTTGCCTCAGAAAATTAGTGAGTAGGTCAAGACTAATTCAATTGTTGCGAATGTCTGTCATTTTCATGGCTATCTGCAATATTAGATTTAAATGTAGATAGGTACCTTATTAAAATGATTTGTTGGCACTTACTTTTTAAAAATACTTATATTATTACGAAGGATATCGTTAAGAAATGATTAATGGCGAAAAAATTATAGTTTATGAATCATTATTTCTGGTTAATAAAAGAAATAAGCACAGTTCAGTTAAAAAAAATTCCATAGGACCCCTACGGAAATGAAAATGAAATTCCGTTTTTTTGAAAAAAACTAAAAATACTGGTACCTATCAGTAATTCAAACAACTATTTTCTTCTTTATAGACAAGCCTACAACCTTATTAATAATTTCCATAGCCTACTTAGTAATTTTTTTACATCGCATTCATCTGACGCGGCCATTTTGAAAAAATTAAAAAATTGTTTGTATCTCACTTATTTTTTGGAATTTTTTACATCTGAAAAAAACTGTTGCACTTAGAAATTTATGCTTAATGAGAAACCATCAAAAAAACATAGTCATTTCATTTAAGAAAATAAAGTTGATGTCACTTCCGGTTCAAATGGAAGTGATATTTGCATTCCTGTTAGTCTAAAAGTAGCTTATTATCTAATTTATGTGTACCAAAAACCAAATTTTTAAATACAAAAACAACCAAAATATTGGGGGCGTACATTGACTCGTAGCCACCTGGTATATCAACCCTACTCGAGACTGTCAATTGGCCAACACTCTTCAGAGTATATGGGTATAAAATGTATCAATAAAATTAATCTTGTGACAGAAGTAAAGAATGTTAAAGATATCAAGACTAAGGCACATAACATGTTATTAACTAACACATTCTACACTATGAATGAGTTCTTTCAATACTGTGAAAATAATAAAGGCAAATCTGAATATTATATAAACTGTAATGTCATTATATTTTGTTTATTTGTCCATATACACTTTTTTAATATGTTTTTCATGTAACTTCTAAAGCTCAAATTTTTATTGTAATGTAAAACTCTGACAGAAATATTATATTTTCATGACTAGTCTGGTAAGTTAATACTTTTGTATCATATAAACTTTTATGACGAATAAAGTACTTTACTTACTTACTTTACTATAGTGTTATACAAAAATTGAGAAATTTAAGTATGAAATGCGAGAAATTATATTAAAAAATTATTAAATGATGGGGTGTAGGTATGTACTATACTAAATTTTTAATTCTGTATGTAGACATTTTTTGTTTTTTTATGAATTTTTCTAATTTTAATTAGGTAAAACGGGCATTAGGTTACTTTGAACTCTCTTTAGGGTTAAGTGGTAGAACAGGATCATATCCTGAACTTTGCCCTTATAAATGAATTGTAAATTTTATGTAATTATGTTACAAAATAAAGTCCATTTATTATTATTATTATAGTGCCAACGCAGCATTCTCAGTCGGGGCAGCTTGTATCAGTCTCCTGGTATGTATATGCGTGCTCCGTAATGACGCGGCGGTGCGCACAATACATGAAGAGGTCGAAATTATATGATATTTGGCCTGAAGTGGAGAACTGCCTCGCCGCGATGACTCGATCAGCCCTCAGAATTAAGCAACCAGCAAATGTAATCACTTGCAACTAAACTAGCAAAAAGTTCCGTTTGAACTTTCTTGTAGTCAAGAGAAAGAATTTTGACCGGTGGCTATTTGTCATTGTTTCGGTATTTGTAACTCGGCATATCAGTCAAAAGGGCAGTTCTCCATCATATTTACTTATTTCAACTGGAAGACAAAAGAAACTGTCTCACTGCGAAGACCGAGCAGTTTTTCTTTACATGTACGAAGCTTGATTTGAACCCTTTAGAAAATGTAAAATGTTCCATCACCCTGAACTTTTCTTCTCAACTCTCCCAGAACTGATGAGAAACTCTGGAATTATCTTCGCTAAAGTAACTCGAAAATCTTGATAGCGGGCTGCAGTACTAAAAGATTCAATTCAATCATTTGTACAGGGTTCAGACTTTGCGAAGCTGAAAAAATTCCCTGAATTTTTCAGGTTTTCCGTAACCAAAAATATAATTTTATATACATATTTTAGTAAAATAATTTTTAACTCGACATAAAATAATTCCTTAAATTGAACTGAATCAGTGAAAATTCTTAAGAACTCTATGGTTTTCCATATCGAGATGCAGAATTCCCTGATTTTTTATACAATTTATAAAATTCCCTGATATTTCCAGGTATTTCTTAAAGATTTTTAAATTCCCTGAGTTTTCCAGGTTCTCCAGGTTTTCCATATGAGTCTGAACCCTGTATGTATGATAACCTGAAAGTTAGTTCTAATTGGAAATTAACGAGTAATTTTTATGACAAATTTCACAATCGAGATTAATCTAATCAACACTAGACTAAACTAGACAAACTCTAATTAATTACTGCTATTGTGGTATGGAGCATTCTGATCATTACTAACCTAACTTTTCCAAAATAACGGCCTTATATCTTCTCAAGTCTTCCTCTCGTACGGCCTCTAGAAGATGTCGCAAGAGTTCATGTGAATCATGTTGATCGCCACCTCCAAACTGGGGCATTTTATTAATCAGTCTCGAAAGTAGCATCCTTGGGTTAAAAACTTCCGCCCTACCACTCTGAAGTTCTCGTAAAGTTTCTGCTAAGGTTGCAGTTAGAGGTCTCCATTTTTCCAAGACACCTAAAACAAATTACAACTATTGTTATTATTTTAACCATGATTTTAACTTTGACTTGTCTGTGTAAATTAAATTAACATATGTTATGCATTACACCCCCGTATGATATGCCTATGCCTAATAGTGACTGGAAACTTGTAAAAAGAGAGTGTGGTGGGAGAAGATTCTCGATTGTGTTCTGGATGATTCTGGAGGCAATTTCAGAGCATATAAGGCGCGATTACCGGCGGAAGAGGGAGAAGTTTATAAAAGTGAAGTTTGGTAACGAAAAAGTGAGGTTAAATATCAAGTAAACAAAGTGTAAAGGTTATTTTGGTTAATTAAGAAGTATAACCAATAAATTATGTAATAAAGTGTTAGTGGTTTATCCCTTGTTAAAATTATTTAGAACCCACGGATTCATACAGGGTGTTTCCTAAAGGGTGAAAACTCGTAACACATGCTTATTTAAATTCGAATATTTTGTACACATAATTTAAATTTATATTTCTTTCTATTCATCTATATCTAAGACACATTTTGTGTCTGATTTGACTATTTTATCCTACACTGTTTTATATGGCGTAACTGAATAAAAATGTATTATTATTATTAATCCCTTTTACGATGGATCGCTGTGCTTCATAGCGTGTTCTGTATGTTACTGACTATGCCGTAGCTTGTTATTTAAAAAAAATAACAGGCTTATAGGTTATGTGCAAGGTTTCTAGCAGCGCCGCTTGCGGCCAATGATATAAAAAATTAGACCCCAATCTGTCAGTGTTACGTATGGAGGATTATTTTTAAGAAATATATATTTTTTACTGTAGTTGTAAAATTAATATTACTTATAAAAGATATGTAAAAATTCTGCATTTAAACATTTTTTTTTCATTTTTAGATTTGAGTGTGATAAAGATATAATTGTTCTGACATTGACAGCATAACCTACTGACGTCACGAGTCGGTGAAGCGCTTTCTACTAAAACCTAATCTTTAACATTAAATATCTAAAGATTGGATATACGTATGAAGCTGAAATTTTAACAGCTTATCAAGATGATTGAATACTACTGAATACCATAAAAAAATTACGGAAAAAGAATTATCGGTAACAAGCCCATTAAAGTCCAAAGGAAATGGGTAAAGATCCTTTTTCTGCCTATCTCAATCATAAAAATAAAGTTTTTGTTTGAGCCATTCCTTTATATAATAATATGTTTAGATAAAATTGACAAAAAATATCCTGCAGTAAGTTGCATTAAAATAGAGCATGTTTGTTGGTTTTCTGACTCTGACATTTTTTTCGAACTTTCAGTGACTATTTCATTATAAAGCACTCAATGAACCACAATTAATTCACGCTTAGAAAGAGCTTATAAATTCTATTATTATAAGAAAAAAATTTGTAGTGGTTCATGGTGCGCTTTATAATGAAATGTCATTGAAAGCTGAAAAAATCGTGAGAAATGTTAGAAAACTAACAAATATATTGTGAGACATTTTAATGCAACTTACTGTAGGATATTTTATATCAATTTTATCTAAACATATTGTTGAATAATTTAAACTTTAACTAAAAATAAATATAAAAGAATGGATAAAAAAAAAAACTTTTTATTTTCACGATTGTGTTAGGCAAAAAAAGGCCGATCTTTACCCACCTCCTTTACCAATTAGAGACAAGGACACACGTTCCCTAGCTTTACAAACACTGCATTTTAAACTGAGATAAGCTATAATAAATAATGCATGGGAAAATATTACCCATGATTATTGCACGAATTTATTGAATTCTATGCCAAACAATAACAGAAGTTATAAATAGAAGCAATACCCAAATATTAATAGTTAAAACCGTTTATTCTTCACTTTTTTTAAATGTTAAATACCGAATTTTTTAACGTAGTGCAATTTGTCTCATTGATCATCCAATATATATATATATTTTTTATTCTTTTAATCTATTCCTGACTTTTTTTTATTATTATTGATCATTAAATTATTTTTATTTAAAAAGACAATCAACACAAGGATGCCAGACCTGTATTTTAATTTTCTTATTATGGAGTTTTTAACGAAACTTAGAAAATAATGATAAGTTTTAGGTTTTTTATTTGCAAATACACTGAAGTATAATACCATTCAAGTAGGCAGAATTTTCATAATAACAAACCACTTTCACCTCCTCAATCTGCAAGTACAATGTGTACAAATCCAATGTCAAATTAACAATATCTATATGCAACTCTTGGAATAATAGATGAATGATGTAATCACTGGAAAATTTTATCTGAAGGTATCTTGTATGCCAATATATTTAAAAGTAGTTAGACTCACATTATGATTTCACATTTCAAACAAAAATGATGTATTAACAATTAATTTTTATTAATGTCTAGGAAATTACCATATTAAGATAATTTCAAATGTTTACTTACCATCCAATGGTGGTAACTCTACAACCTCTTTATTCTCCTGAGTCATTTTACCCCCTGGTAGCTGAAAATATTGTCCAGGTTCAGAGGTTTCCTCGAGCAATTGTAACAAATAAGGCGTCTGACCGAGGCACTGCATTACTGAATTGAAGAAGCAAGTATTTCCTAAATTTGATAAGCCCCTAGCTCTTGGAAGGCTTGAACTGAAAGAGTTTGTAATTTTTGGCATAGCTCCCGTATTACTACTATTACCAGTTAACTGTAAATTTGATGTAATATCTGAAACCTATAAAAATATTCAATTATTTCTATGAACACATAATAATATATGTTGATAAATTCAAATGGGGTTAGTTAGTTTATTATACATTAGTAGAGTCACAGACACTCAATACTTCTATAAAGCACGTTTGGTGTGACACTGACACCGGATAGTTTACAGAAACTCCAAAATACTGAACACTACAGTAACTTTTAAGTCTCCAGATGATGCCAACTTGGTTAGTGAAATATGTGGTGAGAGTAGCGTTCAGTATTCTGGTGTTTGTAAAAACTAGGTACTTTGTGTCATAAGCGATAATGTTACTATACTTACTCGATCAGCAATTTGTTGCATACTAGGTTGCTGCTTAATCTTATTTGATTCTGCCTGTTTCCTAAGAAATTCCACAGCCTCCTGCAACTTTCTTCTGCATGTCAAATTGACTTCATCATCACAATCATAACACCAAACGCTCCATACTGTCGTGTTAACACACATTGCGTGAGAATCTGAGTGAGGAGTGTTAAAATGTTTAAGGGCATGCATATTTCGCCCCCTTCCACATGCTTGATTTCCACATTTCAAGCACAACCACAATGATAAGTCGAACTCCATATCACCGATGACATTTTCAACTGGTAATTTCTTACATTCTTCACAATCGGTGAGAAATCCAGTACGAGTTAATGATTTTTTTATTCTCTGCAAGTCCACAGCTTTGTTAATGTGGCCACACTCTACATTATTTTGATTTTCATCTCCAGATTCGGATGATTCATCTCCATTGGGATCGCCCTGGTGCTTCTTTTTATTCATTTTTTTCTTTTAGGTTGATTTTTATGCTAATTGAACATTACAGGCTAACCTTCATCAACGTGTTATTTTTTTATGGTACAAAATATAATCGTAATTTTTAAATATATACTCTTAAATTACTTGTAATCAATTAATAATATATATCATACGTAAAAAAGACGCATTTAAGCCCACAAAACTCTTGAAAATCGACACAATTTTATTGTCCTTTTGACAATGCACTTATTATTTTCTAGTAACTTCTAATCTAGTTATTTTTCTCTTCGTGGACGAAAAATCCCTAGAATTTTTAGGTCAATTAGGAATTAATTAAACAGAAGAAAATAGTTGCTGAATCGCATATACGAGAAATCATTAATATGATATGTCAAGATAATAGATTTTTACTTCATTTTATGAGTCTATTAGATTGTCACAATATATACCAATTACGTGATGAGAAAAATATTTTTAAATTTAAACTTGGCGCCGTCAAATTATGACATGTTGGATTTTTTAATTATTAAATGCTTTCCATTCTTTGACAAAAGAAACAATAAGCGTTTTCGTGCTGAACTGTGGGGTGTAAGCGATCAGGGGACTACTCTGTGAATAGGAATCAAGAATTTTGTGAAAAATTCCTGGATTTAATTGGCTGCTTAGCTCATAGAGTGATTTTCAGTGAAATTGGCAAATAAAACAGGAACTTCTTATAAGCAATTTGTTCCAAACATTCAAAATTCAAACGCAACTGATCAAATCAGAACGTCACGAACTAGTTAAGTTAATAGTAGCTAATTTTCCTTTACAAATAAACATCATTGATCTAAGCTGCTTTCGTTCGGCAGAGTGATTCGTAATCATAAGGAACCTGTTTAATGTTTTGTCTCTGTTCCTACCATGCAATTTTGTATCATATGATTATTGTTCATTGAAATCCTGTTCATTATGATCACTGCAAACGAAAGCAGCTCTAGCTTCACAAGTATAACCAAACATGATTTCAATGATCATAATCATATGATACCATGATACAAAAGCTGCATTCGTTCGACAGTGATTCGTAATTATGTTTCATGTGTTGTCTCTGTCCCTACCATGCAATTTTGCATCATATGATTATTGTTCATTGAAATCCTGTTTATTATGTTCACTACAAACGAAAGCAGCTATTATTGCATGGTAGGGATAGGATAATCATAACGAACGAACGTACACACATGAAACAGGTTTCTTATGATCGAATCACTCTCCCAAAGGAAAGCAGCTTTGTATCTAATTAATGATTCAAAAAAATAATCTGAAAGGCATTATATCTTTTCAAATATTTTATTTGCTTTTCATATAGATATAATAATAATCGATTCACAAATTTTTAGATAAAATCTTGACTGTTACGAAATAATGAGTCCTTTCTAATAATTAATAATTTGATTCAACCAAGAACACCAATCTGTGCCAAATAAATGAGCAGAGCAGAACATAACACATAACCAAAAATTCCCCGATTAACTGAAAGACAGATTTTTTAGAAATTTTGGATAAAAAGGTTTATATTAACGCATTAATTTTAATTAAAATACAAACCAATTTTTTGTTTCAATATCTGACCAGATTTTTATTTTTAGAACAATGAGACACACAAGCTTCATTGCTAGAACCGTATTTGTCCATAATAACGATGTAGAAGCGGCCTGTAGAATCTTAAACAGGATTTTAGGAAGAGAAGATATATTAGACCAATTTCGTAGAACCCGCTTTTTTGAAAAACCGTTTCAGGTATTTAGGATTCATATCCGATAATTTTATACTTTATAAAACAGTACAGAATAGCCCAAAATTAGATTTTACCACAGCTTGATTACTAATTTGTCAGTGATTTTTAATGGTTTTTTTCTGTCTGTCAGTACAGGTTATTTACTAAGTACTATGTACTTTTATAAAACCACCTGAGATAAAAGTGACCGTTAAACTAAACACTGCAGTATTTTTCAGTTAAGGCATATTATTTTGCTAATTTCAATCGGCAAAGTGGTTTATATGTATTTTTTGGGGCGTCAATAAACGTGTTTTTTTTTTATTTGAAAGAAGACATACACTTCTATTCCCTGTGTGCGCAAAGAGATAGGTTTTTATCTTAATTAAGCTCGCTCGGTGCCCATCTTTAAAATAATAGAGGTATGCCCACCAATAAATACATAGGTACATATTATTAAACGGTGCGAATGTTAAACTATTTATGGCATATATGAGCAATATTTGAATATAAATAAATGTAAAAATCGCTGCAAAAAATATTGGCAGTAGTAGAGAAATATGATTTTAGAGTATTTTGTACACTCAGAAGATGAGTTGAAATTTCTTACTCAAATATTATGTTCTACAGGTAAAATTACCATGTCTTTTTTTCAGTTCAGGAGACGCATCAATTTTGAACGATGTAAAGCTATTTACAATGAAGATATGGATAGAAAAATACAGTTTGTTTTAAGAAAGAACAGAACTGACCCCTTTCCAGGATCTTCGTAAATAAAACTGCAAGTAGCGTTTTTAAGTTTACTTTTTATTATTATTATTGTATATATTAATAAACATATATCATTCATGACTAATTTATAATTAATAAAAAAAAAAACCTAAAATAAATCTTAACTTATGAAAAAGGGTTTAAATTTTTATCACAATCTTCATAGTCTTCCCTAAATGGGTTATTTTTGTCTAAGTCATCGTCAACTTCACCGAATGGGTTTTTAGACTCGTCATAGTCATCTTCAAATGGATTGGCAGAGACTACAGGCACTTTTTTAGACTCGTAACTTTTTGGTGTCAATCGAGTCATATTGGCTTCCAACGACGAACTGTACCTAGAAAGATAAAAACTAAATAATTGATTTGAACATAAAATATACATTCGCAGCTAGAAACTATTCAACAAATACAGAATCCCGCTCTCCCATCGTTTACTTTGTCACATTTTCGGTAACCCTCCTCTCCCACCTAGAAGTGAACGTATATGTTGAACAGCCCCTTAATGCCTGCATGAAGATAGTTTAAATTTGTGGCAGTAGATATATACCGCTTTGACCATATTGCACAGAGCTGGTTCTAGACAATTTTTAAGTGTAAGCGGAAGATATTTTATCACCCTCCACCCCAATGATAATAAAAGTGTAGGAAGTTGTAGTGGAGAAAAATTCTGACAATAATTATTACAATTGCAATTTTCTTCGATATCCATATAGGGACATTCCGATACCACAAAAGTATCGATATTATAGATCCAGAGCCGCCAGACCTACGTCATTTTAGCAAAGCTAATATTTTGACATTAAATAGTGTAATATGTAGTTAAGAACGTATGCATATTTGCTAACTTGAAAGCGGGGCCCTTTTAGAAATAACACGTAAAAAAGGTACAAAAAAACCTTACTACATTAGAGTATGATAGTTGGTTTTCATATATGTTTGACAAAATACTGGTAAAAACCAACATTCATTATTGCCAGATACTTTCCGTGGGCCTTAACTTCCGCCAGACGCTTTAAAGCTCGAAAAAACCCAACCTAACCTAACACATAGTTGGTAGTAGATATGATTCCACAGTTATGTTAGGTTCGGGTTTTTTTAAGCTTTAAAGCGCCTAGCGGAAGTTAGGGTCCACGGAAAGCGTCTGGCAATAATGAATGTTGGTTTTTAACAGTATTATTAAGGTTTTTTCTGTACATTATGTACCTGTTCTCTGTAAAAGGGCCCTGCTTTCTAAACAATAAGTCAGACATCGTATCTGCGACTGCAAGTCGTTTCATATCACTTCAAATTTTTATATTATTAATTCTTCTAATTAATAATTGGGAAAAAGTGGGTGCCCCCTTGGCAACAAGCCTGTTTTATATCTATGCTAGTAATCAACAAATAACTTTTACTATTGTTATGTATACCTTTGTTCCTGCACTCGTATTCGTCCTTCTGCAATAGGAACAATTTTGGAAGAGCTTTTAGCCTCTGTCTGCCTTATCCTCGCTTCAGCGCCATGACCGTAATTCATTACAACTTCAGGTTTTCTAGTCACAGGCTTAACGACGCTGCTTTTCTCTGGTAAACTAAGATTTTTCTCCATTGCTTGGTCCGTGATAACCTGGAACATTAACAAAACAACAGTTTATACAGCATATGTCATTTCCTTGCTTTATTACCTTATACTTATTAAAGACTCCTCTACCAAAATACTCCGCGGCAACCGTAAAACCATCGTGTGCTTTTTCCAGCTGTGAATGGAAAGTTTCATGTAGATCTTTGTTGTACTCTCTAGCCTTTAGAAGCTCCAGGAGATTTTTGTTCTCTGGTTGGCACGTGGGGCATTCATTTTCATCGTCGGAAAAGCTTTGGAAGCAGTGCTGATGGAAACTGTGTTGGCATAGGAAGTGAATTGTTGGCAATTCCAGTGGATGATGACAAGCTGCACATCTGCAATGGAAATATTTTAATCATAACTGAGCTTTGTCTCATTTTTTAATTCAGTGTAGTCGAATTAGCATTTCTGAAAAGTTTACCGAATGAATGGATTTTCACGAAACTTTCTGGATTCTGTTCGTATTGATGTCTAGATCAAACTCCCTCCAAAAAAGTTTTGCCTGTATTGCAATTGTTTTAAACAATGTAAACACTAGTAGTACTAGAAAAAGACGGATCGAGGTTTTACTAGATTCTGCCAGATACCTGTACGAGAAGGTTGTGGAAATGGGTAGACCTTTCAAGAAATTTCTAGATGCATTTTATGGTGTATATAAGGAAATCAATTAATGTGGGAAGACAGTTTTTAAATGAGTTGTGTCAATAATTATCTCTTTCGTATAGGATAAATCTAGCATTTTGACTCTATTAAGGCTATATCTTTGTTCTTACCAAAAGTATAAATATTCTCAAGGGTACTTCGTAACTTTTCAGTATTTTTGTTAGTGTTTTTGAGTGTTAACTTGGAGAAACAGTTTTAAGTTATCTCCACACAACAAAAATTTTGAATTTTTAATATAAGTGGAGATTGACAAACAGTAGAAACAGCAAGGGCCCTAATATCGAACTTTGTGGTACTCCAGATGTTGGTATAGAGATTAAATTTGACAGTATGTGAAGATACAATATATTTAATATTATGTAATTTAAAAAAGATATTACCTGGATCCTTGGATAACAATAACTCCACTTTTAAGGGTTTCTAGGTGCTGTTTCAATTTATCAGTGTCCTTTCTGTAATTTAATGTTAATTCAGACACTTCCTTTGTTTTCTTTTGTTCTTGTCTTAGTTCATGAGTGATGTAGGATCGAACATGACCCAAACTGACTTCGGCATTGCCAGTACCTACAGCATCGATTACCAGCTGGGGAGAAAATAGCTTTTCTTTGGCTATTACTGTAAGAATCTGAGGAATACAGTAAATTAGTTTGTATTTCTAATGCAGCCCTTATTTTGGATTACTGTGGAAAAGCACTTCTTAAACTAATTTCACTCAAATACCATTTATTTGTTTTTAATTTTCATGGCAGTTTAAAATACTTGATTTACCTCATTTAATAAGTCCATGGGAGGATTCTTTGTATTTCTGACGCAGGACCAGAGAGCTTGAACCCATAGAGTTGGATCTTGATGACCAAACCTTCTACAGCATGCTAAGACTGAATTGGAATCATTTTTGGAGATATGATATCTAAGGGAATTTTAAATTAGAAAATATACACAAACATTACCAATTTTTGTCATTATTAGGTATTATTTTATTCTGAGCAAAAACATCAAACGTCAATAAAACCAAAAGGTCAATTTACCTCAAAATCTGTTGATATAATTTTTGTTCTTCGTATAAATACAAGATTCCTTCTCTAAAAGAATGCATATAGCAAACAACCAGAGCTTGAGATTTATCATATTTCACATCAGGGCTCTGCAAAATTTTCAGGATCTTCTGCGCCAGTTTATTCTTATCTCCTATATTTTCTAAATTCGACCACACATGTAAATAATGTTCGAGAAGTGTATTATACACCGGAGTACTCAAAACACACCCCTCGTTTATTAGATGTTCCAGAAACTCAACTAATCGCTCCGAGTTATTCAAAAACAAATGAATGTAGTCCTCAGGATCAGCCCTTAATGTTACATCAAAATCACCAGTGATCATACTCTCAGAAATTAGAGGGGCATTATTGGGTTTGTAATTAGTACACAGTCTTTTTAAAAGCTGTGTGCTCTCGTATGGAACATTTTCTACGAGAATGTTTCCATAATTTTTCATGTAGTGCTCTGCATCTTCGAAGTTTAGATTGGCAATATAGTCTATAACATCAGAGTATTTCTGATGATCTTCTATTTGAAGTTTGATGTACCAATCGTGTTTTTCGTGTTTCTTTGCCAACATCAGGGCCTCTGCTGGACTTCCTTGTCTAAAAACATATTTTGAATTTTAATTCATCATTTGTTTTAGGAGATATACTTCTAATATATCAATGGATGTATGTCATCACTACAAATACTGTCATAATTCACTCGAAATGTAGTCAACTTGCCAATATACAACTCAAACATGTTGAGCCTTTACTTTAAGTAACAACATACCAAGAACGAAGGAGTGGAAAAAATCGAAAAAAATACGAGTTCATTAAATGATGATATTGAAAGTTTGACAATTACATATGAAAAATCTTAGCATTTTTGGCACGTGCCTACACATGTGATCAATGTGTACAAAATGATAGTGATAAAGACAAACTACACGCTTGGAACCTGAATTCCTCCACATATCATAAGGGGATCACCATTAATTTTATAGTTGTATAATAATAAAATGGGTTTTCAAGTAAAAGTTACCATCTTACATTTTGAAACATTTAAAAGCTTATTCAAATTACATCAATGATTAACTTTATCTAAAATACTTTGCAAGTTATGATAATCACCTATAGCACAAATTGAAGAGTATATTCTTAAATAATCAGCAAATGTTAGTCTATTACAACCTCTAGTAACTTAGTTAAATCATAGCTATATATTAAAAAATCGAGTGGTCCGAGGTTAGACCCTTGCAGAACTCCAGATGTAGATATAAATAAATTTTATTTAACATAATTATAAGAGACATATTGTTTTCTGTTTAAAAGATATTACTCGGATAACTTTAACAGATATGATGTAAGAACAACCTTTCAAGTTTGTTTAATAAGATAAACAACTCTTCGCTGATTTGCTGAACTTCTTATATAATCGTTCTATAGAACACTCTCCGCATTTTTTATCGTAAATAAAAAAGTCTGCCAGGAGTATAATAATGTTAGTTTGTGTTAGCGAGTGACGGCCTCATCTAACTGCGAGATGAACGAAATCCGCCAAAGCTTGGTCCAAATTTATTGCTGTTAAGTTGATAAACATTAGGGACTATTGCCTAATTATCCAGTTTTGCAATGTAACAATATTATATAATAAATATATAAATTTAATGAATTTAAATAATTAATAACTGTTTTTATTTATTGATCGATTTTATTCAAAAATAATAGGATCTTCCTCTAGCTAACACTAACTTACTGTCCAAATCTCAGTACAATCCGACTTTTCGATCTTAAGTTATGGTGCTTACAAGAAATGTGATGGACGGACGGACGGACAGGCAGACACAAGGGCAGACAGACAGACAGGCAGACATTTTGAAAGTTGTTAAGAATTCGATTACCAACACAGCAATATGAAAATTAGAATTGCAACAGATTGATCAATTTTTATTGCACAACAATAAAAAAAAATTGAAAATTTATTAAGCTACATATTTGAGATTGAAAATTTCCATAATTGCAATATTTTTCGACATTTCGATATTTTATATTCTTATTTATAGCTTATTTGACTCAACCATAAATATCCTAAAATAATAATAACAAAATACTTCTCGATTTACAACATACAAACTTCTTAAATACAACACTTTGAACCAGAACTGTGGTTTTTCTATCATTTTATTGACAAAAAGAAAGCTAAGCACTTACCGACAAACCTTTATAGCAATATCAACGTCATAGTTTAAATCTCCCTCTTTCATCAAAATGAACTCCTTCAAACTGTCAGTTTGACCTACAGAATTATTTAGTTTGGTGTAACAGTTCAAAAGTAAGGTTGTGTGATCTTCGGTTGCATGCCCCTGTTTGTGCAAAGCCTGTAGGTACATCGTTAACTTTTCGATGTGTTGTGATTCTAGGAATTTCCTGATGACATAGCTGGGTTCCAGTTTACCGATAGTTTTTATATATTGCTCAATGGCCCCAGAAAAATCACCTGCAAGAAACATTTGACATTTATGCCTTATTTTTGTTACGAATAACTGCCGACACCCTGACTATAAGGCAAAGATGTGTGTGTGTGTCTGTGTGGACTTTTCCATTATTATCATCAGTGATCGGAATTTGGGTTTAATTTTCAAGTGGGTCATTACAAGGATATATTGAAATAAGCACAATGTTTAATTCACTGAAAAATAAATAAATTTTGATTTATTGTTCGTGTAGTATAAATTATATAATCTATCTATACAAAAAACATGATTTAAGATAAAGAAACAGAGAGTGTAAACAATGCACACCTGCAATACGTGGCTGACATGCCAAACATTATTTACTATTTACTCGTCTTTAAATTGAATGGACGTGGCACAGGGCCTAGTTTATGATTGTGTTTACTGAAAGAATGACTTATTGTTAATATGCCGCGTTTTAGCCCGAGGAAAAGTACTGTCGAAAAATGGGTTAAGCCTTATAAAGAACTACATTTTGATGGCGAAAAAATTATTTGTAATATTTGTGATGCCATAATAAGGCGTACACAGAAAAATGTTGTTTTAAAACATGTAAATAGCTACACACATGAGTGTAATACAAAAAGGGAAAAGACAGTTTCAAAGGACGAATTTTATTTCGATCTGGCTCTTTTGTTAATATCTTTAAATGTTCCATGGAGTGTACTACAGAACGCTCATTTTGCACATATTCTAAACAAATGTTGCATGGGGCAACATGTCCCAAGTGAAAGCCTGCTTCGTAAAAAAATTCTCAGTGAACTATATGAGGAAAAACTGGAAGGTATTCGGAGTGATCTTCAAAATGACTGGTTTTGGGTTACAATAGATGAAACGGCAGACTTTTTAGGAAATAATGTTGCCAATTTATTAGTAACAAAATGACATGTTGATGGTCCTGGGAAGTGCCATTTAGTAGATTCTAAGGTTTTAGAAAGGGTCAGTGTTTAATTTTTTTGAAAACACCTTCAAATGGCTTTGGCAAGACGACCGAACAAAATTTAAAGAAAGTTGTTGTTTTTACTAGTGATTCAGTGTCTTACATGCTAAGTGCTGGAAAAAAAATTAAAAACAAATACCCTCAAGTGTTATATGTTACTTGTTTAGCGTATGCCTTATGCCGCATATTCAAAAAAGTACGAGATTTTTTCACAAATGTTGACAAACTTATTGCTAATAAAAAGAATTTTTTCTAAAAGCTCCTAGTAGGATAAAACATTTCCAAGAAAAATGTCCCAATTTGCCGCTTCCTCCAAAACCAGTGATCACACGTTGGAGAACGCAATATGTTACTACCATGTTAACTTCAACTCACTAAAGGAATTTATAGACACCTTAAATGAAGATGCTACTGCGATTAAGCAGAATTTAATGAATATTTCAAATATTGAAAATGATTTAAAATTTATATTCGAACGTTTTAAAATATTGACAAGAATTATTATTGAAGCTGAACATCAAAAAATCAAAAGCAATTGTTATTGATGGTGAGCCGTTAGAGTGGGTTGAAGGATACAAGTACCTAGGTGTTATCATCGACAGAAAGTTAAAATTTAAAGAACATATTAACTATGTGATTAAAAAAATCGGTGCTAAAATTGGCTTCATGACCCGTGTTAGCAACAATCTAAGTATGGAATTGAAAATTAAAATTTATAACGCAATAGTACTACCACATTTTAACTATTGTTCGACAATATTATACATGGCCAATAGCGCAGAGCTAGATAGGCTGCAAGTTTCGCAGAATCGTGGAATGCGAATTTTAAAGTTGGATCCCTATGCAGATATGGACGATATGTTGAAGACACTGAAATGGTTAAATGTGAGGCAGTTTTGCCAATATAGTGTGCTTGTCTTTATTTTTAAAATAATAATTTAACTGGACTAGGTTTAAGGCATTTGCTAATAACAAATCGTGAAAAGCATGAACATTACACCAGAACTGGCAAACAGTTTTATATACCGTCAGTTAAAACAGAGCTATTAAAGAACAGTATATTTTTCAATGGTGTAAAAGATTACAATGGTTTACTAGAGGAGATAAAACAAGCTGGAAATTTACTTGTCTTCAAGAGGAAACGTAAGAATTATTTGGCAAATTAAATGCAAATGTGCAATTTATTTACTTGTTAAATATCCCGACCAAAGTTATTGTTAGTTTATTAATGTTTTAGGATAAAAATAATGTTTACTATATGTTAATATCATTGTTTCTATTAGTTTTCTTTGCTAAATAAAGTTTCTGTATATATAGAAAACCTTCAATGTCCAAATTTGTCCTTGGAAGAAACATTTAACAAAGTAGATACTGCTCAAAAAACAGTGATTATACATATAAAAAAAACTGGGTTGCTGTTTTACAAAGGAATCCGGACTTGGAGGCGTATTTACCATTAGCAAAAAAATTTTAACGGAACCAGATGCCTTCCTTGATCAGGTGCCTATGAATATCTTTAGATATGCTTCCCTCACTTCTGTGGAATGCGAAAGATCATTTTCGACCTTAAGGTGGATATTTACTGTCAAAAGAAATGGTCTTTCATTAAAATTTAGAAAAAATACTTATTGTATACTTTGAAACTATGAACACTCAGTAAAAATACAAAATTTGAAACTTGAAAGTGCTGTGCGGATTTATAACAATTTATGTGTGAAATATGTGTACATACATTTATTATGCCAAAATACATCATAAACTCATAAGGTAGGTTCGTATTACATTTAATTTTGTAAGAGAGAACAAACTTACATTTAATATTTTGATGTAAAATATATGTGCGCCACTGGAATTAAACCCAAATTCCAATCACTAATTATAGTACAATAATAAAATCATTTACCTTTATCACACAAATGATCTCCATATTGTTTAAATATATTCACCAGCCCATCAGAATCATACTGTTGTGACTTTGCTATCCGGATAGCGACATCGTACAAGTTCTTTTTAAACAACAGAGACAATTTTGACTGTAGATCCTTCTCGTCTAAATGATACATTCTATTGTCCTCATCGAGGATATAAAATGCTCCCCATTCGCTTAAAATAGCCTTTATCTTTGGCATGGTGGCAGAAAAAACTATGAATTTGTTGTGTATATCAAGAACGGTTATCAAATCTCCTTGAGTGGCGTTATTTTGGAGATCATTTGGCATCGTGGTCAAAGCAGCAGGTCGACTAGTTTTCGAAATAATTATAAGGTAGGTTCTGAACCATTCTAGCATTACTTTTTCTCCTTCTACGGCATAACAGGGACCTCTGCCGTCTGAGGTATAGCAGTATATGGCCTAAAACATTATAGTAAAGCGGTCATGAATTCGGTTTTTGGGAGGGTCTGTCAACTGGCGATGCCATGGTTGATTTTATAAATGGACTTTATGAGCATCTAAAATCAAGTGATAACACGATAGGGCTGTTCTTGGATCTAAGCAAGGTATTTGACCTCAGGGATCGTGACCCTTAAACTGATGGTTCAGGAGCTCTTGAAGATAGGTACAGTTACATGGAGGTACATGGTGAATGTTCAAGGTCATTCAAGAATACTGTTGGCATACCACAGGGGTCAGTCTTAGGACCTCTCATGTTCAGTATGATTTACTTCAATTTATTGAATTTGGGAAAGTTGTTATGTTTGCTGATGACAACACTTTTCACGCATTAACAGAAAATCAGGATAGGATTACGATAATATCTACTGGTATTGCATTTGGTATGTTGGAAACAAACATACATTAAACAATAACAAAACAGTGTTTGTCAACTTTGAGCTGATAAATGAGTTTGCTAATAAAGTTTAAAAATACATTACAGCAAAAACATAGTCATAACTTTTTAGGATTAAATATTGAGTGTCTTAAAATGGCAGGGTCAGATAGATAATCAATTTTTGTGAAAAAGATTCTTACATCATTCCTTCCAATCATAAAATGGCTCTCCTGCATAGATTCCGCTAAAACGCTGCACTTTTTCGTACACCCTATGTTATCCAATTGATACTAAAACATTTTAAAGAATTATTACTTCTTAATTGTACATTTTAATTGCAACATTTACCTTCTGTTCTTTGTCCTTCTGAGTAATATTATACACATTAACTGAGGTATCTGTCGCCACAAATAAAAATATATTTACTGCTGTTGATTTGAAAGCTAGTCCTGTTATCATCGAGCTTGAATTTCTAAGAAGCTTCTGCTTGGAGCTTCGATCCCTTGTAATATCCCCTCTATCAAAAAATAATATTAATGGTAATAATCCACTTACATATTTATACAACATACCGATAAAGAAGCAGGGAACCATCTACAAATCCAACAGCCATTAATTGAAGACTATCATGGACACATAACGCACTTGCTTGAACAACCTTATTACCAGGAATGGCTCTAGTTATTCTATAGCAATAAGGGACTCCATTTTTATCAATTCTGCTGGTATCCCAGACCTTAATTAAAGGATTTATACCAGGTTCATCATGCTGAAATATCCAAATAGATCAATTATATAAAAGTATATAACTGATTTTCAATGGTCCTACCCCAATTGTTACTAATAATGGAGAATTCCTCAGTTGGTGTAAAAAGTCTACACTAATTTCATATCCTCTGAAACTTGTAACATACCACGAACGGGAAATTATGTAAATCTGACCCAATGAATCACCTAGTACTAGGTGATTGTTACCGCTGGAAGTTGTGCTTACTTTACTGTCCTGAAAATGAAAAATGCACGATGAAAATAATGTTCTTTCTTTTAATATGTAAAGAGCAGCATACAGATCTATAAATTAGTGTTAAAATATTACCTTGAATAATTCGGCTATTTTCCCATCATCCACATCCTTTTTTAAATCAAAGAAATGGAACTTTCGCCACTAAAAATTTAATTAAAAATTATTTATAAAGGAAATATTTATAGTTTGTGCTATTACCTCCAAAAACGCCATATTTAAATGAAATACTAGCTTCCTTTTTTATCTAATATCTAAATTAATATTTACATTACGAATGAGTAAAAATTTCCAAGTTTTTGTTTATCAAGACAATTTTCGTTTGACAGTTATCACTTGTCAGAGTCAGACATCTGTCAATAAGAAATGGTGTTGCCAAATTGTGTTCTGTGACCAAGTTGCTGTTGATCTACTATCCACCAGGAAGTAGTTCCATCATCTAAATTTAGAACTTTAATTAAAACTTAACTGTATTACGAACAACACAGAAGACAGGAACTATATAGTTGGCAATGACACAACACAATTAGTTCGTTTTAAAAAGGAAGATGAGTATTAATAAATAATAATGTGGCATTCTCTTTAGTTTATTAGTTTCAGCTATGTATACCATTAGTTCAAATTCTCATTTATACAAGTAGCCACATTGTTAAATAAGAATTGTAGCTAAAGTTAAGTTTCAAAAGTACAACTTTTCTTTTTATCAAAATTCTGTTTAGACATTTAGGCAAAGAATTTATATAAATTCCTTGCATTTAGGTCATTTTTCGCAGAAAATTTTAATTGCTTAAATAGATACATGCTTTCTATGATTTAAAATAAAAAACAATTAATTAGTACTTCAGCATTTTAGCTTCGTTGACGACATCACTGAAAGGTACTTACATATGCCGTACTATGATTTGAAAAAAAAAACATAATTAGTACTTGAGCATTCTAGCTTCGCAGTTTTCTTTAGGTGTCATGATTAATACAATTTCGAACATCTGATGATGCCAGATCAGTTGGAGAAACATTCGTCAGTGTCCTTTCTTTTATTTATAATATTTGGCCGGACGTTTTGAGATCCATGAACTGTTCTGATTGGCCTCCCTCTGCTGTATACCACGTCTGTCGACATCACGTCATCTGTTCGAATACCTGATGCATGGTTATATAGACCAAAGATGAACTGGGGTACCACAGGGTTCCACCCTGCGGGTGAAACCCTGTGGTACCCCCAGTTTATTTTTCATGGTGACAGACTTTCTACCATCCAATGTCACTGTTTGTGTTCTGTTTTGTAAATATGACACAACCCATTCATGTGCGACTACTCGAACACCAAGCTTTTGGGTTAATAGATTGTGGTCAACAGTATCAAAAGCACGGCTAAAACCATAGAAAAGACCCAAAACTTTACTATGACCATTTAGTGCTGCATGGATAAACTCAAGGCATTGTCGGATGGCTATGTATTCGTGGACTTTTTTTCCTAAATCCATTTTGATTTTTGTTAAGCAAATTGTGGGTTTCTAGGAAATTTGTTAGTCTTACACTATAAGATGTCTCAAAATGTTTTGCTATTTGACTTTGGACACAAATTGACTGATAATAATATATTATAAAATATTCATCAACAAGTTACATTTTTTTTCTGAATTATTTATTGCGTTTCCATCACTATCGAATATACAGTTATAGTGCGATTTGTGTCGGTATTTCTTTGTTCATTTATGATTTTCTAACTTTCATGTGACACACTCTATGCATTAAGCCTATGATAATTTTTTTGTTTTTTAAAATTGTCAATAATATTTTTTGATATAATTTTTTAAACTCTTCGTATGAAGTTTTTCCATTTGGCAAAGTTGATCATGCATTGCCTTTATTTCTGAATTGTACCTACCATGTTTTATTTGTACCTATTACTTGTTTTTACTCTAGCTACCGGAAATACACAGTTATAGTGATAAATTAGCGTGTTATAGAACGCATGGAATTTTGTATCAAACTTGCATTATACATTTCAGACCAGTTTTCGTGAGACAGAATACTTCGAAATATTTCTATATTATTGTTGTTGAAGTTCTTTTTATAAGTGTATTCAATACTATTTTGTTTTTTATATGGAACATCAAATGAGAATATTTGAGACATATGGTCAGAATAGAATGTGCATATTGTCACATCCCGCTCTGTGAGGTTTGAATATATGTTATCTATACAGGTTATCGAAGTTTCCGTTAATAAATTAATAGTTATTTAATACAGAGTGATATATTAAAAAATTATACTCCTTTTTGCTTGTGTCCGTCCAGATAAGAATATCTTATATATTTGTGGAGCATTGACAAATTCGATATTCCATGTTACACTGACAATATTAAGTTCAACTCTGTCGTGGGTAGGGTTTACATACCTCCTGTAAACCATTCCCGTAAAATAATTTCGGTGGGAGGAAGTCGGGTAACTATATCAAAATAATTTGAAATTTTAATTGTAACAGGTGTATTTCTGTTAATTTCTTATTTTAATCATGTCAGAACATACTTTACATGAGAACAATGTTGTTCTATGTATTAAGTAATACATTGTATTTATGATATACCATTTTCTACGAATATCTAGCATGCCCAACTATCCCATCTATATGTAAGCGGCAAAGCTTTATGTGCCTTAAATATATGTAGAGAACTATACTATATTATTTTTATAAAAAGAACGAGACGCTCCATACATCCAATATTTCAAAACAGAGATAAAAAAGGATATTTTCAGCTCCTAATAGGACATTATTTAATAGCTGACGAATCCCGAACATTTTGAGTTTTGTCCCGGCGAAGCCACTGCCCTGATTAGCAAACTAGAGTCAGGTACAGTCTAAGCTGACTGGTGTCATGACCGCTAAAACGTCTGAACTAAGATTTTATTTGATGCATAAGAAATGCCAGTAGTTCTCAAACAGTTCTCTCCTGTAACAGCAATGATGTCGCTAAATAATTATAAAAAGTTCCATCCATTTTTAAATGTTTATCATAATATCGTTTTGTATTGGCCCAAATTAACTCTATACCGTTAAATTGACAGTGGTAAGATGGCAAACGAATAACTTCATGTCCATTCCCGGGCAGAAGTTCGTCAACAAAGTACATTGGTACCTTCTCATTGTTCCGAGCAAGATTTAACAAGTCCACTTTCAACACTGTGGAAGGAAAAGGAATATTATTTTCAGTCAACCATTCTGCAATTTCATACTTTTTCCATTAACAAGTAGGTTGTTTATTTAATTGTCGGGTGTGATATGAAGCATTATCCATTACAATTAAACTTAGTTCTTCGAGATTTGGTAGTAATTGACGTATCCATTCCTCAAAATTGTCACAACTCATGTTATCATGATAATCCATACTTTTATTGGTAGTAGAAGAAATTAAGCTTGCTCCCGGAGTATCTCATGTTCCAGTGCGCAAAATAATAAACCGTTTTCCTACAGTTGATTTTTTCTGTTTGACGCTTTTTGTTGATAAATCTTGCCATGATTTTTAAACACTTCCATTGGCAAATACCCATATTTCATCTATAAATACAATTCGTCAGAGGTTACTGCTATAGTTTTCCATATATTTAAAAAAAAAAATGGCACCCTTTGATGAACTATTCGTATTTGTTCATATAAACAGAGAAGGTTACAATCTTTTGTATACCTAAATCCGCAAACTTTTAATAGTTTTAAGAGACTTACCTTACTTAAGTTTATGATTCCCTTATTCTTCAGCCTATCCTTCAACGTAACTAGGGTAAAATGGGTTTTCGATTCATAAAAATTATAAATTACATCCCTTATCTGCATTTTAACACCTTCACATATATCCAAAGTTTTTGGTTTCTTTCTAATTCGTTTTTTTTGCCAAGGATACACTATTAATTTTTTTGTGCTTAATTCTGCCAACTGTACTCAGACTTATGTTTAAACCTGCAGAAACTCTTTTTTATTGGTTAAAATATAGATAAACCACACCCATATCATCAGCTGATAGGATCGAGACGTTAACTCTTTCAAGGGCAGTGGTATATAAAATGTACCCAGAAAAAGAGCCGTTTAGAACGGCGTTGGTACAAAAAGTATACCACTTACAAAATATTTATCATCTTAATGAGCAGCGGTTTAATTTGCGTACCCCGTCGTAATATGGGTTGCCTATCATATAACAGATAATTGTCAAGCAATTAGTTTGTGATTTATGGGACTAGGCCGCAGTAGGTTATGTTTGTTGTAAAGTGCTGAGAGGATAAAGATTATATATACCTCTCAGGTAAAGTGGATGTGAATTTGACAGCTTTCCATCTGTAAATAATGAATGTAAGTAAAATACTTTGAATTTTAAGTTGTTTTTGCTTGTAATAGTTTACTACTACCTGCAGACTATTAACTTTTTACAATTAACACAAATATACATTTCTTAATGATTTCATTTTTTTGTTTTGTTGTGGTCCACTAATTGTACCACTGCCCATTTATGAAAGATTTGTTTTTGTACCAAGTATTTTCTTACAGCTTGAAAATAAAAATTCATTGCCATTTCGATTGGTTGATATGAGCTATGATGATTTATGTTGGGAATTAGCAAACATAGATAACGTCGAGGCTATTCCATCTGACCAGGAATCTGTAGTCAGTGCATCTGATATAGAAGAATTACCAGCAGAGAATGAAGTTCCTTTGGTTTTGAGCGATTCAGATAGCGATCCTGAAGACGATCTACCTTTGGCTCAGTTGACAAATAGACTGAAACCTCAAGGTCGTGAAGGGCTCTCTGCTCGAAAACCTCCTGATTGGTCTAATCCGGTTGCACCGAAATGTCCAGCTGATTTTATATCGGAACAAGGTATTGCGTTTACTGTAAAAGATTTAAAAGATCCTACACCCTGCAAACTTTTTGAGTTATTTTATGATGATGAAGTCTTCCAGAATATCGTATTTCAAACCAATTTATTTGCACAACAGGCTTCTAGTAGGCATAGGCCAACAAATAATGAGGAAATAAAAACATTTCTTGGTATAAATCTACTAATGGGGATCAAACACCTTCCGAGTTATCGAGATTATTGGAGCTCAGCTCCAGACATGCATGATGAATACATTAGTTCCCTGATGCCGGTAAAACGCTTCAGTTGGCTTCTGGCAAACCTGCATCTTAATGATAATGTACTAATGCCCAAAAAAGAACAACCTGCCTTTGACAAACTCTATAAACTTCGACCACTGATAAATGCTTTGACTAACAATTTTGAAAAATGTATGAAACCCACTAAAGAACTGTCTATTGATGAATCAATGATTAAGTTTAAGGGTAGGAGTTCGTTAAAGCAATACTTACCCAAAAAACCAATTAAAAGAGGGTACAAGGTATGGATACTTGCAAATAAAAATGGATATTGCCAAAAATTTGACATCTATACCGGTAAATCTGAACATCCTGAAAAACAGTTAGGTGCTAGGGTTGTAAAGCAATTATTAAATGGATTAGAGAATAAGGAACACATCGTGTATTTTGATAATTTTTTTAATGGAGTCGAACTTTTGGAAGATTTAAAAGAAAAAAAATTTCATGCGTGCGGCACTGTAAATCTCAATAGGAAAAATTTACCCACATTTAAAGCTGACAAACGGCTAAAGAGAGGAGACTTTGATGGTCATATTAGTGATTCTGGCATTTTAGCTCTGAAATGGCGTGATAAACGCAGTGTTTTTATGTTATCAAATTTTCATAACCTATTAGAAACAGCAGAAGTTAACAGAAAAGAGAAAGATGGTACTATAACGAAAGTTCCTTGTCCAGTAGCACTTGTAGATTACAACAAAAATATGAATTTTGTGGACAAATTCGACCAAAACCTGAATATATACAAAGTAAATAGAAAATCGCGAAAATGGTGGCACAGGATATTTTTTTATCTTTTAGATGCCGCAGTTGTGAATGCATATGTTTTATACAAAGAGTTAGACTTGCCAAGAATGAGTATGAAAGATTTTAGGCGAAGTATATCACAGGGATTAATTGCACATCAAATTGTTAGCAACAGAAAAGTCAGGGCCAGTACCAATCAAGAGCAAATTGCTACAAAGAAGTCAAAACCGTATGTTCCGGTAGAAGTACGACTAACAGCAAGTGCTCATCAGCCAGAAAGGAATACGAGACGTCGTTGCGCAAAGTGCAGCACATCTAAAAAACAAATACGTACAGATTGGATATGTTCGATTTGCAAAGTTCCCCTCTGCTTAGGAAAAAATAAAACTTGCTTCACAGATTTCCACACTTTGAAATAATGTAGTACTGGGGCACTGGTACTTAAAATGTACCACCCTGTAACTTTTAAGTTTTTTGAAAAAAAAATTTTATTTTATATTTTTATGTTTACATTAAGGCCAACAATGAGTTTATGTAAAAACATTGCCCGAAAAATAAAATAAAATTCTTTGCCCCACTAGGAGTTTTATTTAGCATAATTGTCTGCCCCTGAAAGAGTTAAAAATGCTCCAGAAGCCTGGCTTTCTTTGGCATACCGCGCCACCACAGAATTGTGGGTTCAATTAGGTATTTATTTAACAAGAAATAAATACGAAAAGTTGAAGATGTATTCTATGTAATGTATAATAAATAAAAAATAAAGGCCGTAGATATTCGTGTGACAATCGGATAAATAATCAGGCCACAGTAAAAGTAAGAAAGTCAATTTTATCAGAAATAAACACGCGCTAGTAGTAATAAAAGACACATTTTTGGGGAAAATAGTTTTAACAAAACTCGCATCACGGTTTAATAAAATAAAAATTTTAGAAGGAAAATTATTAATATATAATAGAGCCTATAATAAAAAAAAAAAAGTAGAAGTGAGGATCGAACTCACAACCGATTCAGCTAAGCAATCATGTTCATTCTATTCTAAAATGCATAATATGTACATTGAGGATTGGATGCTTCTGAGGATAAACGTGCATTAACAAGAAAAATGCCGCGCTGTAACTGGTCCGATAATCAAGCCTTTTTGGAAAATTGTAAGACTTAGTGGTTTGACATTGTTCATTTGATGAATATCCAATATTTACCACTAAAAATAACTTAAATATTTCATATAAAGATGTTTTTCATATTTAGAGTGGTGTTAGTTCACGGGAAATAAATAATTTTCGTCGTCAAATCACACAGTTTGAGAATCACTGAGCTTATGACTATGTTTCTCACTCCTCAGTGTATATTTCATATTTCCGTCCCAAAAGAAATAGGAAAGAATCTTG
This sequence comes from Stenurella melanura, assembly GCA_963583905.1. Classification (NCBI taxonomy): domain Eukaryota; kingdom Metazoa; phylum Arthropoda; class Insecta; order Coleoptera; family Cerambycidae; genus Stenurella; species Stenurella melanura. The sequence continues at coordinate 94,373,967 of OY757316.1, forward strand.
GTAGACATACATTCAAAATGTCTTTAGGCTATTGCTTTAAGTTTGTGTGCAGGAGATAGTGAAAACGTATGCGCAATATTAATTCATACATCGGTCATTTTAAACTAGACCCGACCAGTCAAGAGATCTAGCTGAGCAACAGTGACCAGAAACCAAGATGTCTCTCGGATATGGAGAGCTTCCATTTAATCTCACTTAACCGGTGCCCTCCGAGACACATGTCTCTGTCTCCGGTCGTGATTTTTGGTCTCTGTTGCATGCATCGGGAGAGTACCTTTAAATTTGTCGGTATGTCTATTTTAAAAAACAAACAGGTAAAATAAAACAACTTTTTTTTTGTATGTTTATTAATTTTAAAATACAGTCTCGCTATATAGCTACACAAAAAATATATATCTGTCTACTTTTAGAACATATAACAAATTTCAACAACTAAATTGTAACCAAATATAAAGATTCATAATTTTATAATAATTTAGATCTTTTTTGATTTAATCATTATCATAGACATATCACTTTGAAATAATTTTTTATATACAATATTGTTATTTTTAAGAATTTACAAATATAGTTATTTAAAAATAAAATAAGTTATGTTATATTGAATATGTTTTTAGATCTGTAGGCAGTTATGGCACTTCAGGCCTTACAATAAAAAAACATTTTACAATTTTTAAAATCAGCATCAACAATCTTGAACAAATTATGAGTGCATTCTTCACATTAATATAATGTATAAATTAGATTTTTTACCATAAAAAGTCAATCTTTTCTTATATTTCTAATCATTTATGACACCTTTATTTACATTTTTGCTTTGTACCAGTATTTTCAAAAAAACTTCTGTAGATCTTTAAATATTGTTTATACTATGATTTTCTTGAGACCTTTAAGTATATAAAACTGACACCAACAGCAAATACAAATAACATTGCAACAGGCTAACATAAACAGTAAATTTGAGAACCCGTGTATCATATTGGTAAATATTTAATTTGCGTGACAGTGTAAAACATTTATACAGGGTGTTACAGTATACAACACAGTGATATTTGAGTTATTAAAAATTGTTCTCTGTTAAAAGAGGAGGGGGGAGCACATCTGTTCATGTTTTACCTCAAATTCTGATTTGGCTTGTAATTCCGAGTTCAATGATCTGTACACTACTTTGTCAACTCCAGAGAGATCAAGAGATATAAGACCAACGTTTAATTGAAATTCAAACTTTCAAAACGTGTTCACACAGAAATTTAAAACAGTGGGTGATGCAAGATGAAACAGTATACAGAATTTTTTTAATGTCACATGTCACTATAGTGTTTTTAAACCAGGAGGAGCGTTTCAAATTTACCGCGCTGAATCATATATCTGTGATTGGATACGCCTTCGCCTGTTTTACACAAGGCAATAGTAATAAATTTTGACATATTGTAAATATGTTAATTTCTTGTCATAAATTATTTTGTTTGAATTTCTATTTTATCGCATGCACATTATATTATATCAGTTTTTAATCTCTTTTGTATAAATCTGAAAGTAAAAATAGCTAATTACTTGGTGCTCTTATATTGCGTAAATGGTATTGATGCTGTATAAAATACATAGAGGTCGATGGATTATATAATGTAATAAAATACACACAAATACACTGTATTGTTGGTTGCCCAAAACACCAAAAAAGTTATAGTGTATTTTCTGGTTAGTTTTATGGTGTGAATGGGGCTTCTATGTTTACTCCTCCTGCTTTAAAAACAGAATATATATATTTCTTTTAGATTTCAGCTGAGAGGAGCTGGCAATTGGACTTGTCTACTGCAACCTCCATAGCCTATTGTAGTACTCCTTTTTATACCTTAGGGCTCCTTATCCAGACATGGTCCTTACTAGACTTCGAGTCTGTTGAAAAGGAGCCCCTTGGTAAAGTTATGAGTCCTTTGTTTCTTTTTCTCGCCAAGCGATCTCATTCCAGTCGAGGCTTTTACAGCTCATGACATGGGCTGACGTCCCTGACGAGAATTTGGTGCCCGATTCATGTGCTGGACCCGACCGACATTGCTTAACTTCGCCGATCGAGTGCCGGCATCTACACCGGTGACCGTAAAAGGAATTGTAAAAAAACACCATAGCTAGAAGTTTCGTTTTTAGCGTAATCTACTTGTAGCCTAATTTTTAATCCTTTAGGGGCTGTTGCTTCAAACCAATAGCTACAAATACAGGGTGTTTGTGAAATACATTCATATATTCAGATCTGCCAATACTCGCATCATCCTGATATACGCAAAAATATGTATAAAATGCCCAAAAATAACTGAGAAAATAAATTTTGAATATTGAAAACGATTACTGAATACGTCTATGGTACTGTTTCCATGTGATGGTCTTTCTGTATTTAATTCTGATCTTGTCTCACAGGACTCTGCGCCGTAGCCAAGTGCAACAATAAACTGGTAAACAACAGCTATACATATCAATAGTATAGTGTTTATCGCTACCAAAATATGTACAGGTCAAAAAGCATACATGGTAGTGAATTACTGTTTTTACGTTTTTAACAATGACCAGTTTTACAAAATTGAGTGGACAAATATTGTGTTTTGTTATGGCGCGGCTGAGGAAAATGCATGTCAGGCGTATTTACTTCACCAAGAATAAATACCGTGAGTGTTCCTAATGAATCAACATTTGTGTTGATTGTACAACATATAAGAGACTGGATATTTTCAACCGCGGGCTATAACTTACTTGAGAGAAATAAAATATCAATTTTGTGTGTGCTCATTTTGTTTTATTTATAATTTTGTGCAGAATTAGCAACCAGTAATAAAAGTCAATAACTTATGTTCTGAATGTCAATTTTTTTTCTTTTCAATTTTTGACTAAAAATAAAAGGCAACGTAGGTCTTCACATTACATAACAGTAGGGGAGCCCTGAACCAGGATTTTAGTCTCATCGCAGCATGAAGATTTCGATTATTTTTCAACAGTTTATCACTCCCTGAAGAAAAAGTTCCACTACTACTGACATACCTGACGTTGCTAAATGGGTGAATTTGTTTATCGAACATGTAAAAATTTTTTTACCACGACACATCAGTTTCCTTGTTTTTCTATTAAAGGTAATGTTAGACAATGTAGGAAAAATAATAACTAACATTTTCTGCCCCACCCGTGTCTCTAGCGGAGGAAAATTTCAAATTTTCCAACGCTTGGAAAATATAGTCATCACGGTACGTCAATTTCCCAGATAACTGTATGCTTTTGGTCCTAAAGTACCTAGGAAAAATAGTGAGTGACAATTTTGACAAATCGGACAATAAATGATAAAATGTGTCCGGCTAATTGTGCCACAATTTTGAATTTCCCAATTTCGATTTCATATTCGTAACCTGCTACTTCAATAACCCCCACATACCGATTTTCGATGGAATCAGACAATAAATGATAAAAATCATCTGCCATTTTGGCGCCGCCATTTTCAATTTCTCAATTCCGATGTCATATTCGTAATCAACGATATCGAAAACCCACTTATACCGATTTCCAGCGGAATAGGACGACAAATAAGGAAATTATTTTAATGCAATTTCCGGTAACTTTTTTGCATTCTGTATATGGTGCAAACGTGAGAATTTTTCAGGACCGTGCTTTACCCAGATGGTAATTTGAAGATCTAAAAACATGGAATTTTCAAACGTTTATAACTTAGTGAATACATGGAATGGAAAGTCGTTTCAGGTCTCCATGGAAAGAGGAATCGCAATGGTGGAACCGGAAATCCGGCTCATAACGAACGAAGGGAAAATGGCATTTCTAGTAAAAATTGAAAAACATGGATTCTTCAGAAATTCATAACTAAATGAATATCGAGTATGAGGGCGCGCGACGTCTCTATGGAAAGAGAAAGATTGGTGCTTTATCCTCATGCCAAATTGGACCAGCAAAATCGGAAATTCAGTTCGGCAAGAGTGAAAGAAGAATAACCTATTTTCGGAAAATTTTAAAATTTAACCTAAAAAGTTGTAAAACATGGAATTTTCAAACGTTCGTTAATTAAATAAATATTTCGAGTGGAAGCTCGCTCAATGTCTCTATCGAAAGAGGAAGATCGGCGATGTATAGACATCGTAAATTGCAGGGTCAAAATCGAAAATTCAGCTCGACATGAACGAAAAAAAATGGATATTTTTTGACATCTAGTGAATTTTGCGTGGAATGAAAGGGACTCAAAATGAATTTTCACCCCTTTCGCGACACTTTGGGACTTTGATGCAAGGAAAAAAGTTGTTTATTTTGACTACGATTAAATACTTTTCATGAATTTAGCCATGCCGCAATTGCACGAAATTTTAGTCCAGGGCTCACCTACTATAAGGACTCTCAAATCAAAATATATGGCTGTTTATCAAAAACACCTTATATTATGGCAGGTGGCTTTAGAATCATTAAAACAAATGATAAACGACAATTTGTCAATTTATTTCGATCTAGGTAGCTATGGATAAATTATATTTACTCTGACGAAAGTTACATTTTGAATCACCATTCTGTTTCATTAAAAATAAGAAATTGTTAGTAAATGAGTAGAGTGTTATGATTTATTAATTAAACCACGTCAGTTAAAGGAAAGATGACAAAAAGTTTACACAGACAAAAGACATGAATAAACAGAGAGTAAATTAAATAAACATAAAATATCAGGAAATTATTACTATTATTGTAGATTGTCACAAATAGATCAAGTTTGTGTAGAAGCGTCTAGAGAGACCGAAATGCGAAAGCTTCGACACGCCCAACACGTGATATCATTAGTTTGACTATTTCTTCTTTGCTCTAGCGTTTACCTCCAGCGAGATGGTTAGCGCATAGGTTACGCTTTTGCTCTTGGCGCGAGGGGTCCCGGGTTCAAATTCATATGTCCGCACAATTTTTTTTTAAATTCTGTAACGATTAATATATTTTTTTACAAATTCTTTTCTGATTTCTTTAGGTTTTCCTTCTTTTTATATAATAATTTCATTCTTTCATGTGATTTCTTTGGGTTAGGTTAGTAGGTTTTTATTTTGATATCTAATTGTTAAGGATTATTAGCGCCGCAGGCAGTATTAGTGTCGCAGACAAAAAAATGGGGGGTGCGGGGGGTGTCCCCCCGCCTTTTTTCCACAAAATAACAGGAAATATTTCAATTTCTCCACTTGCACGAATTTATTATACATTTACAAGGTAATGCGCATGCTCGAAGCTTTCGCATTTCGGTCTCTCTAGACTCTTGTAGTTTGTGTTGTTTTTATTCTGCCCTGTTGTTGAAAACCTGGCATCACAGCATATTTTTATTAACCCTCTATTGCATAAGGTTCCCGAACGGGAACACAACTTTTGAACTACTCAAATATCTGAGTCTATAAAGTTTTCTGTTTTTGTGCAGAATATATTATAAAAAAAAATAGCTTCCTACATGTTTAGTTACTGGTTATTACTGTTTTGGATGATAGATGTCGCCTCAAGTATAATTTCTGTCAATTAAAACTTTGTAGGTTAGTCATCAGTTAGATTTTTTGGTGTCAGTGTGTTTACTGTCGAAAATACTGTGTGAAAACTTATTACAGGTATGTGAAATATTTTTTTATATTTATATGATGATCTTAGCAGTAGATTAGTACAAAATTTGACCCTTTTTTAAAAAAGTTGTACCTAGAATGACATCTTATATATATGTTCCCAATTGGGAACAACATGCTTTCAAAGTTTGTTAGGTGCATATATTTATTTTTTCTGTTTACGACTAAATGTGCCGTTTCTTGCAGAATTACAATGGAGTTTCAAGAAATAAGACCTAGTTCGTTTTATGGGAAGAAGAGATTTGAAGTGGTACGAGACATTCCTTCCGATAGTGAAGATTCTGAATTATCTGATGACGGGGATGAAGGTAAATTCAGATAAAAATCTGAATCCGTGAGTAAATATACCTAAACAACATATTTTTTACAGTGGAACTACAAGTTTTCGAAGATAATGCTGCAGAGTCAGATAATGATGAACCCGAAGATGATATTCCTCTCGCAGAATTGTTTGGTCTTCCTGCAAATAAGAGAATATATTCCCGCAAAAATAAAGTGGAAATCACGTGGAAAAAATCTGAGACTACCAGGGATCCCCAAAAAAATTTATTTTTGGGAGATTGTAATCTTCCAGAAGACATTCTACTTTTGCATAGTGCATACGATTTGTTCAAATTTTTTATAACGGATGATTTTATTTCCCACATAGTAGAGCAGTCGTGCCTATACAGTGTGCAGAAGAGGCCAGATAAACCATTCACCACTAATTCAAACGAAATTGAACAATTCCTGGGAATAATGGTATGGATGTCTTTGATAAGGCAACATTCAACTCGTAGATACTGGGCTTCTGATACAAGAACATCACAAATTGCGGATGTAATGCCAGTAAATCGCTTTGAAACCATAAAACGGTTTCTCCATTTTTCTGACAACAACCAGGCCACTAAAAACACTGATAAAATTATGCCAGTACTAAACCAAATAAAAAATGCCTGCCAGAAAATACCATTTGAGGAACATATGTCTTGCGATGAACAGATAATTCCATTTAAAGGAAGATCAACTCTAAAAACATATAATCCTAAAAAGCCGCACAAATGGGGCTACAAGATGTATGTTTTGTCTGGAATAAGTGGTTTTACTTCGAATTTTGAACTTTGCAATAGTAAAGGTGACAAAAATATATTGCCAGGCGAACCTGACCTTGGAGCAGCTAGTAACATTATAGTTCGTTTATGTAGACCTATTCCTAGAAATATGAACCATAAGGTATACTATGACAACTACTTTTCTGGTTTGAGTTTACTGGCCTATTTAGATAAACTAGATATAAAGAGTGTCGCTACAGTAAAAACAAATCGCCTCAGAGGCTTGAAGACTATAACAGAAAAAGAAATGAAAAAAAAAGGTAGGGGTTCACATGTCGAGAAAACTGCTAATGTAGATAACGTAGATATTCATACAGTTCAATGGTACGATAATCGTATAGTTTCACTAATATCAACGTTTTCTGGAACAAAACCAATCACTAAAGTGAAAAGATTCTTCAAATCTGAGAATGGTTATAAAGACATTGAACGCCCAGATATTGTGAATATTTATAATATGCACATGGGTGGCGTAGACCTGCAAGATTCTCTCTTGGGATTATACCCAATAAAATTGAAGAGTAGAAAATGGTATATGCGGATATTTTGTCATATGATTGATGTTGTTATAGTCAATGCTTGGTTGCTCTTAAGGAGAATCAACAAGGAACTAAAAAGAAATGAAACCATTTCACTAATTGAATTTAGAACAATGTTAGCACGGGATTTATGTTTGGCTGGCAAAACAACTGAAAAAAAAAGGGGGCGCCCCAGTTCTAGTAATCCCTCTACTTACAACTCACCTCGTAATTCACCTACAGTCTTCACCCCGAAAAGAAGATGTTTAGAACCACGCCCTACAAATATGATTCAAACTGACAATATCAGTCATTGGCCTTCCCATACTGAAAATAGAGAAAGGTGTAAAAGAAATAACTGCAAGGGAAAATCTCGCATACGCTGTGATAAATGTGGAGTGCATTTGTGTCTCAATAATAAAAACAATTGTTTTAAAGAATTCCACTGTTTTCCCACTTATAAATGACTAGTTTAAAATAATGTGTTTGCAAAATATTTTACTGTTTATATTTTAAAACTTCTTTGTGTACATAATGTTCCCAAATGGGAACATATATTTTTTTTTTAAATAAAAGATGCCAAATGTAAAATTTGTATGTGTACATCATGTTTGACAATATTTAAGAACAAAATAGTAGAAGAAATATTTTTTTGCCAAATTAAAATAAATCATGCAATAGAGGGTTAATATGGTTCAAACAAATGAAGAAATAAAAAATTTACCAATTCCAGCAAATTGATACTTTTCTTGTAGCAATTCATATTGTTATCAAATTACTGTGAGGTAAAAACAGTTTTAGAAACTACCAATATGCGTCATGGAATAAACCATAGCCCGACTATGCATTATGAAACGCGCTTTGCGTGAACATTGTATAAACTACCTATATATATCATACAGTTTCATAAATCTGTTGCTTTATCTAAGCGACAACAGATATGATATTGCTCGTACAATAGGAAGTATCGTTCTCTTACACCCAAAAGCAGTACCTTTCAAACGATCGTTTTTATTACTATATGCATTTGTAAACGATGACATAAATTTAACGATACACAATTTTTCATAATAGGTATGGCAATATTTGCAGAAACTGACAAAGTTTCCAAAAGTGGCAGTCTAATATATCTGTGGTTTTTAAGCCAGTCTGGATAAATTTAAAAATTCCATTCATTTTCTAATAGTGCAGGAGCTAGGTGGCCTTTCTGGCATGTCATCGTTTTATGCTCTATGAGTTATATTTATCATTTTATGGATGGTTACGGGTATATTTGAGTTGATTATGCCCTTCCATGACTGGTCTATTTAGATAGTTTTTTGTTTACCATGAATATAATTCATATACAGGATGTTCCAAAATTGCACAGCACAAATCCAGGAGCATATTACATATACTCCAGGAAAATAAGGCAAAATAAGGGGCAAACCTCGGAATGTGAGGGAATAAGCTGTAAATTTGCATAAAACTTTGTTTTGGCATTCAGAAGACTGGTAGAGAAGTCTCATATAATCTCGTGTCTGCGTCGCGAAATATTCAAGGTTAAAAGTTATGAAATGGGGTTTTCGCAATTTCCTATGCGAAATACGTCATTTAAGCCTATTATAAAACTTGTAGATGGTAAATATCTAGAATTTTTATTTAAAATTATTTACAATTTTTTCGTATCGTCAACCATTCTCGAGATACAGCGCGGAGAGTGGCAAGCGAAGCACATATCTGAAAATCGTCAATATTTGAAAAAGTTGTAACTTTAACCACTATAATGCCTATACCAGAAAAAAGGGAATTTGATTCTACATAATTTGATATAAATTGATTTGATGTTTCAAATTTTGAGGTTTGAATTTGACAAAATGTAACATGAAAATAGAACACTTGGTATACTATTATGGAATTTATTTTTATTGTAGAGACTAACTCATCCTGTGATCTTTCTACGTACTAGAGAGCAAATAAGGATCTTTTACACGAAGAAAGTTATAACGGTTATTGCAAACCGTTGCACCAAATTTCTTCTATCTTCTATCTCAATAAGCTGTATTTCGAGAATGGTTGATGATATGAAAAAATGCTTGAAATGATTTGTTTTAAATAATAACCTTAAATGGCGTATTTCGTATAGGAAACGTGATAAGTCTGATTTTCATGACCTTTGACCTTGAACATCACGCGACGCAGACACAAGATTATATGAAACTCTTCTACCAGCCTTCAGAATGCCAAAACAAAGCTTCATACAAATTTACAGCTTATTCCCTCACATTCCGAGGTGGAATACTTATTTTCCTGGAGTAATACATCAAAGTGGGAAAGAAGTTCCTATCGAGATTATTTATTTAGTTTGAGAGCTAAACAATTATGACAAAAAATAAATCTGTTATATATGCCATGATGATATTAGATACCAATAGGTAATCTATTCTTAATGCTGTTTGTCACAAGTAACCTCAAGGAGATATTTCAACTGTATGTCATTTGACAATTGAAATTATGTTTAGATGGAAAACATCAAGTTATTTAAATAATTTGTGGATTAAATATTGCGCGAATCAAATAAATAAGTTTTTAAAATAAACTAAATGTTAAAGATGTATGATACTGCAAGTTTCATGAATACTTATTGAATCTAAGGTTAAAATCGTCATAACATTTGTGTGTCATCCAGCGTGGTCACATATTCTGGAACGACTAATTGAAATAATGAAACATGAATTGACAAATGCCATTGTTCTTAGATACGAAGTGAAATATCATCAGTTGTCTCCTAATATAAACATTTATAAACAAATATTTACTGTCTGTTAAGTCGTATTTAAAAAAAATACCCATACATTTCCAGTAAGTCTAATATTACAAAAACAAGGATATATCACTAAACATTGATTGTATGACAGCACAGAACTCACTCATAATCATCAGCAAATACATATTATCTTACTTTAAAACATTAAAAAGCGAAATGTATTCCATCATATTTCATACACGTGTTAGTGGTCTACACGTTAGAAGAAAATATTTAGAAGTTGAAGAGGTTAGAAGATTTCAAGATTTGTTTTCCTTGTGTTAGTCATAAGAACTCATGTTGCAGTTATAATTATTATTCCTCTTATTGCTGTTTGTTGGATAGGTAGATACCTAATATATGTATTTTTTATCAAATTAAGCAAGATATGGTAGGAGTTATGAATTATTGGCAGGGGCGGATGGGCCAGCTGGGAAAATTCCAGAAGGGCCAATCCGACCATACACTTTTTAAAAAAGTGGCCAAATTTTTATGTCTATTTTTAACAGATATCAAAAAATCATATTTTCAAGTCTATTCAGGAATAGTATATTCTACAACAAGTTATGAAATGACCCATATTCCACATGAGCGAAAAGTTTGTAGTCCAAGCCGAGGGCGAGGATTACGGTTCGACAGTGTGGAATATGCCATTTCAAACATGTTGTAGACTACACTTTCTCTAACAAAATTTTAGAAATTATATAAAAAAAACTGCGAAGCAAGTGGTGGAATTTGTAGTTTCTGATATAAAGTCTGTCTCAACGTTTATGGCGTGTGTACGACTCGAGCTACGCTTTGCTCTGTTCTCACTCATACGCATAGCAAGGGTAAGCTAATATAAACTTACGACTTTCCACTTATAAAACTTCTACAATTATGCGTTCATCTCTTTCATTCTTTCATGCGGTTAAAATCGACAATGGGTTAGCATTTGTAACCACTCAATTAGTATAGCCGTGTGACACGTTTTGAGTGGTTTATCCAATACTGTTCATCCCTCGCTTCAAATCGTCTTAGACTGTACTCTTCTCGTGACGCACACGCCATAAACGCTAAGACAGGCTTTAGTGTTAGAGAAACATATTTTTCTACTATTGTAACAAAATGTTCTCCCAGGCCGATTAACCCTATCTGCTGATTATTGGATGTAGGTGTTTATCTACACTTGATTTTTCATATATATATATCTTTACCAATATTAATCATAGTTTACATGAAAATCATCACTGCTATCAACGTTGAAGTTATCATTTTGTAAGTGAAAAAAAAAAAACGTTTTATATTCAAGTTTTATACATAATTTTTTCTGATATCAAATGTTTTATATTGGAAACATATTAAAACTTAAATTTTGTAATCACCTTCAAATTGACAAATGTCGAAATAAGTGTATTATTATTTCATTAATAGTTATTTTCGATTCACGTTGCGAAATAGTGGTGTTTTTGGCACGCGTCGTAAAATTTGTCTACCAAGGCCGCAGGCCGAGTTTGACAACACATCAAGTGACTAAATATGCAACAGTATCGAACAAGATTTTTCAAGACATCGTTATATATTTATTTTAGTAAAAGAAACAAAAATTATGTCGTTCATTTCCTTACTCCATAAATTTAGTTAAATCACTGTAGACATGTTGGCTACTAGGTCGCTGATATACAGCACTAGTTGTTATGATTAGATGAACACTTACTTTATTTATGTACAGAAAACATTGAAGATGCTACGTCGTTTATTAAAGCCACAATTTCCAATATAAAAACCAATAATCCGAGATTATTTACAATACCAGTGGAAGATATACAAGAAGTGAACTTTTTAGAAATTATTCGCAAGCCTATGTCCGTCTGGTAGGTATTGATCATAACCGATTTTTGATCACATACAGAAATTCAAAATGTCTCAGACAATGAGCAACATGCATGAATTTTAGAAATGCAATAATTTATTATTTTTTCATTAAATATGTTATATAAGTTGAGAAAGTAATGAAGAAAAGGTATAAAAAAAATGTGTAGCCTAAATAAACGACTTTGAAATTCAAAATTTTATGGGAAATATCCACATGACTGAAAACACCACGCTATTGGTCTGACGTCATTCGGCATAATGTCTAATGGTCGTCTATCTGCCAAGGGGTTAAATCGTAAATTGTTTTGTGTTTTGTAAATGTGTATTGATATTTTCATAAAAGAAATCATTCATTTATTTATTTATTTTAATTATTAAATGGTAAAAATGACGGACAGTGGGTTTTTACGGGGCCAGAGTGACAATTTGCCCGTTGTTGATGTGTTTATGATGTCAAACTTTTTTGCTACTAATACTGATTTTATTAGTGCAGAAATTGGAGGTACTAAAGCAACAAGGTATGTGTCATTCATTATTCTAAACATTAATTCAATTGTGCCCATTTTTATCCTTTTACTGTAGTTAAATATAATAAATTATTTATGTACCTAACCTCAAAATAGGTAAACAAGACAATGTTTTAATGTTATACCTATTAATTAATATTTTTCATCTTAGAATGCTTTACTTTTTTATATAATAAATACCTCCCGTCACTTACTAAGTACGTACTTTTAGGTAGGTAGGTACATTAATAGTAAAAATAACTGTTGACATACATAGGTATATATAAATATATAACTGGATAATATGTAGAACGTCGAGAAGTTACATTATTTCCACCGTTCGTATACATTTTAATTCAAGGTTCCTATTAACAGAAGTTAGCAAACTTTTGTATTCCTATAAATAGGAAAGTGACCAAATTCACCATGATATGTAAACAAATTATCACAATAATATTAGGGTTAGGTACATATTTTCATAATATTATTATAAAATAATTAGTTTTAATGGGTAAATTTTCATCAAAATGATCCCGGCAGCAATATAATCTTGAGGATGACGATAATTCTGCATTTCGGTCGTCTCGTCTCATAGCTCTGCACCATTTCCTCCTAACTTTATCGCGTCTAGGCACATTAAAAAATAACTTTTCTGGAGTTTTTATTGTAGTATTTGTACATTTGGGCACAATACAATATTTATAGCTACTTTTCTTTGTATTTTCCATAACACAACATAAATAATGTGTACACATTCGCAATCACAATACGTTTTCCGTCGGTGCGATGTGCCCAATGACGTCACACACAAGTAGCGCGGAAACTTCTCCATTTAAACGCAGTTAAATTGACAGCTGCAGTAAATAATTTTTTTAACCTTTAATTAGAACATAAAACAAAAATAAAATACTGGAAAAAGAATGTTTTTTAGTGATCTATTCATCTGTGATGTTTAAAAAAATTATGCATTTTGCTCATTAGTAGTTTTAAATACCATTGGTTTTATACCTAAAAAGATTGCTTGTTCTCCTGTCTGCTTTTTAATATTGTAAATCAGCACACCCCAGCATATTTGTATAACCTGCTTGAACGCATATCACAAGCTCAAGATGTAAATATCGGAACTTCCGACACATGCATCCCTATGCATCATACTAAATATGAGTCATGCTTTTCTTATTTGGCACATTAAACGAATTTCATGATATTTTCTAGTCCATCAATGTCCCAATTTAAATGTAAGATAAATCAAAAACTTTTCATGAAATAGAGTGTTATATAATTAATTGTATTTACTTAATTATGTTTTTCTTATTGTGCTTTTTTTGTTTTTCTTTTTCCTCTATGTATATATTTTTTACATTTGGTGTTACTTTAGTTTTAGGTTATAGGGGAGGCTGAAAACTGTCTGTGACAATACCTGCCCCTTTTGATTGATTGTGTATTTATATATACTTCTCTCAATAAAGTTTATTATTATTATTGTTACGCACTACATCCCCCTGAGGCCTGGCGAGTGATACGCCCATGATACTAATAGCTGAAATTAAGTACCAATGGTTAGGCCACAGTAATACACTCTTCTGGAATTGGAATCTCTAGATGGATCTAGAGACAATTTTAGGATCTATAAAGCGAAATCGACGGCGGAGAGGGAAGTTTTATCTAAGTGAAGTTTGGTAGCGATAAGTGAGGTTAAATATCAAGTAGTAAACTAAGGTTATTTTAGTTAATTAAAAAGTATTGTGTAGTTCTGAAGTTATTAAATAAAGCGTTAGTGGTTACCCCTTGTTAAAATTATTTAGAGTCCACGGATTTATACAGGGTGCTTCCTAGGGGTGGAAAACACGCAACATTAGTGCTAGTGAGTACACTGGGCACTGCCTTAGGCGATGTTCTGCTTTCTTCCTTGTGGATGCAGGAGCTAATATATCTATGCTCAAGAGGCACAGAGGTTGGTGTTCGCCTTCTGTGGCAAAAGTCTATATAGAAAATTCAATACAAAATAAGCAGGCAATAGCAAGGAAAATTCTCGGGGAGAAAGGAAATTCCGCTACCATTCCCACTACTCATTCTACCAGCAGTTCAAAGACTGTCATTTTGATATTCAAATGACAATTGAAATGTCACTATTATGTGATGATTTTATGAGAATGATTTTAGTCACCATTATTTTCTCAATAAACGGGTTTTAGAAAAACTTGTTTCTTTGTCTGTTTTTAATTTTGACATTTATGACATTAAAAAATATATTTTATCCAACGCAGGTACAGCATATGGCTATTACTATGGTGATTTTACATATAGAATGCGATGTATTACACACTAGTGACAGAATACTCAAAAAGTCACTAGTGAGAGAATATAAAAATAAATTTAATTGGTTTGTCACTTCTTGACTCACTTTTTAAATTAGCAATCAGTTTTCCATATTTAGAAATATCAATATTTTTAGAAACCTTTAAAGTTACCTCCATTGAATACTTTTTCCACACTGAAGAAGATGAACACTTTGTCTGTACGTTAAGAAAATAAGCCAGCATTTACACTTCACTTCATTTACACCAAACACCTTTGCGTTTTACCCAATCGTTATATTCGCTGAATTCCTTGTCATAAAAAGCTTGGGATTTCTTAGGTAGGAAGTTTAAACAAACTTCATTTGCTTCTTTTCTAATAGGCTTCTTCGGCATTTTTTTTTAATTTCATAAATATAAAATAATGGATCTGCAAAAAATCAGAATTTCATTTGCACATTTAGTGTCTTAAAAACAATTACAAGCCTCCACCTCGCGAAAATGGGGCGTGGCCAGGCGCTGCATCACTATACGCATAGACTCGGCGATCTCAGTCGACTCGTTGCTATTATCTATATACTAATCGTGTTGATTTGGCTCCTCTAAAATTGCGGATCGGATCTATCAAAGGTTTTTCGCGGAGGTCGTTTTTCGGGATTCGGCCGGTGTCACTCAATTCGGTAATTAATTCTACATTGTTTAAGATAAATTTGGAGGGGTTCTTTTTCATGGTTTTTGAGTAATTAACGTGAAAATGTCGGCTATGTCTCTCGCCTCTTAAATTTAGGAACGGGCAGTCGAGGGATTGTAGGAGAAATGTTACCAAATGTCGAAAAATGACAATAGAACGAGCTTCCAATCACCATATTTGTTTAGTTACAAACATTTGAAAATTTCATGTTTTTCGACGTTTTAGGTTAGATTTGTAAGGTCCCGGAAAGCCACTTTTGTCTCGCTTGTGATGGGCCGAATTTTCGATTTTTCCGTATTACGAGAAAGCACCACTCTTCCTTTTTCCATAGAGACGTCGAACGCCGTTCCACACAGAGTATATATTTAGTTATGAATTTTTGAATTACTTATGATTTTAAATTTTTATGAAAATAGCCATTTTTATTTCGCAGAGACCTAGCAGAAATTCCGATTTCCACTGTGTCACTTACGAAGTGGATAAAATAACAATCTTTCGTTTTAAATAGAGACCAAAATCGATCCTTCACTACAAGAATTAACTTAGATATGAGCGTTTAAAGATTTTGTTTTCGAATTTTTTTCTCGCTCTTGCAGAGCCCAATTTCACGGTACAATTTGGTATCAGGAGAAAGGGCCAATTCTGTTCTTTCTATAGAGACCTAGAATAGACATCCAATCCACATATTTACTTGGTTATAAATTTTTAAAGATTCAATGTTTTTCAATTTTTAACAGAAAAGCCATCTTTCATTTGTCTGTGCCAAGCCAGATTTCTGTGTAGATTCACTTCGGTAGCAGAACAAAACGCCAGTCATCTTCTTTAATTAGACACTTAAAATGGCCCTCAACTCCATGTATTTACTTTCTACTGAACAAGTGTTAGTGGTCGCGGTATCTCGGTAGATCTCTGAGTTCAAAGTTGCTTATAGTGACGTCACAAACAGGTGCACTGTTTTTGCAACTATTATTAATTTCAACTCCTTGTATCTTGAGAACGAAAAAGTTACTAATATGAAATTTTAAGTGCACAGTAAGAATATCGGGTACTATATAAAAACGTACGAAAATCATATAAAAAGAATATCATGAAACAAGCCTATTTCTTCCGAGACAAACCAATTTTCATTCATTTTTCACAACTAATTATTATCTTTTACCTTTATTTGTTGTTTATGTGTATAAACTAGTAAATAATAAAGAACAATCAACATCTTTGCAACCATTCCACGACGTTCCCAATTACAATGTTTAAAAATATAAGAAATAATTTGTCAAATTTAAAAAAATATTATTCAGATAAAATTTCATTAAAAGACAGTGTTGGATAAAATTTTGTATTGCATACGTATGTAATTGCACATTAGTCACTTAAGAAAATGAATCAACTTTTTCTTGCGTGACTAATGTGCATAATTATAGTAGGTTGCATATGAAATCCAGCGATATAAAAAAGCTCACAAAAAAGCCTAAAGGAGACCGACCACTTCTGATTAGTATACCGCCGGAGTCGTGCAGTAAAATAGTGTGAAAAATTTAATAAATTTATTCTGAAACTTTTATGACAAAGAAACAGTTACTCCACCCCCAGCAAACATTTTTGACAAAATTAGCTCCAATTCGACTTGGGACACGACAAATTTACTTACCAAAGTAATTATAACGTAAAATTGACTGGAAAAATAGACCTCCGATAAAAATTGACCAATTAGTCTTAATTTAGATTTAAGTTTACGTAAATAATACCAATTAATCTACCTCACACACAATTTTCTTTGAAGGTAAATTTAACGAAAACAGCAAGTGGAAAACTACTAAAAAAATCTACCAAAATTGACCTCAAGGGTAAATTTCCAATAAGGTCGAAATAGGTAATATAATTAGGTAGTATTTACCTTTTTAGCGACTAAAAATATTTCTAATAGTCGAATATCTTTCTAGGTAGATTTTGTTGGAAATCCTACGTAATATATACCTAAATGGCAACTTATTTGGTCACTTTTATTACTCTTCTTTGAAGTAATATTAGGTAGACAACATCGGTAAATTCTACCTGGATTATCTACCGAATTTCACCAATTAAGTCAATTTCCCTTAAACTGACCTTAAAGTTACTCTAAAAAAATACATTTTAAACCTCTTTGTCGCAGTAACCTGGCAAATCGACCTCAAAGTAAACTTCACTATAAAATAGTAATTAAGAAGCTAACCCCCGTCTAACCTGTTTGCAGAATTCATATTATTTAGGTTATTTGAACCATTAGGTACTTAGGTGGTATAGTTATTATCTAAAAATTATTTCAGTCATTAAAAGAGGCCATTAACGTAGCATGGTTGGATAATTCATGGTGCCAATGTACAAATGAAGTATGCCAAGGTAAAAAACCACCACTTAAGGAATCACTACTTCCGCATCCAGATTCCCTATCCAAGTCTTTTTAAAGGAGAATATCTTGACCATATTTGCACTCTAGTATGTGGAAATAATTGCCTATAGAATTTCAATACAATAAGGGTATTGCCAAATGCCAGCCGAGCTTCCAGAACTTTTGGACGCTGTCGAATACCAAGACAATATCATATGGCTCCATTATGACAACTCACTCGTCAACACAATACACTAGTCGAGTTAAAATTTACACATAATAAGTAGAATTTACCAATAGGTAGTATATTCAAAATAAGGTAATATAAATAGGTTATATTTACCTACAAGTAATTATTTGATATAACAACAGAGTTAATAATACTTTCAATAGATAAAGTTAACCAAAATGTCGTAAATTTTCGTGTAACTTGACCTGTGATAATTTCCACCTATAAAATACGTAGATTGTCACGGTAATTTTAACTTAGAGGTCTAATTAGCACAAGACGCCATATTTTCTCAGCGCAGTTGAAGTATGATTCCAAATTGTAGTTTGTAAAATGAGTGTATATGGAAACAAACTGACGAAAAGTATATAGAAACAAACTGACGAAAAGTTTAAGAAAATACACAATTATACCTGTAAACTCATATTTAACAAGTATAATATATTTTCGGCTCAAAATATTACAATAATTTTTTTATTTGGTAATATAAATTTTCTTATAGATTAATATTTTTGAGGCGCATTAGTATTTTATGGAGTACAGCTGCTATCATTCACAGAAAAATTTTCGGCGCATTAATTTCAATAAGCGAGAACTGCAAATACTTTCCTCATAAATTGTATTTATTTTAGTTACCGGCATTCATCTTGTATGGTTATTGTGAGTTAGGTATCTCTTCAGTTTTGTAAGTGACTGACAACCATATGTCGACTACTTATAGATAAAAATACCAAATAAGTGTAAAAATCTTATTTTTTTCCACTTGGTGTCATTTTTAAATTACACATATGTTCGTAAATTCTACCTAAAACTAGTCAACTTGATGTCAAATTGACGTTGAATTCAAGTAAAATTTACCTAAACAGGTAATAGTAACCAAATGTACTGTGCGACTACAAGTAAGATTTATATGTAATTTTACCTGTTTTAGTTGATATAACTTAATTTCGACGTTGTCTTATTCTCCACTTATGTCGATTCCACGTAGCATCAACGTAAATTTTACCAAAATATGTTTAATTCTAATTTTGCGACTAAATTTATTATACATAATTTAGGTAGTCTTGACGTCAAATAATACTTAAATGTTTGCTGGGCCGCTGAAAGTCCACGTTGACTAGACCGCTTATTTCGATGAATCATCTATTTGGTGGGACAAATTTCAACCAATTGTATTCAGTGGGGTTGATTCACGTTCTTAACTCGTCAGGAAATATTTGTGACAATTTTCTGTGATGATAATAAAAGAAGCCGAACACCTTCTTTATGACCTTTTTTTGTACATAAACTGAAAACTAATTGCGGCCGGTCTCCTTTAAACTTTTTTTGCTAGTTTTTCATATGGCTGAATTATATACAGAACCTACTATACACACTAGTACAATAAATAACCATTATGTTTGACAGATTTAGCTTTTCATATTTATTTTTTACAAATTTAAATAGATTGTAGATAGTGTTATCCAGTGGTATATTTTACCCTCCAAAAGTGTATCAGTTATGACAATGAGTAAGTGCTATATAAAAGCTCTTAAAAGCAAACAATTCGACAAACTCTACTCAATTTGTTTAAAAAAGAAGTACCTCTTCGGATTGAGGGTTTTTGAATGATTTCTAACAAGTTTTGTTAACAACATTTTTTGATTAAAAAATGCCTACTATGATTTTTTATCTATCTTTTAAGATCAGTTAGATTCAAATCTAGATATGAATAAGAACATAGACTAGACTGGTAGTTCGTAACTATGACGGTTTTGGGGAAAACAAGGCATGATCATACGATCTTGTCCGGCGGGAATACTTAGTAATTTCTTTCTAAAATATTTTGTTTTACAATTGTTAGAAGTATGTTTTGAATATTTCTTACACTTGTACTAGAAGTACACAATAAATATAAACGTTGATAAAACACAAACAAGAGATATTAGTATTAGAAACACATGTCACACTTAACACATTAACTCTATTATGTACCAAACATAAACGTCATTTGAACCAGTTTCTTAAGAAAAAATTTCTCACGTAACTTTTACTTTATAACCAACGTACACCACAATATGACTAGGATATTTTTCAATAACCAAGCAGTCAATTAGATTAGATTATTTAATCTAAGCAGTCATTTAATAGAGAATCAATTTCCGATTTAAATAAGGTCATGAATGTAAAAA
This sequence comes from Stenurella melanura, assembly GCA_963583905.1. NCBI lineage: Eukaryota > Metazoa > Arthropoda > Insecta > Coleoptera > Cerambycidae > Stenurella > Stenurella melanura. The sequence continues at coordinate 94,394,089 of OY757316.1, forward strand.
ATGGATAACTATATAACATAACATGTTTTCAGTTACCGAATCGAAATACATTTCGCTTTTCAAGTTAAATTTAAGAAAACTGTAGGTACTTATATTACTCCAGAGACATTTTTTTTTATATAAAATAATGCCCAATCAAGCCTGATAAAATAGTAGTAAATCTCTTAGGAAATTATCAGTACTGAGAGAAAAAGAAGAGAATTAAAAAATTATGTTGAAGTTCGCTAACTGACCTTTTCTCCAACTATCCACCATTCATTTGCTTTTCTAACCTAACTTTTAACGTCAATTTTTCTTCTTTCAAATCCGCCAATTCTTGGCTCAGTTCTTGGCAAATCCTCAACAAAACAGTATTTTCTTCCTGCAACTGCTTGAACAATTGCCACTTGGCTTTATCTTCTACAGTTACGGGGCTATCTCTACCCTTCGCTGGTTTCCTATAAATTTCAAAGGCTCCATGTTTCCTAGGTGCCTCTTCACTAGCTTCCGACGCACAAAACTGCGCAAATAACTTTTTCCTCTCGGCCTCGTACACATCACCAGGGAATATGCCTTCCGAAACATTCTCATATTTTTCGAATTGGTCAAAATTGGCGAACGGAGTCTCAGTTTCGTGAGATACACAATCACCTTCAGATCTTTGATTCATAAGCTTCCTCGAGCCTTGGATATTGGGACTAACTCTAGGGGGTACCGTGGGCGGAGCACCTAACTTACTCAACCTGTTCAAATCCAGTGAAGAGCTGCGTCCGTGAGTTTTGAAGGGTCGCGGGGGTGGAGGGGGTGGCTTCTCTTTCTTCGGAGGAGGGAAAGCGGGGAGGCTAACGGGTCCCTCCTCGCTGCTGTTCTGGTTAGTTGGAGGTGGAGGTATAGCGCCCGGCCCGGGTATGTTAATTTTCTTAGGTTGGGGACGTTGTATTGCACTGTTTTGGGCATTGACTGATAAATTTTGCATGTTCTGCGTTAGCTGTAAGGGGTTTGTAGCGTCTGTGAATTTCTTAGGGCTGTGCAGATCGATACTATCAGCCTGTTCTTCGGTTTGGTTATTTGCTACTTCGGGTGTTAGTCGGAGGGGTACAGGATGAAGTATTTTCGGATCCTTATCTAATGTGACTTTCTGAAAATCAAAATTGACTGGCTTAGGCCCCGGGGAGGAAACGGAACTCGTGGGACTATCAACGAACTTCGTCCACTCTTTCGCAGTATCCTTAGTTTGTGGCGATAGAATAGGTTCTGTTTCTGGACTAACCGACACGGGCGTCTCATTTCCTGGCAATAATGTCGGCGGCAGTACATCCGGCAGTTCTATATGATTTCGTCTTAATACTACGAGATGCATTGCGGTGTTAAATTCCTGTAAAGATAAAGCGCCATCTTTAGTAACATCGGCTAGTTGCCATATTTTTCGGAGTTCATGGACAGGAAGGCGGGACTTCTCGAAAAACATTCTTGCCACGGGGCCAGCTAATAAGGCATTAGTGTCAGGCTGGAGGGATCTAAATTGATTTGTGTAGTATTCACGTTGTTCAGAGGTTATCGTCCATACCTCACTCGAGACCTCAGTATCTTCTTCGCTACTGTGTTTGTCCGACGATTCCTCTTCAGTGCCTAAATAATAGTTCTTATAAGGAATATACCAAAAACTTGATCATATAAATAACATTATACAGCATGCACAGATTCTATTAAAAAATTGAAACAATATTGAAAAAAAAATAGGTAATTATTTCTATGAATTATCACACATGTCAGTACAGGCGTTACTTTACATAATATATTTTGTCTTACACAAGGTGTGGCTACTAAAATACTGACAGTGTGCACTGTAAAGGAGGCAAATACCACAGCAGAAAGAGGAGAAAATTTATTGACCATGAACTTTCCCACGTCGTTTGAAGAAAACGCTACCTCGATGTATTGCAAGAATCATGCTAGTCAATCAGTTTGTTCAAACAATGCCGCAATTCATTACTAGAGCGCAATATTTACAACCGGTCAAAGTTTGCGAGCGGCCACGGGCATGTCACACAATCTTATTTTTGGCCGCCATAGTATCCAGAACACTTGAGAGGATATGAGGGCCCACACCACAGTATTGAAACAAAGACATTTTTTAAATTTTAGTCAATCCAAAATGAAAATTTTTAAAGTTTTTTTTTTGTGGTGGTGCGGGCCATTTTGTGGTGTGGGCCCATAGGCTGCGGCCTAGATAGCCTGCGTGTAAATGCGGCCCCAAATCTAATTATAGAGAATATCGTGAAGAATATTACATAATTTTTATTTTTAATTATATCGCTTAATAATTGAAAAAAAAAACATTAATTTATGATTTTTGTTTGGTATCCTCGGAGAAACCAGAGAGAGATCTCCTTAGAAACATTCTCCAATATAGCACTTAGTGCGCAGGTTAACTTGTATAAGTTTCATCAAAGTCAGATTGCTGTAACATAGTGAAAAAAATGACCACATATTTAATCTCTATGCTTGTCGTACTATAACCTTTCGCATTAAGTTGAAAAAATTTAAGATGAACAATTTTCGCTTGCTAACAGGAGTCTATGTGAGCAATTGCATGCCATATACTCAAATAGTCATGTGACACAATTGGTTCAGAGAGGATCAGGTAGAGATGGAAGACAACAGACGAGAAAGTCAAAACAAATGGTTCATAATGATGACATCTAAGAATTAAACTAATTGTTAGATATGGTGGAAGACTGATAAAGAGAAAAGGTTTCTCTGGAAAAAAGAATTCTTGATTTCAGCTCACATTACGTCTGCAAAAGAGTTTTTCATGGATAAGCAATAATAAGCACGTTCCAGTACTGCAACATTCACCAGATTTGGTCACCGTGTGACTTCTTGTTCTCAAAAAATTTAGAAGCCTATTGAAGAAAACTTATTTTCAGTTTGTGAAGATGAGAAAGGACAGACTGAAGAAGTCGTCAGCTGTAGCACTGTTTTGCATTGTAAAGGATATGTATAGATAAGGAGTACATAGAAGAAGATAAAGGTTATGTTGTAACATTTCTGCAATAAACCATTTTTGTCACACCAAATCTTTTAAATAGCCACACCCCTTTTAAATGTACACATTATGTAAAAATAAGTAAATTCTTACCTAATAACTGTCTTTGCTCTTCAGAAACTAAACCTTGCCAAGCACCTGTTACGACCCAGCTTCTGTCTTGCACACTATTCGTAGGGGTAGGACTATCTGATGCAGTACTAGAGGCATCTGGCGAGCCATTTCTCACAGTTTCACTATCAGCTTCTGAATCTGTACTGGCAGTATCGACCTAAAATGTGATCTTTGATAGTTTGCATTTGGAAATACCATTACATATTTTATTAATTATTCGTTAATAGAATTAGAATAAACGTAACCATCTTTCAAAATAAAGCTTATAAGTGATATGATTTTCTTTTTCTCTTATTTAGGTAATGTCGGTAGGGATATTCCGATACTACCGATATGATACTACTATCAATACTTTTTATTCGGTACCAAGTACTTTTGTACTTGATACTTTTCTTCCGATACGATACCAGTATCGATACTTTTCGTTCGATACTAAGTAGTTGTGTATTCGCGATAATACAAGTATCTATACTTTCTTTCCAATCTGATACCGGTATTGATACTTTTCATTCGATACCAGTATCGGTACTTTTCAGGTATTGGAACGTCCCTAAACGTCGGCCTATTTCCTTTATTGAGGCCTAACACCGACGTCAGAAGATAAGCCACCCCCAACCTGGAAATTTATAAGCCGTTAGAAGATGGAGCGAGAACGCTGTGTTTCCCTGGATTGATTGATCCATCCAAGTACTATTTGCGCTTGACGTTGCTGCAGTTTCATATCGAAATATGAGTATATGCAGACGTATCTACGCTCGCTTCTGATATGAATTTTAAATGTTAAATTTACTTTTAATACTAGTATTAAAAGTAACTCGCTTTTAACACTGGTGTTATAAAATGATATTTTTAACATAGCAAACGTTAAAAAGTCTACTTTTAGCAGTGTTTATACAAAATAATTATTTATAATAATTAAACTATCAAATTATTATGAAAATCAATAGGGTTCTATTTTGACAGTAGAGGAATCAGTTAAAAAAATTCTAGCAGATATGTTAAAGTTTACCTTCTGCAGATGCAGAGTATATTCGCACATAGAGCAAGTGACAGATTTCGTCCCTAAAATCACAAACTGGCGTAACCAGCATTTTACGAATTTTACAGGAATAGGCTAGATGGCAGGGAGGAAAAAATGGTAAAAATAAATTTTTGGCCCATAGGCGAGATTATTGTTGGAATCGCTTCGTTTTAGGGTGTAGTTGAACACCCTAAGTTTGCTTACAAATTAGTGAACTACTTGATTTTAATTATCAATTAATGAATAAAATAGGCCCCTTTTCTATATTTCTTTAAATATTTCCATTTCTGCTAACTTTTAGTAAAACACATTCATTAGGAAAATTGTTTGTTATGAAATTTTCTAAAAAATGAGCACCAACAAAGGCCACAAAGTGCAATTGTTAACTTGCAAATGGCTTCCAAAGCTTTCAAAACACGTTATTTTCACTATTTCTTTACTCGAAAACAACTGCACATAGAGAGCTAAAAATGAAGATGGTGTCTTTGTTGTCCCGATAATGTGCAAAAAATTTCAGCAAGATCGGTTTAGGTATTACTTTTTGAGTAATTAACAATCTATTTTTTTTAAATCCTTAATTAATAATTGTGCCATTTTTTTGTAAAATCCATTTATAAGTGGGAAATTCATTTAGAAAATTAAAAAAACCATTGAAAATGATATCCCGTTGGAATTTTTCGCAATTTTGGCCGATTTTATGAGGTTTTCGACACGTGAACCTTTTTATGCGTGATATAAAGCGCTAGCTTGCAGCGCTAATCATAGGTATAACATCACATTATCACACATCACTTTATCGGGCCGAAGCTGGCCAAATGTATTTCTATTCAAACATGAATATCTTTGTTGTTATTGATCCATTTGAGCTGAATTTTTTTTGACATATTGGCTAACTAAAAATCTGTAGTCTGTACTAACACTTTACAAGCTTTACTTAGATTAATAATACATACCATTGTGCTAACACATTTAAATGAAATAATAGCTACAAATTTCTTAGGCGCTACCCCAAAATCGAGATGTAATAATAATCTTATGGAAAATTAGTCTATTGAATATTTTCTTTCTTTGGGGCAAACTTGTAATACTTAAATAAGTTCCACTGCATTTTACAGTCACATTAAAAACTGAAGTAGTCACTAATAAATTGCCTAATGTCTCTCCATCCCAAATACTGTTACATTTTTCGTTATTAAATATAAATATTGGACAATTATGTGACGAATGAGTGTAATCAGATGCAGTTCAAATTTATCATTGTTCTAAACAAGCATTTTATAGTTTTAATGTTTGTACGTTATCACCCAAATAAAAAATATGTGTAATAAATGACGGCTAATAGTCACAAATTATGTTGACAAAGGTAACATTAAACAAATGAAATTAATCTACAATGACATCAGTGGTTTAAATTCTGTAACCCTTGGCTCAATTTACAATTATTAATACTAATATTCCAATAATAATTATTATAAAAGAAATTTCAAGCATCACCGGGTATTAAAAAAGGAGACCTGTAATTATAAACTGACCATATTTATTTTTGCACACCTAATGACAATAAAATAGTTTCTATATACACCAAACAGTACATTCGATGCATGTTTCATCACATGCTATTAAATATGTCTTTTAGTAAGGAACAATAGGCGAGTTCGGTCATAAAAGAAAAAAACATTTTTCTTGGCAGATGTGAAGTTAAATAGTCAACAAAACACGCATGTGCAAAAAAAAATGAGAAAAAAAATTGCAGCGCCTGCAATTGCCAAATTAAAATTCCTTGATAATGGTGGAGCCCATAACGGGATTGACGTCAGTGACCTGATAAAAGCTCTGGCTCCACCATACGCGCACGTATCCCGCATAGCGCAAGCAGTGAATCACTATAATATTTAAATTTTGTGACATTTATCGGTGGTGTTTCTTAAAGTCCTAGTCGTACAATGCAACCGGGGGTACCAGAAAGCCGATTCCCGAAACTTACCACATTTAAATGTGCAGATTGTGGCATATTTTTTATTTGTATTGTATTTGTATCTATTATTTAGTGAAGTTTCGGTAAAGTTTAGACAAACTAACGTTTGAATACGTATGTAAAACAAACAATCTGCTAGACAGGTAACTTTCACCGTTTGTCTGTAAACTATTTTGTTTCCTGGCAATAAATTACTATTATTTATTTATTTATTTATATTTGTTAGAATGAAAATAGGCAAAGGTACAAGCAACTGACAAATATACGTCAACGCTTTCACGCTCCGACGTCTATAAGTTTACCTTGTATTTACTAGACATAAAAATAAAAAACGCCGCATGTACAAAGCAGATTTAATGGAACCGCCGGCGTCGCAGGGACTCCATTGATAGGGAATTTTTTATGACAAGTAAATATGAGGTAAACTATACCGATTTCAAACTTTAAACTTATATGAAAAGCATTAATTGCTAACGGTAGGTATATTATATAGTGTGAGCTGCAAAAGCCCTTTGAATAATTGCAAATAAATTTACACTACGTACCCACTTTTTACAGATCAGGAAGATAAGATTAAGGAGAGCGCTCAGCGCTGTCGGGCCACTGACGTCACCGCAGTAGCCTCACGCACAGGTAGGTTTCTAGCCTCGCGGCGATGGGAAGATTTTCCAATTTACCAATAAAACCTTTATTTTTGGACATTTAATTTTTAAATTTTATATGGTTGTTTTTTTCTATAGTTTCTATCGATTTAAGAAAAAATTGAAAATTACTGAACCCGCCTATTGCGTTAAAAGGTTTTTATTGTTTAATACGTTAGTTTAACATTTAAAAATGATAAAATTACAAAGTGCTACTAAATTCCTTGGGTAGGTTTGAGAGCCATCCAAAGAAACCCATTTTTAGTTTTTTCAAAATAACTCAAAAACAATGCATATTTGGAGATTTTTACAAGAAAATTAAATTTCCCATCCATGTACTTGTTGAAAAATGTTTTTTCCTATTTTTAGTATTAAAAATAATTAAAGAACAAGGTAAAAAATTCCCTTTTTTTTTTCTTTTTCCAGTAATTCATCCATTTTCTTTTACGGCATCCTAGGTTTATATAAATGTTTAAAGAAAAAAAGTTATTGAAAAAACAAAGATATTGCTTTTCTGATCTGCTCCGTACAGCCAACGGTGACAGAGATATTAGCGATATCTCAGTCACCGTTGGTTAACCATTTCTTATCATATTTTACCGCATTTGCCATCATACATTTTTTCTTTTAATTCTCAGTTAATTTATTTATTTTTGTGCAATAAAACAACAATTTTAAGATAATTTAATAATAGTACAAATGTTTCATTAACGTTCTAAAATAAATATTACGTATTTACAAAAAGTAATATTACAAACCATTAATGTTTGTGGTTGAGCTTTATAATATTAAAATTACATTTTATTCATTATTTAAAGTAAACTGATTTTTAATAAATAAATATTTTAAGAAAACATTATGAACAATGAACTCATTTCAAAAAATTACATTTTTTTTTCGTGGTGGTAAAAAAATATTGTACGTTATTAATTTTAAGAAGTAAATTCTTCAATAGTAATACTTTCAATGGCAATATCAATTTCTTTGTCGATATCTTTATCAATATCTTCTTGTGATATTTCTGGCACATTTGCATCTTCGCAATCAATTTCTGCACATTCCTTGCAAAATATGGAGCATTTGATGCCAAACTTTCTGCAACCACATGACAGCCTTTTAAACAGATATTTTTTCAAGTAAAGATTTCGGTGCAGAAGGCAGAATTTTCGTAAATTTTTAACTTTGTTTCTTAATTATTCTTAATACTCAAAATAGGAAATAACATTTTTCAACAACTTAGTTGGATGGAAAATTTAATATTCTACAAAAAAGTATTCTCGTAAAAATCTCCAAATTTGCATTGTATTTGAATTATTGATTGATTGATTGATTGATTTGCCAGCATAAGGTGGGCATTGCTGCCAATTCCGGGCATCGATGGAGGTTCGGGCCAATACGCAGCTTGGTCGTCCGCCGAACACACTCAACAGATGGCTAAACCGCGTGCCGGAACCAAATATCGGATGTTTTATATACCGCCAGACCGGCTGCATACGCCAGGTTCGACATTGGACATGCTTATTGTCAGCAGCGAGAGCAGCATGGCGCGGGAATATAGGATGGGAAGTGTAGGTGTTTGTGAGATGCTTCTTTTAAGTTTCCATGCTTCTATTAAGTTTCCATGATTCTTTTAAGTTTCCATCTATCGTCATCTCCTTACTTTTTCTTCTACTAAGCTTTCTGTTTCTTCTGTTTCTGAATCTGGCAGCTTCTATTTTTTATTTAATTTTTGTTTTTATTTATTAATCGCTCCACCGGTAAATATCCATTTACAGTGGAGTTGCTGGGAAGGGCCCTATCTCGCGGTAACAATATCGCATTATAAGAATAGATGTCCGAAGGAATAGTTTGCTCACCCTGTATGTCGTTTCCTTGAAACAATCGGTTTCAATTTCAGGCAGTTTTTCCATTTCATCACCTATATATTATGTTTATTAGAAGGGACCGATCCAGGTATAGATTCCATGGTCAAGCAGTACACTTTCTCGGGTTGTTTATATACACTATTCTGTGTTGCTTTATTCAACCAACATAATCCGATCATATATCAACTATATGAAATAGCCAGACCCGCGCTAGTTTATACCAATCAATGCAGAGTCGTTTATGCTTTAATTCAATACAATTTCGACATCTTGTTGCCGATTTATCCAGATTCATCTCGAAATCCCGTAGGAGCCACAAAACACGCGTTTGTCACCAAATTCGACACACTTTGAACTCTCTGCATTGTTTTTCAATTATTCTGGAAAAACTAAAAAATGGGCTTCTTCGGATGGCTCTCAAAAAAGCATCACGGAATTTACTAGCACTGTGTGATTTTATCGTTTTTAGGTGTTAAACTAACATGTTAAACAATAAAAACCCTTTAATGCAATGGGCTTGTTCCATGATATTCTTTTTATATGGTTTTTATACTTATTCATATAGTACTCGATATTCTCATTATACACTTAAAATTTCGTATTATTAACTTTTTCCGTTCTCGGGATATAAGGAGTTGAAATTAGTAATAGTTACAAAAACCGAGCGCTCATTTGTGACGTCACTATACGCAAGTGACGTAAAAAAATGGCTTTCTAGGACCTTTCAAATTTAACCTGAAAAGTCGAAAAACATGGAATTTTTAAACGCTGGTAACTAAATAAATACGTCGAGTGGAAGTTCGTTCTATGTGTCTACGGAAAGGAGAAGGTCGGCGATGAATTCTAATCGTAAATTGCAGGGTCGAAATCGAAAATTCGTTCCGGCAGGAGCGAGAGAAAATTATAATATTTTGACATTTCACCAAATTGTACTCCCCTACTGTCAAGTAGTAAGCAAAACAAACAATACTTCGAAAACACTTATAATCATAACCAATAAGGAGCATCAAGCCTATTGAGATCGCCGAGTCTATGCGTATAGTGACGTAGCGCCTGGCCACGCCCCATTTTCGTGAGATGGAAATTTGTAATAGTTTTTAAGATACTAAACGTGCGAATAAGATTCTGATTTTTTGCAGATCCATTAATTTATACTTGCACTTTCGATTTATGAAATAAAAAAAAAATGCTGAACAAGCCCATTGTTCCTTTCTACCCCTTAATTTTCAATAGCCTATCAATACAGTTGACAAAAATTCAGTTTTTCATGTTCCACAGGCGACGACAACTTGGATACCGAAATGCATGCTGAGAGTAGTGTTTAGTGTTTTAGTATGTGGGAATATTGTTTCAGCATCTACGGAACCCAATGTCATATTTTATATTTTAAAGGAATTATTTCTTCCCCTCAAAAATTGTAGCTAGTCCGCCACTGGTTTAAATTTTTGTAATACTATTACCTGTTCTGTGTAATCGTTCACATCGTGTCGTAATTCTATTAAGTCCGGTACAGGGCTTTCACTCTCTTTATTGGTCCACGTAAAACGGGGAAGTGGGAGATCAATTTTTGAAGAAACTACTTCGCTTCTAATAGGTATATTGGCTTGATAAGCTGCCACTAATTTTAAAGCAGAAAAGAATTGCTTTCTATTAAGATAATTGGTTGACTGATTCCAACAGATATCCGAAATCTAAAACAAAACAAAAATATATGCGTACATTTAATATTAAGGAGTAAATGGAATACATACACTTCAAAGAGGTCTGGGGGCCCAAAGAAAAAAATTGTATCATTTAATAAAATAAGCCTAGCACCAAATATTTTGGGAAGGGGAAAAATTCAAAGTGAAAATTTTATCATTGTAAATGTTTTCTTTTTTTTTTATGAATAAGGCCGGTTTTCGGCCCCCTTCAATTTTTGGCAAAAATAAGCGAATTCGATTTTTCTAAGCTTTGTGAATAAAAATAGGTCATTTCCAGGTGAAACGAAAAGTTTTTGCGACCGGCTCCCACTCAACTCCATTTTTCACCTCGTCCTTCAATAAAACCTGCTTGTTCAGGAGATATTTGTCAAAACAAAGAATACTGAAATCTGGATTGAAGAATATATGGCATTAGTCTGCTACGTATAATATTGATGCCCGTAATCAGCAGTTATCACAGATATCAATTCTTGTACCCATATGTACAAGAATTGAGGCCCTTCAAACATCCGGCCTGATTACTGTCTCCCATATCTTTTGAGAAATTCCATGAAATTCTCACTCCACAGACATCTTTGCCCCAGGAAATCACTTTTGAAAAGTTTTTCCCAGTGCTGGCACCAAATATCAGTAATTTGTCGTCAGCTCTTAGAATAGGGGCCATCCATTAATTACGTCATGCAAATTTCATGGTTTTTCTACCCTTCCCTCCCTCTATGTCACAGGTTGCCACATTCGTGTCAACCCCTCCTCCCCCATTGTGACGTCACATGTTTTACAGCATTAAATTTTGAGGTGGAATTTTTTGATTTTTGTATATTTTTTAAAATTTAATTCAATTAACACGTTGAGCCTCGGGTGGGTAAATTTTGACCCACACTCCAAAAGTTCCACAGGACCGCGAGGTACATGCGTTGACCACTAGGGTGGTCCTTATTTTTTAACTTGATCGCCTCACCCCCTCAAATTGTTCTAATATAAGAAGAAAAGAATCAAACAAAATTTTGAGAGGTTAGCTCAACCCCTTCCCGTGCCTCAAAAGGGGTGAATTTTTCTATGTATTTCTTATGGGTAAAAGACATTTTTTCGTAAATTTGCGATAGAGTCGTCAAAATGTTGTGTAATAAAAATCGCACACAAGTCTCCTCTTTAGAATTGTCCAGAGAAGACGAATTAATGATTCATTTTTAAATTAAAGCTTCATAAGACTCTTTTATAGGGCCCCAAAGTGACCCTATAAGGGCGCTTTGGGGCCCTATAGTCTTAAACTTCATAAAAAACCTCCTCTTTCAGAAAACTTTTAATTTTTTTAATAAATTTTGTATCATTTAGATTTTTCCATTCATTTGGTAAGAGATTATATAGTTGTGCTGATTTATATGGGTAAACGGAAAAATGGAGCCACTATAGATCTATGTCTGGTATTATAGCTAGTTTGAATGTGGTATTCCCTAATGTGGTTATGTGCATAGATAATACATTCAAATATGTACTGATTGGTGGTAGTAAGTATACCTAAATGCTTAAATAAAGGTCTACAGGTGTCATTAAATTTAGAATTTGTAATGATTCTTACTGCTCATTTTTGCAATTTTAAAATTTTAGTGGCATGTGAAGATCCCCCCAAAGTAAGATACCATATTACGCTATGGAACAGAGCATGATATGTCATTAAGATAACACTATATTATTGACTAAATTAGTTATATTTTTCAATGGATAGATGCAACTTGACAGCTTTTTGGATAGGCTATCTATGTGAGCTTCGCAAGTAAACTTACTATCAAAAATTAGACCTAAACACTTTACAGGATTATTATTTTCGATGCAGACATGAGGGTTTACGTTGAAAATAAGTGTTTGAGTTTTGTCTTCATTTAACTTTAATGTAATATTTTTAAAATAATCCTAAGCTTGTAACTGTGTTTCCTCCCATATACTGATAAGATGTTTTAAATTTCTATTAGCCTAGAGTAAGTTGGTATCATCAGCATATTGAATGTTTTTACCAGAAAGACTGGTTGATATGTCATTTACATATATTATGAACAAAATTGGTGCTAAGAAGGATCCCTGGGGTACTCTATGTTTTAGAGGTCTTAGTGAGGACTTCATAGTACCATGACTGACACACTGATATCTGTTAGAGCAGGCCCTCTGATGACATAACTTTCCAATTTTATTAACAGTATTTCTGGGGAAACACAGTCAAAGGCCTTGGATAGATCTAAATATGATGCCATGACCATATTTCCATTTTCAAATTCATCCATAATAAAACTTATAATATCTGTTAAGGCAGTAATAGTAGACTTTCCACCTCTATAACCATACTGATTTTAATTTATCAGATTATTACTTTCTAGATAATCCATTAACCTAATTCTATATGCTAATTTTAACAATTTTGACAGGATAGGAACTAGTGAGATTGGTCTATAGTTTCAAGATTTTTATATCAATTTTTGAAAATTTGTGTTACCTTAAAGCCGCTTTACAGTCTGCAATTTTCTTGCAAGTGCAAGAAATCTTGATCAAAGGCATGCGCACTTGAGAGCCAGCTGATCATATTTGGCAAGTTACTTGCACATTTCAACATCTTGCAGATAATCGGTTCTGCTCGATTTTTCTTGCAACTTTGGTGCAAGTCTCGTGGATTATTTAATGATTTCAATGTTACCAATACAGACAGAAAGTTCCTAGAAGCACTAGGAACATTACCACAGAAGAAATATTTACTATTTTGTGACATTACTTCCTGTCACGTGGTCCGATTAGCAGAATAAGTTAGGTTAATGTTTATTGTTTACTTTATTTCACAGTACAATTTATTTCTACAAAGTTGGTAACTCTTGCGCAATATTATTGCAATTACATAAATTGCCAGCTGTAAAACGTATCGTCAAGAAATATTACCTGCAAGAAATTGCCTTTGCAACATCTTGCTAGCAAGAAAATTGCAGACTGTAAAGCGGTTTTAGACTTTTTTAAACAATCAGGAAATACGCCTGTCTCAAAACACATGTTAATTAGATGTATAAACTGTGATAAGAGTTTATGCCATAATAATCTTGCGTGTACCTCAATTTCAAATGTCAATAAAACTCCAAAAATTAAAATGTTTGCAATAAAAATGATACCAAGTCTATTTATTCGACCTTATATAAGGAAATTTGTAACAAAAAAATGCCGGCCCGGAAGAACCCTAAAATTGATTCTACACCCGGGCCCAACGTGTTAAAACAACGGTATACATAGATGTAAATAATGTGAGGTCACGAAAGTTTGACCCCCTCAAAATGTGACATAATTAATGACTGGCCCCATACTCGTTGAGTACTCATTGTTTGGAAAATGTTATTGCTATTATTTTGATCAATATGTGACTCCAGTTCTTCTATAAACCTCTTGTAGATAAGAATTCTTATCTCTTCCGCATCAATTTGTTATATTCCTCCAGTTCCAAAGCAGTGAGCTTTCAGTTTTTCCTGGCTTATGCTTCAGTTAAAGGTTTAGCAGTTACTCAAAGTTATGATTAAGCATTAATTAAAAAACGAAGTAGAATGACGTACTACATCTAGCGGCAAATATGTGTTGAAAAACATTTTTTAGCACTTAAAAGTGAACAAGGTGACATGAATCCTAAATTCTGCACCTAAATAGCGCTGCACTTGTTTGCACTGCAGTACACGTCTGAAATGTTAAAGTACTTCATCACATCGATGTGTGACATTCCTCAGTCCTCAATAGGCGATATAAGCTAGTAGGAATAAAATACTATTTAAACGCCTCATCTTAAATTTTAAATTGTATAGAGGTGGTTCTGTCTTCTAAAATAGCATTGTAATAGATAGATAGATAGATACAATTATTTGTTCCTTTTTAAAACAATACCCCACTGGATGCAGAATATGTCAAAACATTAAGCGAAAACAACAGAGAAAAAGAAAGAATATAGTTAATATTAATGTAAAAATAACATATAATAAAACTGAGACACTAACGACAATAGTATTAAAATTCGTGTGAAAATAGATAATATGCCTAATTTGGATAAAAAATGTCTTTGGTTAAAGTATTAAAATGTAAGTAAAATAGTAAATCTAGAGATAAGATTTGGGAACAGCCTAGTTTGAGACTATAAAAGTAAGTCTTTTTATTAGTAGGTATATTGAAACATCATTGAAATATTCATCTATGGTATATAAGCCATTTTTATTAATATTCTTTTGAGTTCCAATTTTAATGTCTTTGTGGTGAGATTTTTTATGTTATGAGGTAATTTGTTAAAAATGTTAATTATGGGATACTCTACATTTTTTTGTATATATGTGAAGTTTTTTCTATTTGTTTGTTTTGTCATAATTATTCTCTAGAGATTTGAAAAGTATGTTTTCTTTTATAAATATTGCTGCTTTGTAAATATAGAGGCTTGTTAGTGTTAGTACGCCTCTGTTTATAAATACCGATTTACAACTATCCGTAGATTTCATATTAAATATTTGTCGGAAACATCTTTTTTGCATTACGAGGATTTTATGTGCATATATAGAATTTGCCCAGAATATCACTCCATATCAGACACGTGACTATACATATGCATGATACGCACTCATGGCAGGTTCCACGCATACAAAACGTGTCACTACCCCAAGTGCATAACAATACCGTGACATATTCCCAGCCAAGCTGTCAAGATGAGGCCTCCAGTCAAGCCATGAATCCAGAGTGATTCCTAAGAATTTTACTGATCAGCTACTTGGGACATTTATGTCATTGTCGATAAATGTCGTTTCTTTATTTTGGGTGTACGAAAATGTAATTATCTGGGTTTTTTAATTTTCAGATTGTTGTTAGTGAAGCAATTTTGTAGTGTGATTACTGCATCAAGGATGTCTTTTTCTTGGCTGTTTTTAGAGTCGTGACTGAATATTAAAGATGCATCATCTGCAAATTGCACCATATTATGATTAACAACTTGTGGTAGATAATTTGTGTACAGTATGTATAACAAGGGGCCGAGAATTGAGCCCTGTGGTACACCTCTTTTAATTATTTCTTTGTCTGATTTGACCTTGGCTCCACTATCGTCACACTCTACTATTTGTTAATGTCTGTTTGATAAGCAAGATTTTATTAGCTGTAGTGCTGTACCTCTTATACAAAATTACTTAATTTTTTTAAGAGAATATCATGGTCAACACTATCAAACGCTTTAGACAGGTTCAAACATACTGTAGTTGTTTCTTTATTGTTGTTTAGTGAGTCTAGTATTTGCATTAAAGCTTTAAAAATTGCAAGGATAGTGGTCTTGCCTTTTCTAAAGCCGTTTTGAGAATCAGAAAGTAAATTTTTTTCTTCTACATATTTTATAATTCTATTGTAGATACATTTTTCAAATATCTTGCTTATGTTGGATAAGAATGCTATGGGACGATAGTTTTGCCAATCAGCTTTATGACCCTTTTTAAAGATGGCATTTATATTTGCATTTTTTAATCTATCTGGAAATTTTCCTTTACAGAACATTAAATTTATAATATGGTTCAATGGACAGCAGATGATAACCGCAACATATTTTAATAGCTTTATTGGTAAATCGTCATCACCAACTGATTTTTTATTTTTTAGTAGCATGATTATATTGAATATTTCTTGTGATGTGGAAGGTTCTAAAAATAGAGCATTTTTCAAACTTGTAGATATATTTTCCGTATGGGTATTTTTTTTTATTACTATAATAAAATTTTTATTAACAATAAGCTGTTTTTGGCAAATTGGGTGATGTTATTCAACTGAAAATAGGTGTAAGTTGTACATAAATATATAGTATAGGATTATTAAAGACTATTTTTTGCTAAAATTGGCTCATTAGGGAGATTTCTCTTTACTTGGTGCCGTACCCGATGTTCCCCACTGACCTTGCCGCCTTGCTCACTCTTGAATAAAAAAAAATTATAACTACTTATTTCAATTTAGGATCATGACTTTTCATTTAAATTTTTAAAGAAGCAATAAATATTTCCAATTAGGTATTTCGTTATTATAATATATCATAAATAAGTTCATAAATTACTAGCTCGTAAAACAAGCAATTTATCACTTTACCTTCAGCCCAATTTGATGTATGCATATAATATTAACAACTAAATAGAAAATAAACTAAATTGACTCCCTAAATATTCTAATTAGTACAACGATAAAAATAAACCATGGGGAAAGGCACACTGTTCTGTTTTATATCAAGCATTGAAAATAGCATTCCATATCATAAAATATGTTTACACTTTGTAGCATTTATGATATAATCTCGGATATAATCATCAAATTATACTAATTATACTAATTATAAAATAATAAATGGGTAATACAATACAAGTCTAAAACACTTTTTACACTATAAACAAACACTAATATTGGGCTTTTATTATTGAATTTAGTTATTAAAATAAATAAAATAATTATATATAGAAAAGTAAAAGCTATTTGAAAATATAAGACACAGTTGGCAACTGTTTGATTCTTACCGCTATACAAAGTAAAAAAAAAAAATTATCAGAACTTGGCCGTCGGAGTAGCAGGACCATAAGACCAAATTTTCCAGAATTATGCAAGATGATGTATTGTAAATAGCACTCTATTTTCAAAATACATTTGTTTGTTAGTTTCTGTGGAGTTTGTGGTGGTCGAAAGAGCTAGAACAAATGACCAAAGCCAAACTCTCTGGATTGCAGATACAGGCTTGCTTGGCAATAACTGGTGCAATAAGCACCACACCGTCAGCAGCTTCAGATGTGATGCCTACCTTGATCAACAATGAACTGCCCTTGAAAGTCCTGTTTTCTGGAAGAGATGAATGAGATCGGAACAAAACCGACCTACAAAGGGCAGAGAGTTGTTGGTTCATAGGCAGCTCCAAAACTCCCGAGGGAACTGGAGCTGGTGTATATAGTCGCAAACCAAAGATAAGGACAACTTCAAGAGGGTGATAATACAATTATATTTCAGGCAGAGATCCATGCCATTGAGGTGTGTGCACGGAGGCTAGAACAGACGCAGCCTACACACAAATCAATAAAAATATTTTCAGACAGCCAAACGGCTTTAAAGCCCTTGGGTCCTACCGCTGTAACTCTAAAATGGTTTGGAATTGCCAGGAAGCTCTTACCCGACTGGGCAGAAACAACCAACTAACTCTGATCTGGATACCTGGCCACTCTGGCTTGCAAGTCAACAAAGTTGTCGATTCCTTGGCCAGAGAAGGTGTGGCAACCAAATTGATAGGACCAGATCCGGCACTTGACATATCTACAAACTCTGCCAAGGCTGCTATCCTAGCCTGGGCTGAATTGAAAACAATCCTGCACTAGCACGAACTACCAGGATTAGTTAACTAACGTCGAATGCCATCTGTGTCTAAAGGATGATGAAACGGCAGAGCACGTTTTGTGTACTGTCGTGAGCAAAAAAAAAATAGGACAAGTCTTATAACGTATTTTTTCCAAAATCTAGTTGTGTACTGTCGTGAGCAAAAAGAAATAGGACAAGTCCTATACCGTATTTTTTCCAAAATCTAGTTGTGTACATTTAACTTTATTTTTTGTGACATTGTCAGTTATTTGTCAAAATTCATTGCAAGTGCGCCAAAACTAATATGTCCCATATAAGTGATTTAGTCAAAGCTGGAGTTACCGCTAAAGCAGAGGATGGATGGTTAATGAGACAAATTGCACTGCGTTATAATATTAACAAAAATTCTGTGTTTAACATTTTAAAGAAGTGGAGAATAAAGGGTACGATTAGTAGAAATCCTGGATCAGGGCGACGAAGGATATCCAACTTAACAAAAAGTGCCTTTTTTGCAAAAAGCAACGGTTTGCAAATTCTACATGGTATTTTCGATCGAAATTTTGAGGGTAGGTTAATGACAACTAAAATTCTAAAGTGTGCAAACTTCAGCCCAATTTGTGAGGGAGCCACTGGGCCAATTGGCTAAGAGGTTACTATTAGATTTGAATCATAAACAATTGTATCCATCTAGAACTAAAATTATTGACAAAATAAATTTTATAAATCGACTGGTACAGTAGGTAAATATAACACCTATTGAGCATGATAGCTGGATGCTTTCTTCCACTATTTTATGCTAATTTTATTTTGTGTATCTACTTATGCCTTGTAAAAAATATTTGTGTGTTACAGGGATTCTACTAAGTTTCACATATTGTTCTGTTTACTGTATCTAATATTTGTGATTACGAACTTGAACTATAGTTTCTCAAAAAATAAATACAAATGAACACTAATTAAACCATTTTGTTCGTCGACTGAAAATTTGTGATTTTACTTTGCATTATAAATAACACTTTGAAATATTTAAAATATTTGGCTAAATCGAGTTACAATTCATTCACATAGATATAAATTTGCTTTTATGTACATCTAAATAATTTAAAAATTATGTTTTCATTGTACTAACAATATTATTACACAATTATACATAAAAAGTGTTTTCAATAACAAAAAATCGTTGTGTACTATCACTAATCAGAAATAAAAAATTTACCTGGGAAATTACATCTTCAGGTACATTTCCAGATTTTATTAATTCTGTAGTTTTTGTTAATGTGGCTTTTCCAGATTTTTCTTCATCACAGCATAGAAAAACATCAGAAAAATATCTTTGTAAAGTATCTGACAGATGTAGTTCGTCCATTTTTTATATTTTATGACATTGACAGCTGATACGTAAACTACACTCTATCGATAAGAGTTGTTATAATTGGGTATTCCTTTTATACATTTCTTCATCAGATGTCGCTCGCTTCTTTCAAATGAATGATTTTGATAAAGAAATACCGTAGTTTACATAAAAGCTGCACTATAAAGTTTATACAATTTTAGGAATACTTTTTTAATAAAACAGTATATTTATATTTATATTCGAATAAAAATTGTCCTGCACCCTGCACAATCACTAATCACTACAGCAAAGATTAAGGAATCTAATCTTTGACTACAGACTACATTTCATGTTTAAATTGCGTTCAGAATATAGGTCAAAGGTGGCGCTAGTAGGCTTGTATATAAATTGTAGACCATCCTAACTCTTTAATATAGACAACTGAAATAATCATGAATATATTAATAGACCAGGGAACTTTCATATTATACATACATAAATTAATGATTTGTTTTCATAAAAATTGGTGGTTTCCCTGTTATAAAGATTTAAAATTTCATTTATTCACAATCATATAGAAATATCAAATTTTCTTACCATGTCAAAAATTGGAAAATATGATATTTCAACTTCATTCGAATTGAACTGAAATATTTTAGTTGGAAAGTGGGCATTTGCAAACCTATGTTTTTCTATTGGTTTTCTTTCAGCTGCAGAGAATATTAATAATTATAAGACATAGCACATATATAGAGCATGTTTATTTATTAACACGAACCTCGACACAAACAGACAACAGAGCAACTTATTGTCTTATTCAATGGTTTTCTTTAGTTCGAAATGTTGTACCTATGTATGTGTGTAAGTATATGTGTGTATGCAGTACCGGATTTCCCAATAGGCAATGTAGGCAGCTGCCTGGGGCGGCAAATTCTTTAGGGCGGCATGCCGCCAAAAGATTTTATAACTTTTAAGGAATAATGACAAATTAATAATTATTATCCATTTTATGATTTAGAATGAAAAATACACACATACGCAGGCCCAATGAGAGGAGGGGGGTCGGGGGTGTTCCCCCCGGGCCCGGCGGTTTTTGGTAAAGGTAAAACGAGAGAGGCATACTTGTAAATGATTAGTGCGGTACAAATAATAACGAAAAAAAAAAATCATTTCTTCTAATGATGAAATACTAAACAATGAGAAGCGGTTTATAAAGGAAGTTCTTATTAATAACCAATACCCTGGGGGTTTTGTCGATAAAACCTTCATAAATATTGAAAATAATCAGGTACGACAAAAACCTGAAAAACGTTACACAGCGTTAATTCCGTATGTATGCGGATTATCCGAAAAGTTGCGCCGCATCGGTGATAGATTTGATATTAGGACGGTATTTCAAACAAGCAACACTTTAAGATCTATTCTGACAAAGACGAAACCAACAAACCACGAGCAAAATTCAAAAAACTGCATTTATAGTATTTCGTGTGAGTGCAACAAACAATACGTGGGTGAGTCATCCAGACCTTTTAGTGTAAGATTGGGCGAACATCAAAATTATATCAGAAAAAATGAAATTCAGAGGTCCAAGATCTGCGAACACGCGTGGGAGAATGGACATAGAATAAACTGGGACTCGGCAAAAATTTTAACAAAAGAGGCAGATAGCAAAAAAAGAAAAATTAAAGAGTCCGCGATAATATTATTGAATGAGGATAATTGCGTGTCGAATTGTTCCGTAGATGTCTGTACAACTTGGCTACCAATGTTAAAAGAAGAACTTCACAAACTTAACATTGTATAGAAACTAAAAAACTGTTAACTATATCAACAGTTCTATGTATATAGTAAGTATCTATGGATATTGAATATAACAAATATTCTTAGAGCTGTGTATTTGTCATACACAGCAAAAAAGATTTTTCAGAAAAAGCCTTGAAAAAGGAAACAGATTAGATTTCCGAAACGTCGGCGAAATATTTAATTTCAAGTTTTTATACTTATTTGTGCTGTTTATTTATAAAAACCAACCTTTAACTGATCCTTTGACGTAAACGTCACAGGCGTAGAGGTTTTTTACCAGTAACATACTGGTTAATTGTGATATATTTTGTAGATTCCCCGAGCACCGCTTAGAAAGAAAACATACATGTGGCAGGAAGTCCCAAAGAATTGAAGAAGGAGAAAAAAAAATAACGAGTTTGGAATGACTTGTATTGTTTACAATGAGACAAATATAAAATTGTAAGGTAAATGAGTATCCTCGTTGTTACTGTTTAAAATTTCTATCGTGATAAATATTTAGTCCTAGGGAATATCATCCCCGGCTCTTTAAAATTTCGATGGGGATAAATATTGTAATCTAGGGAGTAGCACCCTTTGCTTTTCAAAATTTTGACCGAGACTGATATTCAACTTTGAGGAATATCATCCCCCCTCTCCCACTTTTTAAAATGTTGACTGAGATGAATATTTAATTTTAAGTAATGTTACCCTCTGCTCTTGAAAATTTCGACCGAGAGAAATATTCAATCCTAACGAATACTTCCCCCGCTCTTCAAAATTTTGATAGATAATATGTCACCCTCCGCTCTTCGAAATTCATATTGAGTATTGGTTTATTGGTTGGTGTTGTATGTTACAACCCCTTGGACCCCGATTTCCTCTCGACGGCCCTGCACATACACGTTTAAATACCCACTTAGGTTTTTGTCTGAAAAAGGGCGTCAGATTCAAATCTGCCTACGGGCGGAAAATTCCAAAATCCGGCCCTGTGTATATGTATGCTCAAATCCGGCGATCGAATTTTTGAGCACATCCCTCTATCCCAATCATGCTGAAATTTTGCACACAACTTTGGTTCTGAAGGCAATGCAATATTCGATATTGTGGCAGATCCAATATGGCGGCCGCCACAAAGTAGCGGATTACCTTTTTCTTGACAACCCCCTCGACATGGGTATCAATTAATGATAGGGTTTATAAAGTAGAATACAATAAGCTGTGTGACGTCATCCTAAATCCAATATGGCGACCGGCACAAAATGGTGGATCACCTATTTTCTTACAACACTCGCTCGGCATGGGTATCAAATCAAAGGGTATGGCAAGTAGAATGCAATAAGCTGTGTGACATTATTCTAAAATCAATATGGCGGCCGACACAAGTAGGTATACTCATTCATAGAAATTGTCTTGGTTTTGCATGAAACATCTTTATGAGTGGCTTTATATTCATGATCGTGGGGGGTTATGCAGATACTAGTTTAATCAGCATGGCCGTAGGGGACTGTGTGGATGCTAGTGTTAGAATGAGAATTGTCAAATAAGAAATTAGACAAATTCATTTTAGGGTTTTAATTTGCTAGCATAACGAGAATTCATGTTATCGAAAGAATGCAAAGATTTCATTAATATTTTTACACAAAGTTTTTCTTTTGGTTATAGATAGTTATTTTTTCTGCTGTTTGCAAAATTCTATATCCAATGCCTTTTATGCCAAAGAATATACCTACCATATTTTTTTGGCCCGATATCGTCAATACTTTTTGATTGTTTAAACAATTGGCATAGTTTGTTAATTAGCAAATATAATTTTTTTTTCGAAAATTTTATCGACTTCAAACCAACTTTAAACGATAAATATTGATGTCGGGCATAACCCCCATAGAAGTCTGCACGAATGCAACTTTTTGATTTTGTTTATTTAAAGTTTAAATTAATTTTGCAAATTAACAAATGGAATATCTCGGCTTTGGGTAAGCGTATCGAAATGGAGTTTTGTGCATATGAAAGTGCTTGGAAAAAGGAAAATGTCGAGACCAGAAAGAACTTGATCGGGTAACCAGAACCGGAAATAAAAGTGATATTGCGTGAGAGGCTCTAATTTGTTTATTAACAAGTTTTTGGACACGAGGTTCGGAGCAAATTAAAACTAACAAGTTTTTCCATCAACTACAAAAAGTTCTACAAGAAATATACGCGTTTTTGTCCCTAAAAGAAAATCTCTCCCACAACGTGAAAATAATAAGACTTGACACGCAATGGGGTGGCGGGTTCGATCCTCGGTGTGAGCAAATTTTTTTTCGTCAAATTTGCTTTTTTTCAAGTAACCAAGTATTGTTTATAATAATAAATGTTTTACTTTTTGAGAAATTTTTAAATACGTTTAAATACGTAAATAATATTTTTTTGCAATTTTCATTAAATAAATGGCTATCTTGCAACAAACATATGATTGTTCTTGTCCAACGAGGGTTTGTCGACACTTTTTGTTTTTTTTACTACTTTTTGTGAAAGAGAAGGGGCTTGTTTTACTTTATTTGAAGGGGGTCCCTTTGGAAAAAAACGAAAACTAAAACAATAATGCCATTAAAATAATTAAATCTTTTGATTATTTCTCATCTACAAATAACAAAGTGTGTGTTTTTTTCATGAGACGTGAACTATTTTTCATTATAAGAACAAAGTGAAAAATAAATTTGTTTCCTTTTTATCTTTGATATTTTTTCGATAAAGTAAAACAGGCCTTGTCTTTCACAAAAAGTAGCAAAAAAAACAAGAACTACCGAAAGACCCTCGTTGGACAAGTTGGAATATGTTTGTTGCAAGGTAGCCACTTATTTGATGAAAATTGCAAGAAATTATTTACGTTTTTAAAAATTTCTCCGAAAGTAAAAACTTTTATTATCATAAAAAATACTTGGTTACATGAAAAAAAAAACACATGTGGCCAAAAAAAATTTGCCCACACCGAGGATCGAACCCGCCACCCCATTGCGCGTCAAATCTTACTATTTTCACGTTGCGGGAATGATATTCTTAAGGGTCAAAAACGCGTATAACTCTTCAGTGGAATGAATATTTTTTGTAGAACTTTTTGTGGTTGATGGAAAAACTTGTTAGCTTTCATTTGCACCGAACCTCGTGTCCAAAAAGTTGTTAATAAGCAAATTAGAGCCTCTCACGCAATATCACTTTTATTTCCGGTTTCGGTTATCCGATCAAGTCCTCTTGTTGAGAGTTTACGATATAACACTAGGTATTTCCCAGACATAAATTTTGCACCCATTCCACATGTATGAATTATGAGAGAACAGCCTGTATATTCCGCGATACCGAGTGACTTGTTTATGCGAGAGATAGGCTAATTTGGACCGACACACATGATTAGTGGATTGTAGCTCGACTATCAAAATGTTTCTTTTTCCAAGCACTTTCATATGCACCAAACCCCATTTCGATACGCTTACCCCGAGCCGAGATATTCCATTTGCTAATTTGCAAAATTAATTTAAACTTTAAATAAATAAAAGCAAAAAGTTGCATTCGTGCAGACTTCTATGGGGGTTATGCCCGACATCAATATTTATCGTTTAAAGTTGGTTTGAAGTCGATCAAATTGTCTAAAAAAAGTTATTTGCTAATTAACAAATTATGCCAATTGTTTAAATAATCAAAAAGTATTGAAGATATCGGGCCAAAAATATGGCATATTCTTTGGTATAAAAGGCATGTTTTTTGAAAAGAAACAATATCCTGACCTCATTAGTTTCGGAGTAATCAATGCATTAATTAAGAAATTTTGGCTATAACAAATGAACGGGTTGACAAAATGAGTTGTGCCTAGCACCAAACGACGCGCATTGAAAATATCTTTCGACTGAATCAAGATTTTTTCGGATCCGACAAACCGTTTTCATTGTATTAAATAAAGACAAAAAAATTTTGTTTAAACAATTATTTGACTATGAAGTTTAGGGTTTAGGAAAATTTTTGTTCAGCGGAATATTTCCTATAAGAATCCGTTACTAGCTCAAATGGGGTACAAAATTTGTAGAATCACCTCTTTTTTACCCCAGGCAGATTATGTTCTAGAGATAATCTCAAATTAGCCCCTTTTATATTATAGTTAAAAGTTTTTCGTGCGAGAGTTGTAAGTTTACCTAAAACATGATTTTTCATAAACATGATTATACAAAATTTTGAAGGCACTGTCAGATTCCAAATCAATACCTGAAAAAAAATAATGACGGTCCCGGGGACCGATTTTGGTTTTTTGACAGCGGTCGCCAACGTGTTAACAATCATGAAATAGTTTTGATTGTAGTTATATCCTATTAATAAGTCGCATATCAAAGCCTTCTTTTCATAAGCATAAAATATAAAGAATCATTGTTATTCATTACTAAGATGAATAAAAACGAGCCTTGGTGTGTGTGAAATTAATTCGAATTTAATTACGAGTGCCTGCGACCTGATTCAGAGCCCTCCTGAGAATTAAGAGGTAAATTTCATTTTAACCATAAACTTCAAATGACTTAATAGTTTACAATCCTGCGTTAAACTTATTCTGGCTCAAATAGCGCTAAGAAATATCAATAATTTATGTATGAGAGCTGTCAGTTTGAGAGTAAGCTTAAAAGTAATAACCAATAATTTTACAATCTCGCGTTAAAATTTTCTTAGTTATTAGAAATAATAAAAAACTGTAATACCCGACTTGTGTTCCCGCCGGTAGAAGTTCGGCACTTTGATGGGATTAATTGTATCGAACTTTTTATACCACTAATTATGAAAATAATAAATAGTTCCTTCTCTTTTGGCACAACGCGAGCATAGCATGGCCGCAGGGGTTTAAATAGGATATGTTTTTTAATTTGGAATAAAGATATTGTAGCTTTTATTGTCGTTTATAAGAATTTATAAAATTTAAAAGTGATGTGTTAACATTTGTAACATTGTGTTAAAAGCTTAAAAAAATAGTAATTATTTCATGAAATTGGAAAACGAACAGTTAGACGTCCGAGATACGATAACAGAAAATAGTTATGTATTTTAAGTTAGGAAAAAACCTGAGCGCATAATTTTTCCCAATCGGGTATCGAAAACTAAAAATCGAGTCTTTGGTCTCAATGTAAACAATAATAAACAGTCATTTTGCTGTCATTTATCTGTCATAATTTACGTCATAAGTCCCAATATAACGACGTTCAATGTACGTCTAAATGACGGTCTAACGTCGTCCTAATGACGTCATATCCTGACGTCACAATAACATTCAATATGACCTTAGTTTGACGAATATGGCCCCAAATAAGAACCCTTTTCATACGTCATTTTGACGTACGATCAAGGTTCAATGCTGACGTCAATATAACGTTTAATGTGACCTTGATTTGACGAATACAGGCCTAAATAAAAATCTTTCTTCACTTGAGAATATTATTTAATCATTCAGCTCTTATTCATTTTACGTTTTTATTAGTTAGGAATGGTTTGAATATATTATTATAAATAACACCATCACATAATTTTAAACACTTACCTTAAGCTGTGGGATTTGAACCGTCAGCCTCTCGCTTGGCAGTCCAATACGCTTCCTCTGAGCTATTGTCCTTAATGTAAATTTTGCTTTAAATATTGTATTTATTACTTGCAGTTGAGTATCCGGTTTAAACATAATATTCCGTTTCAGCCTTAACCGTGTACAATTTGTGCATTAATAAAATCAAAGGCAATAAGAATAAAAATGTTCATTTAAAAAAAAATGTTTTTACCATATTATTAATTCTCAACTTTAAAACTTTTTCTAACAAGTATTTATATTACAATATTTACTATTTCCGTTTTTAAATAAAACTTAATATTTAGAAGACAATATAAATTTAATTTAAGTATTGATATTTATATAGAAAGACATAAAAAAATTTATACAGGTTTATACGTTAGCAATCGTTGGTACGTGTGTACATATGAGTTTGGAAATAAAAGATACTCATTTTCATTATTAACAAAAAACTAAGTTGATGATCGCATTGCGAGGGAAAAAATAACGTATTTAAAAAAAAGTCCTCCGAATTTTAGGAAACAAGGAAGTTATTGCATTTTGCGACTGAGCTTTATGAAAAAAAAAATCACTTTTTAGCTCAATTAACAATACTTACATTATAATGCTTGTAAATAAGTTTCTATAAAACTTAAATTTTTTTTGAATTTTTCATATGAAATGAATAGGTTTTAAAATGATCCAGTCCAAATTTTAGCTCAAAATATGCATTTGTTAATTAACAATTGATCAAAATGAAAAAAGTTAAATATCTCGAGTTCGCGTTAACAAAAACGAACTTTTTTTTTAAATTAAAGGACCCAAAATTCTCTACCAGATCCGATAAAAGACTTTAATTTGTTTTTCAAAATGGCCGAAAAAATGAAATTGTTATTTGAGTTATAAACAAATGTAAAAAATGTAACCAAAATTACATTAAAAAAATTTCTTTTTAATTGCATTAAAAAGCTGGCGTCGAGATCTACATTTTGAAACAAAAATTTTTGATTTTGGACTTAATGGCATAAAATGGCGGGCATTTCAAATTTTAGATAACAAATGCAATTTTGGCCAATGGGTTCAACATATTGACACCAACTTTTCAAAGCCTTTTTATTACATCAAAAAGTATATTTTCTTTTGTTTGATGCAAATTGGTCAAGTTGCCGGTCTTGGGCACTGAAATGAAAAAAATACTGTTTTTTTCTTGTTTTTTCAGTTTTGTAGGTTATGTACGTACTTCAGAGAATTGAAACTAAAGAAGATTTATATGCAATTTTATTACAAAGAGACTGGTTTTTCGTTTACCCTGTTCCGACTTATAGAACCGGAATTATTCACATTTTAAGCTCGAAAAACGCAGTAAAAAAAATTAATTGTTTATAAAAAAAGCAGCACAAGGTTTTCGAGGTTTAGGAGAACCTGGTAACTCATTGCCTCACCCAGAAATGGGAACTAATCATGGGATGTGACGCCAATGCTCACCATGTAACCTGGGGCAACAAAGACAACAATGCTAGAGGTAAGTCACTTTACGACTATATAATCGACGTCAACTCAGGGAGAACCTGATGGATGTACACAACGGGGTGCCACAAAACAACGGAGAGATTGAGCAGTATGTTAAAACTGTTCAAACCGCTATGAAAAAAGCTTACGAAGCATCGTGTCCCTTGAAGGCCGTACAACAACAGCCTGGGGAAGCCACTAAATGGTGGTGCCAGGCGCTGACCGACCTCAAGAAACAAGCTAGGACATCGTTCAACAAAGAGAAAATGACAAAACTTGAATCAGATTGGGAGCTATACAGAACCAATCAAAGAGCGTTCAAAAAACTAGTCAGGCAGAGACAAAGAGAAGCATGGAGAGCCTACTGTGAGGAGATCGAGGATTACTCGCAGGCTGCTAGGCTACATAAAATACTTGCCAAAAACAAAGAAAATCACCTAGGTCTACTGAAAAAGGATGATGGTACCAGTACCAACGACCAGTACCAAAGCCTAGAGTTGCTTATGGAAACTCACTTCCCAGAATCTGTAGTGACAGATCGGAAGGAATGGCCAAATGAAACCGACACTCAACCCACCGAACTGGATTGGCAAACTGCCAAACAAATAGTGAGTGAAGACAGAATTAAATGGGCAATACTGGGCTTCTCCCCCTTCAAATCGCCAGGTACTGACGGCATTCATCTAGCCCTTTTACAATGGGGTCTGGGTGAAATAGTGCCGCACCTGACAGTAATATTCAGGACGTGCCTAGCACACCTTTATATTCCGAAGGTGTGGAGAGAAGTCAAAGTAGTGTTCATACCAAAGGCGGGAAGAATAGACTATACTACCCCCAAAGCATACCGACCCATTAGCTTGACCTCGTTCCTTCTAAAGGCGATGGAAAAGCTATGTGAGCGATAGTTGAGGGATGTTGCAATCACTGCTAATCCTACACATCCCAATCAGCATGCATACACCCCGGGCAGATCCACCGACACCACCCTTCATGCGGTCAGTGGTCGGATTGAAAAGTCTTTGGACAATAAAGAGTCCACCCTGGGTGTCATCATAGACATAGAAGGCGCTTTTGATAAAACCACCTTTCCAAAAATTACAGCAGCCCTCACGAGCAGGAACGTTTCTCCGATCGTAAGTGGCTGGATATCCAACATGCTCTCAAAAAGAGCGGTACAGATTAACATGGGAGACATCGCTGTTAGAGGAATGGTTGCAAGAGGCTGTCCTCAGGGGGGTGTCTTATCACCTCTTCTATGGAACTTAGTTCTTGACAGCCTCCTGCGCCGCCTCAACTCCTAGGGATTCCACACAATTGCATACGCAGATGATCTAACGATACTGCTTAGTGGTAAATTCGAAGGAGTCCTCTGCGATCGAATGCAGATGGCCCTGAGAATAATCGAAAGATGGTGCAGAGAACACTTTCTGTCGGTCAACCCCAGGAAGACAGAGCTGGTCCTCTTCACAAGGAAAAGGAAATTGGGGCCAATGACGGCCCCCGTTCTCCTAAATACCACACTAAATTTCGCATCAGAAGTAAAATACCTTGGAGTAACTTTTGATGCCAAACTAACTTGGAATCTTCATTTAGACAGAAGACTAAAGAAGGCTTACATCTCTTTTGAGCAGTGCCGCAGAACCATAGGGAAAACCTGGGGAATGAAACCCAAAGTGGCTATGTGGATTTACACTGCTATAATAAGACCAATGATAGCCTATGGAGCCATCGTCTGGTGGCCTAAGAGTCAGCAGACTGTAGCGAAACGTAAGCTCAGCCAGGTACAACGAGTAGCCTGTTTAAACACAATTGGAGCTATGAGAACGACACCAACAAGAGCAATGGAAGTGATGCTGTGCCTGCCACCACTAGACATATATCTAGAAGAGGTGGCCCTAACTACTATGGCACGTCTCAAATCCGTTGGTATACAGCCAAACATAGGATGTGGAGTGACCAGATGCCGGCTGTGGAATGAGGCAATTAAACAAATGCCACTTCTGCAGGTACGTGCAGATGGTATTTCTCCACAGTTCATCTTTGATAGACCCTATGAAATACACACTAACAGTAGCAATGAGGCTGTCAGTGAAGGAAAAGTTCACAGACGGATCGAAAAAGAAAGAAGGAACAGGTTGTGGGGTATACTCCAGGAACCTGCAAATTCAAATTAAATGGGCTATGGACAAACAAGCCAGTATAATACAAACAGAACTGGCGGGAATAACCATAGCCGCAAATGAAATTTCCCGTAGACAAATAACGGGAAAAACAATAAGAATCTACACTGATAGTAGACAATCACTACTGGCCCTACAGAGACACAAAATAACAACAGGGTCAGTATGGGAATGCCATCAGGCACTCGTGGGTGCCTCCAGCATGAACAGTGTCATTCTATGCTGGGTCAAAGGGCATGCACAATGCAGAGGCAACAGGAAAGCTGACAGTCTGGCTAAGAAGGCAGCCAGTCTAAGTATACTTGGACCTGACCCTTCCAACATACTGCCGATCTCAGCAATAATGCTAATGATTAATGGCAACACCCACAGGAAATTTAAAAAACTGTGGGATGAAACTCATAGTTGTCAGTTGGCCAGGGATCTGCTTAGATACCCTGACAAGGATACAACGATGATCTACCTGGGAATGTCCAGGAAGAACCTGCGCTTCGCGACAGGAATTCTTACTGGTCATTGCCAGCTGAGGAAGCACCTTTATAACATGAAGTTAAATGACACACCCTATGCAGAGGTTGTGAACAAGAAGACGAGACTGTCCAACACGTACTCTGTGAGTGCCCGGCAGTCTCCTCTAGCAGAGAATCCATTTTGGGAAAACGTTGGCCTACTTTGGCCGACTTGAGGGATATTCCCCTAGGCAGCATCACCACCTTCTTCACAAGATTAGGATGGTTGGAGGCCTAGGTGGAATCTTGTATCCCTCGGGAGGATGTACAAGGGGCCCAATGGGGCCTAGGTGGTGCGGTCACCCAAATGTGACTGCCCTCCCACAGACTCCGACTCCAACTCCAACTCCAAGGTTTTCGAGGTCCAAAACTTAGGAATATACTCCCGGTGATACCCCAAACAGGATAAAATCACAATCTTGCTGTATACAGACTATACCTATCTCTTCATTTTTTTGGCCTTTTTTTACTGCACTATTAATCCTATGTGACAAGCTGCAAATTAATGTTTGTATTCCTCATTTGATACTGACAGGTACTCTGATGTCACATCACGAATTCAACCATTTTACATTCTTAATTCTTATTTCCATTTTTTGTAGTAATAATACCAGTATTTATGATTTCAAAGTGAACCAATTAAAAAAATAGAGTACCTAAAGTATTAGGAGATAACTGGTCTTTAAAACACTTCTATTTCGAGCACTCCGGCTGCGCCGTCGTGCTCGAAAAATCGCGTGTTTTAAATACCTTAATATCCACTTATACTTTAATATACTATTAAGGTGAATTTTTTTGTTTTTTTTGTTTTCGGAAGTCTAATCTGTTTCCTTTTCCAAGGCTTTTTTGAAAAATCTTTTTTGCTGTGTATGATAAATACACAGCTCTAAGAATGTTTATATATTCAATATCCATAGATACTTACCATTTACATAGAACTGTTGATATAGTATATAGTTAACAGTTTTTTAAATTTTTATACAATGTTAAGTTTGTGAAGTTTTTCTTTACAATTGGCAACCAAGATAATGTCACAAATAACATTTAGACAATATTTAGTTAGTCTTGTTGAAGAAACATGTTTTCGTTGATTGGTCTATAAATACTTTTTTCGATTTTAGTATTTTACTGCGGCGAAAGTCAGTTTCTGTACCCCCAATCTTGATAATGATACTTCCAAAATCATAGGAAGGTATTACGAATAAAAACTAAACATTGTATGCACAGTAATATATTAACAAATAATTTACATAAATTTATTTTCCGCCACAAAATACTAAAACAATTTTTTTCACATTGATACAGTACTAAACTCATTCTTTATTATTCACACATTTTTTTATGAGTTCGATAAACACGTCACATGAATTTCAAATTAAGGGGACTAGTTAACATAACTATCGTAGGCGTCATCATTTGTATCATCATCATCATCATCGTCGTCTGAAAAAAAAAATTATCATAAATATTTTCAAAAATGTACTCGTAATTACAAAACTCTACTAAGTAGATATACCGGGTGAGTCACGAATATTTCCTAAAATATTTGGAATAGAAAATTGAAATTTGGAGGCCTTATTACACGACTAAAATGCCATCTTTTCAATAAAAAATCAAGTTTGGTGCACATCCGGTTTGACCGGAAATGCCCACAACTTTCGATTTTTAAATGGGACACCCTATATATTTTTACATTTTTGGAATCTAGAGGAAATTTTGAACACAATACATCAATTTTGATCACTTTTTGATAAACATTAAAAATTTTATTAAAAAATCTATTTCTGAATCTAGAGTGCTGTGGTGCCCAAAATATATTTTAGTTTGTGTGCTACGTTACTATAAAAATAAAAAGAGCAATATGATTGCATTACTTAATTCTCTAGAGGCGTTTAAAATTTTTAAATGTGATTTTTACCCACTAACTCGTTTTTTTTTAAATGGGAATTTAATCGTTCACCAACATTTTTAAATATCTCATTTTCATACGAATCTAATGATACCAAAATTTTGAAAATCCGCTAAGAAATATTTGAGATTTCAGCCAAAACACAATGCAACCAAGCTTTTAGAAACATGCGGCTAATAGATAATAGATTAGTGGGCTTTGGAAACAAAAATGGCACATTTCTGTGTAAATTTGGTAACCTAATAACATTGGAAAAATCATAGTAGACATTGAATGTAATAAAACAATATCAGCTGTCAGACAGACTCGTGTAGTTATAGGCAATCTTGAGCTATCAAACATTTAATAATTGTGAGCGCAAAGAACGTTACAATTAAGTTTAGCATAGGTATGTGGAGGTAAACACAATTACAGCCACAAGGACATTTGCAATAGAATGCGACATCAGTTCGGTTTTCAGAGTTTTATTTAAATGAACATAAATATCGGGCCTATAAATAAATAAAAATCAATTCCGTTTGAACAATTAAACTTAAACTAGGTAACAGTAGGTATCTTTAAAATAATTAATATAATTAAACCATAAATTGACATTTATAGATATTGTTCAAAATGTCCACCATTTTTTTCTATACACAATTCGGCTCTGCGTACAGTTGCTTGAATGGCTCTACGCAATTCAGCCGGCGTTATTTCACTAAGAGGCAATACAACTTTATTTTGCAGCTCTTCACGGGTATTTGAAGAAGTTTTATAAATTTTATTTTTGAGAGTGCCCCATACATAATAGTCGAGGGGTGTTAAGTCAGGTGACCTATGAGGCCACCTGATATGACCTTGATTTGCGATAAGGCGTTCACCATGCAAGTTGTTTAAATATTCCATCACTCTTCTGGAATTATGTGGTGGAGCACCATCTTGTTGGAAAAACAGATTTTGTAAATAGGCAAGAGGAAGTAAGTCAAGAAATTCTGCTGTCTGGTTTTGTAAAAAGAATAAATATCGTTCGCCAGTAAGTGTTCCATCAACAAATATGGGTCCAATTATTCGATCTCCAAGTACTCCAAGTCAACAGTTAAACCCAAATCTTTCCTGAATATTCCCCCGCCCTACCAACCTCGAATTTTCTTGAGCCCAGTACCTAGTATTATTTCTGTTAAACATACGTTGGTTCGTAAATCTACTTTCATCTGAATATAACAAAATATGGAAAGGAAAACCTGGGTTTTGTTGTACTGCATTTAAGAACCAGTTGCAATATACTAGCCTCCTGTCGTTATCATCTCCATAAAGATGTTGGTGTATTTGGTATTTATAAGACCGAAACTTATGTTTCTTTAAAATTCTGCAAACCGAAGACTGACTAATGTCGCATTCCATTGACAATTCCCTTGTTGATGTTGTTGGGTGTACTATCACAAATCCTAATACATCAA